>OX456524.1:115194435-115549238 GCA_949748255.1 Eustalomyia histrio
CTCAACTATAACAACTCAAATTAATAATCTCTCACATACATACACATCAGCCAGTTCATTCGCTCCCACAACAACAACAAGTACTACTTCATACTCCGCTATTACAACTACAACTATGTCTACATCGCAAAATCTTCTCTTATGCCGATTATGTCTACATATACATACTTACCAAGCCAAGTAAAAACTCGCGTAAATAAAGAGAAAATCAACACACAAAATAATAGTAGCTCAAAAAGGTCCCGCAATTCACCTAACAATACAAATAATACCAAAAAAACATAAAACTAAAGAGCAATCTCAAAAAACGTTAAAATCTTACTGGTTAGGCCAACCTTCAACAGCAAACAGATTTGAAATTCTGTCCCAGATAGAAAATGATGAAAAATCGCAAGTAGAAAATGAACATGAAAACCATAATGCACCCCCAAATCCACAAATAGCAAAGCCAAAAAATCGCAAGCCTCCACCAATATATGTACAAAACGTTCTATTTATAGATAATCTGATCAAAGCACTAAGCACCCTACCCAACTGCAATTACGAACTAAAAGTTCTTAAAGATAATGAAGTCAAAATCCAACCTCTAGAATCTTTTCACTATACAGAAATTGTTAAACTTTTAAAAAACAAAGAAACTCAATACTATACATACAAACCGCAAGACCAAAAAGGATTTAAAGTATTGCTAAGAAATATGCATTATTCAACAGACAAAGAGCAAATAAAAAAAGAACTTTGTGAACTTGGTCACGAAGTTACACACGTGCAAAATGTACTACAAACAGGTACAAAAAAACCCTTATCATTGTTCGCAATTGAACTCAAAACTAATAAAAACAATAAAGATATATATTCCATCACTCACCTTTTACATTGTAAAATAAACTTTGAACCTCCACACCAAAAAAGATCCTTACCACAATGTACAAACTGTCAGAGAAATATGGACATACAAAAAACTTTTGCACAAAAAGTCCTGTTTGCGTCAAATGTGCCGGAACTCATAAAACTAGTCAGTGCCTAATAAAACAAAGGAGTGATCATATTAAATGTGCCCTATGTGGCGAAAAACATACAGCAAACTATAAAGGTTGTATGATTTACAAAGAACTAAGAGTAAAAAAATTTCCCCCTCTTAGAAAGAAAGAAAATGAGCCTTCAACTAGTGAAGCTCCAAAACGAAACGAAACACATCAAACAAATCTACATAATAACGAACAAGCAAGATCTGAAGATAATTCTGGTCATATTACCACATACGCCCAAGCAATAAAAGCTAACAATACAGCTAATACAACAAATATTTCCACAACAAGTTCTACCTTAAATTGTAATAAAAACACAACGAATAACTCCACAACTAGTTCCGTACTAACAACTAGATTTCAACAATCAAATAATGATATGCAAGATATCAAAGATATGATGAAACAGCTTATAACACAAGTATCTAATATGATGAATATAATCACAGTTCTACTTTCAAAAATTGATGGACAGACAAAATGATTTAAAGATTATCCTTTGGAATTCAAATGGGCTAGGTCAACACTGTAGATATTTTATTAATATCTGAGACACACTTCACACAAAAAAGTTACTTAAGTATACCTAACTTTACAATATTTAACACAAATCATCCTGACAATACCGCCCATGGGGGTACAGCAATAATGATCAAAAACTCAATTAAATGTACTGAACTTGAAAGTTTCAGAAAAGATAACCTCCAAGCTACCTCAATATTAATTGAAGACTTGTTCGGTCCACTCGTGTTGTCTGCTGTGTATTGTCCTCCCAAACACAATAACACTAAAATTGAATACATTAATTTCTTAAAGTCAATTGGTAATCGTTTTATTGCTGGAGGAGACTTCAACTCCAAAAACACTTTCTGGGGCTCGAGAATAACTCTTACCGACACTTACATGAAGCAATAAGAGAAACAAATAGCAAATTTTTAAGCACTGGAGAGCCTACTTACTGGCCAACTAACTTAAACAAAAAACCTGATTTAATTGACTTCTTTATCACGAAAAATATAAAACATGAACATTTAAAGATAGAATCGTGCTTCGAACTATCCTCCGATCACTCACCCATTATACTCAAATTCGAAAGTAATGTTCTTCTTGCGACCCATAACAAATTTTCTTACAACAAGAAAACAGACTGGGAGTGCTTTAGAGAAATAGTTGAAAATAAACTTGATATACAGATATCACTAAAAACCAAAGATGAAGTGGACAGTTCAATAGCATATTTTAATGACACACTTTTGTATGCTGCAATTGATTCTACACCCATAATAACTCATAAATCAAACAAATATAGTATATCACCATTCATCAAAGAAAAGATTAAGGCAAAGAAACAAAGAAAAAAATGGCAATCAACAAGATCACCCTTTGATAAAACAATCCTTAACAAACTAACCAAGGAATTAAAGGATCTTTTGAAAAAGTACAAACAGGATAAACTGAAAAGATATCTTAAAAACCTTGATTCAACCAAGACAACAAACTACTCATTATGGAAAGCCACAAGAAAAATTAACAATGCTATTATTCATCAACCGCCAATCCAAAAACCTGACTTAACGTGGGCCAGAAATCAAAACGAAAAGGCTCAAGCTGATCATTTTTACAGAATTTTCTCTAATGAAATGGACAAACAAAATATTACTCTGCCAAATATCATTTCATCCACAAACTGCCACATTAAAAACGTTTCTCTACATGAAGTTAAAACTACTATTAAAACAAGAATTGATGCTAAAAAATCCCCTGGCTATGACAGAGTAACGGGCAAACTATTAAAAGAACTACCAATGAAGGGACTTATCTTTAACGTTATAATAGCAATGAAATATTTTCCTAAAGTATGGAAAGTTGCAGAAATAATCGCTATTGCAAAGCCCAACAAGGACGCCACAAGGGCTACTTCATACAGGCCAATAAGTCTATTACCACTTTTATCCAAATTATTCGAAAAACTTATTTTTGATCGACTAGAACCAATACTTATAGAAATAAATCTTATACCAGCGCATCAGTTTGGTTTTAGACACATGCACTCTACGACCCAACAAATACATAGAATAACTAACAAAATCTGATCTGAAATTGATAAGAAAAATTTTTGCGTGGCCACATATCTTGATGTAGCGAAAGCGTTTGACAGTGTGTGGCATGCTGGCCTACTTTATAAATTGAAAAAAAATCTGCCAATGGACTTTTTTCTTATTCTACAAAGTTATTTAACTGACAGGCACTTTTATGTTAAATATAAAGATGAATGCTCAAGCATAATTAAAATGGAAGCGGGAGTTCCGCAAGGTAGTGTCCTTGGCCCTATCCTATATCTTCTGTACACAGCAGACATTCCTATTCCAACAAGAAACACAGATATGATTGCAACATTTGCAGACGACACTATCCTTTTGTCATCAAATAAAGATATAACTTTGGCCATATCAAACCTTTAACAATTGCTGGACAATACTCAAAACTGGTTTAAAACCTGGGGTATTTTAGTAAATAGTGAAAAAACAGTACAAGTGACTTACACAAATAGGAAGATAAGTGATCATCAAGCAATTACGATAAACAACACTCCGATTCAAAATGATAATAAAGCTAAATATCTTGGCATGGTAATCGACTCTAAATTAATCTGGAAAGATCATATCATCCGTAAAAAAACGAAGTAAAGTACAAATTTGGACAACTTTACTGGCTCTTAGGAAAGGATTCAACTTTATCCTTACAAAACAAATTGCTTATATACAAAACAATAATAGCTCCTATTTGGAAATATGGCGCAGAGCTCTGGGGTACTGCAAGCAACTCTAATATAAAAATCATCCAACGAGTTCAATCAAAAATACTGAGAACTATTATCGCCGAATGGTACATATCCAATGAAAATATACATCGTGATCTTAACGTCAGCACAGTCCAAGAAGTCATAAGGAATTCCAGCTTAAAACATACATTTAAACTTACAACTCATTCTAACAAGTTTTGTTGAGTGAAAACGTAAGTGTAACTCCTTTTGCGGTTTCTACATAACAATTTCAATTGTCAATACTGTCAAAAACATACAAGTAAAAAAAAAGTAATTGTGTGTATCACAAAAGAGTATTTTATTAGTTTTTTTGCTGTATTCTTTTGTTTTGTTTTCTTCATCTACATATCTTTTCAGCAGCTGGTATGTGAGTGGTTCGATATGCTGCTTTTTATTTTGGCTGTATTTCATTAAGAATCATTGAAAAAACTTCCTTGTTGATGCGAAATGTAGCAATAAAACTGAAAAATCACATAAAAGAATAGAACTTAAATTTTGTTTTGTTTTTACTCACCGCTCTTCCGGTAGTTTCATAACATTTAAGGCATCTCGGATATTTCTGCGGCATAAACGAATGTCTACACCGTCACTTGAATCACTAACAAAATGTAATTCAATAGATGGAAACATTTTTTTTCTTTATTTTTTTTAATAAATAACAAATTTTATTCACAAATAATTATTCATATAAATAAACTTTGTTTTGTATATTTGTACTAGAGTTATATTTGTACTAGAGTTGCCATTTAGTAATGAAAGAGTTGTATTTTAGCATAAAAAAAGTAAACAACCCTGTCAATTTGTGCTTCGAGAATCGAGGATGATTGCCAAAGGGTATTCTATAAATAGATGGAAAAAGCTCATTTGTACGGGTAATCATTTACTAATGAAAAATTTAATTTCACATAGTCATTTTCCTTAGAGTGTGTGATAAATGCCTGTTCAAAATTATGAGTTATTTGTGTTGGGTGGTTCAGAAGGAGGCTGAAGATGACCTGGTCGTTCGGGTCGAAAGTGTGCACTCCCTCTAGCGCTGTTCCTTACATTTTTTTCCATTTAAAAAAAATAAATTAGTGTTTACTATTTGTTAGTAACATTAAAAATTATGATCTTGAGCCTGATAAAAAATTATAAATATATAATTAAAACAGATAGATCAAATAATGTACAAAATTTACATATAAAAACATAGGGCACGATGTAATTTATAATCTAATATAACAAACAACACTTAAATATGTTGTGACGTGAAAAATATTAGTATGCCAGATTCCCAATTCGTTCCAAGAAATGGAAACATTAACAATTGGAATGGCAACCCTGTCAATTTGTGTTTCGAGAATCGAGGATGATTGCCAAAGGGTATTCTATAAATAGATGGAAAAAGCTCATTTGTACGGGTAATCATTCACTAATGAAAAATTTAATTTCACATAGTCATTTTCCTTAAAGTGTGTGATATAAATGCCTGTTCAAAACCATGAGTTATTTGTGTTGGGTGGTTCAGAAGGAGGCTGAAGATGTCCTGGTCGTTCGGGTCGAAAGTGTGCATTCCTCTAGCGCTGATCCTTACAATTTTTTCCATTTAATAAAATAAATTAGTGTTTACTATTCGTTAGTAACATTAAAAATTATAATCTTGAGCCTGATAAAAAATTATAAATATATAATTAAAACAGATAGATGAAATAATGTACAAAATTTACATATAAAAACATAGGGCACGATGTAATTTATAATCTAATATAACAAACAACACTTAAATATGTTGTGACGTGAAAAATATTAGTATGCCAGATTCCCAATTCGTTCTCAGAAATGGAAACATTAACAATTGGAATGGCAACCCTGTCAATTTGTGTTTCGAGAATCGAGGATGATTGCCAAAGGGTATTCTATAAATAGATGGAAAAAGCTCATTTGTACGGGTAATCATTCACTAATGAAAAATTTAATTTCACATAGTCATTTTCCTTAAAGTGTGTGATATAAATGCCTGTTCAAAACCATGAGTTATTTGTGTTGGGTGGTTCAGAAGGAGGCTGAAGATGACCTGGTCGTACGGGTCGAAAGTGTGCACTCCCTCTAGCGCTGATCCTTACAATTTTTTCCATTTAATAAAATAAATTAGTGTTTACTATTCGTTAGTAACACTTTAAAATTATGATCTTGAGCCTGATAAAAAATTATAAATTTATAATTAAAACAGATAGATGAAATAATGTACAAAATTTACATATAAAAACATAGGGCACGATGTAATTTATAATCTAATATAACAAACAACACTTAAATATGTTGTGACGTGAAAAATATTAGTATGCCAGATTCCCAATTCGTTCCCAGAAATGGAAACATTAACAATTGGAATGGCAACCCTGTCAATTTGTGTTTCGAAAATCGAGGATGATTGCCAAAGGGTATTCTATAAATAGATGGAAAAAGCTCATTTGTACGGGTAATCATTCACTAATGAAAAATTTAAATTCACATAGTCATTTTCCTTAGAGTGTGTGATATAAATGCCTGTTCAAAACCATGAGTTATTTGTGTTGGATGGTTCAGAAGGAGGCTGAAGATGACCTGGTCGTTCGGGTCGAAAGTGTGCACTCCCTCTAGCGCTGATCCTTACAATTTTTTCCATTTAATAAAATAAATTAGTGCTTACTATTCGTTAGTAACATTAAAAATTATAATCTTGAACCTGATAAAAAATTATAAATATATAATTAAAACAGATAGATCAAATAATGTACAAAATTTACATATAACAACATAGGGCACGATGTAATTTATAATCTAATATAACATACAACACTTAAATATGTTGTGACGTGAAAAATATTAGTATGCCAGATTCTCAATTCGTTCCCAGAAATGGAAACATTACAATTGGAGGCAACCCTGTCAATTTGTGCTTCGAGAATCGAGGATGATTGCCAAAGGGTATTCTATAAATAGATGGAAAAAGCTCATTTGTACGGGTAATCATTCACTAATGAAAAATTAAATTTCACATAGTCATTTTCCTTGAGTGTGTGATATAAATGCCTGTTCAAAACCATGAGTTATTTGTGTTGGGTGGTTCAGAAGGAGGCTGAAGATGACCTGGTCGTTCGGGTCGAAAGTGTGCACTCCCTCTAGTGCTGATCCTTACAATTTTTTCCATTTAATAAAATAAATTAGTGTTTACTATTCGTTAGTAACATTAAAAATTATGATCTTGAGCCTGATAAATAAAAAATTATAAATATATAAAATACAAAACTATATACTATGGCAATAATGTAATTTGACAATATAAAAAAAAACAACGTAACAAAACGTAAGTATGACAAGTATACTATAAAAACTCATTCGCTTACGTACTTGTTTGTGTACAGCTTGTCTGTTTGAGAAATTGCTTGTTATGTAAAAACATGGAATAAATGTGACTCACCAATATACTGCTGTAACAACACGATGAGGCCTCTTGATTTGTTGGAGTTTTATGACGTTGGGCTTAAGATAATCATTATATTAGTTTTATAATGCTATTTGTTTGCATATTCGGCGTACTTACTAATACTTAATTATAACGATTTGGTTAATTGATCGTGTAGAGTAATACTTAAGGGATTATAGTTAAATCTTAATTGTGATAATTTTAAGACAGTACCTCCTATTATCGCCGGACATGTAAATCTTGTAAGGAACTGTATACGATGGTTTATAACATGATCACGATTACCCTGCATCTAAGTAACATATATTTGAAAAGTTTTTTTTAATAACTATATTCTTAAAACTTTGTAATTGACGTTCTTAAATCACCACCCTTATGAAGCAGGGCAAATTGAGAAATCCCAATTAACCAAATACTAGGTTTTGGTTGGAAACGTTCATTTGCTACACAGAGGAATATTAAATGTACTTTTATTTTACTCTACAATCTGTGTTAGATATTTCTTCACAATATAACCATTTCTGGTTATCCCTAGCGGGACAACAGTAGGTGATCACGTTTTATATCTATACCAATAAGTAAGGGAAACTTAAATTGTTGACTAAATATCTTTAATGTTTCTAAATGCTACTCAGAAGGCCTTTAATCACCAAAATTATATGATAGCTTAATGGAATTCTATTTGTAAAAGTAGAAGACAGACCTATCCTAGCTGAAAATGCCTACTCAACCTCTATTCCAAATGGAATCCAAATCTGCACAATTGTATATACAAACACAATATATATACATAATCGTATATAAAACTATTAAATTATTGTATTTTTCGGATCTCGCAAAAAATTTTTGTAAATTATTGCACTTCTGATAATGACAGTAATAATTCTAAATTAGTTCTTTAAAATTTCTTTATACAATTAAGGATGTCAACGAATTTATTGTACCGCGTTTTACATACATATATCAGAAAAAAAATTCCACTGCTCTCAATAAATTAATGATCTTCTTACTTCAAAGGTCCGATAGAAAAGGAAGTAATGTATTTTTTCTAATTGACAATCAACTAAAGAGTAAAACCAAATTGTGTTCATATCGTTTAGTTGCTTTATAATCTTTCCAAAAATCTTTTATTTATCAATATTCATGACCAACATTTTATTTTTGATTTTTTCTATGGAACAGAGCAATGTGCAACGGTCCGTAATCGGTCCTTCAATGACTGGCTTTCAACGGACTCAACTCCGTTTTTTACACCCCACATCGGTACGTAAACCTACAAAAATGTATGTCCGTGGCAACACCGATTGTTGTAGTATATTTATTTAATGTGTATATCTATTAATAGTGGAATAGATTTGTAATTGTATCTGTAGTAAGAATCAAAATGTAAAATGAATGGAATGAAATAAACCGGTTGTTAAATAATATCACTGTTTACAGATGTAACAGTTTTTGTCGACAAGGATATAACTATTTAATAAAAAGCATTCCACCACTTTCTACAGTACAATAAAATTGAAGAAGAAGATTCCGAAATATATGTTGAGGAATTATTACAAATTGAAAATAAGATGATCGTCGAGAAAAAAAGAGCAAATTTTATGTATACATGTGAAATAAATGAAAAATTGATGTTGTTTGAAATTGATTCATGTTTCCCAGTTTCACTCATGAATTCGGAGGACACCAAAATGTACTTCCTAAAACTTAAAATACACAGAAATGATACAGAGCTGATATTGTGATGAAGAATTGGAAATGCTTGGCTTTGTTTGTGCTTCAGTGGCAACAGAAAATGGGAGTACATTGGCAAAGTTGTATAATTGCCCCCTCTAACAAAAAAGCCTTGATAGGTTGCAATGCGTAAATTTAAATTGGAGTAAGATAATTGATGAGTCAAAAAGAGCGAGGGGGATACTCCAATTGTAGTCGTACGGACTCGCAATGGAGAAGTGCGCATTTAAGGTGATTATAAGACCACGCTAAACCCAGAATTGATTGTGGACAAACGTCCAATCCCAACTATAGAAGAGCTGTTCAGTAAGGTTTCAGACAGCGATAAGTTTTCCAAAATCGATTTATCAAAAGCGTATGTCCAACTGGAGGAACACACGGGGGACAGGCATTTGTTGACGTTGAACACACACAAATAATTATATCAGCCTACAAGACATATATGGAGTGGCAAGTGCTCCAGCAAAATAGCAGCGCCATATGGAGCAGATTGTAGGTGTTGCCGTAAATGCGGGTTTATGGAAATAAAAAACAGAAAATTCAAATTTTTATCAGAGAAAAAGGATCTCAATTTATTTATTAAAAAATATTACCATTTTAATAATAGTATATAAAACTGCTTGTAAAAGCGAAGATGGCAGATTAACAAGTGAGTTAAATAATATAAAAAAGAATATAAAAAGGCGACCAACAATTCTTAAATGGTACCGTTAGCGGTTCTATTCGTTAGATTAGGTGTAATACTGCCACCAATGTTGTGTAAGAGGGAAATAAAACTTAAAATCTAACAAATTATTAACCCTACAAAGGGTAGGGGTAACCAAAAGGTACAAATATAAAAATTAACAAAGTTTTAGTATTTGTTCTTAAACTGTAGGGGATATACCTGAGGTGTCTGTTTTCTTAAATAACATAAAGATCACGGCGAATTCAGAAAGTATTCAGAAGACTGGAAAAATTATAACATGCGCGTCAACTGGAATAAGTGCGAATTGCTAAAAGACTCTATTGAGTATTGTGGGTTCCGTATGGACAAAATGGAATTAATCGAATGAAATGCAAAATCGACGCAATACAGAACATGAAAACCCTTAACATTAAGGATGAAGTTCGAGCATTTTTGGGACTCGAAAATTATTATGGGCGTTTTGTTAGAACTTTGTGTAACATTACATATACTTTGAACAAACTTTTAGAAAATAACGTACAATTTATTTTTGATGAGAACTGTGAAAACGCATTCCATGAAGTAAACAGACAAATGCAAACTAATGCGGTTTTAACCCATGTAGGGTGCAGTGCTCAGTTACTTATATAACGCTGTCGCATCGCAAATCCTGAACCAAGTACAACAATGCTACAGCCAAATAGAT
This sequence comes from Eustalomyia histrio, assembly GCA_949748255.1. Taxonomy (NCBI): domain Eukaryota; kingdom Metazoa; phylum Arthropoda; class Insecta; order Diptera; family Anthomyiidae; genus Eustalomyia; species Eustalomyia histrio. The sequence goes on from OX456524.1 coordinate 115,204,840, forward strand.
AAAGAACCTTATGTGGTGTTTTATGGAGTCCGCAAATTTTATCATTATATACTCGTATGCAGCAATATGCTATATATTTAGAACATTTTGATTACGAAATTCGGTGCAAAAGATCGAAAGAAAATGGTAATGCTGACGCCTACTCGCGTTTGCCAATTAACGAAGAATACAAATTTATAGATGAAATTGATTTGATGGAGGATGAATTAATTGGCACATTACCAATAACAGCGTCAGAATTAAAAGAGGTCACGAAATCCGACAAAGAAGTAAAAATACTGATGAACGCCCTTAAATTTGGACGAGATTTGTATCCAAGAGATCGCTTTGGTATTCCGATTTCAGAATTCAGCATTCACAATGGTTGTTTAATGTGGAGAATACGAGTGTATATACCTAACCGTTTACGTAAGAGAATTCTTGATGAATTTGGTGTGACTAAAATGAAGACATTAGCAAGAGCGTATTGTTGGTGATATCATATGGACAGTCACATTGCAAATATTGTAAAATACTGCAGTGCATGTTAAAGAAATTGCGCAGACTCAAAAAAAAAAATACCAGTTAATATTTTAAACCCACAAACTTGGCAGACAGAGAGGTTTATTCAAACGATCAAAAACAAATTACCTACTTTGAAATCATAATGGCATATCAAAGGACCATACATCCACTTACTGGAAAATCCACCTCAATGCTAACGCTCGGACGTCATATACAGTCGCGATTGGAATTAATTTTACCAGAAAACTAGACAGAAACAATTGGACGGATGAAATCTACCAAATTCTTTTCGCCAGTCGAGAAAGTAGCAGCTCGTGACTAGGAGAAAACAAATGGCAATTTGGAAGAGTAATTGAAATATAAGGTAAAGTACGAGTACATTATTAAATTCAAATCAACGGCCAAACAACTTAGAAACGACACGTCGATCAATTCAGTGTTGTACAATTCCAGTGGGAGATAATGAAGCAACAAATAACAACAACGTAGATCAATCAGATGCAGCCACAACGACCGAAGTAGTGTCAACTGAAGCAGTTTTAAGTAAGGAAGTAACATCACATCCAGAACAACACAATCTTAACCACAGAAAAACGAAATTGAATTACGTCGCTCTAACCGTTCTGTAAAGAAACCAAAAGGGAGGAAAAAAACCAAAGTGGATAAGTGGTGGGAAAATGTAGTATATTTAGTTAATATCTATATCTATAAGTAGTGTGTAATATTATAGCCATTCAATAGTTTCCTATTTTAGGCGATTTGCCTAAACAATATAACATTATCAATTATCAATATCCTTTTTATTAAAAATCATTTTCCTTATATAGCAAACAAAAGAATTATTCTTAACCTAGAATTGAGTTACTTTTCAAAGTCACTCAATAACTTAATATTAGCGAAAAAATACGTTCGACTTATGATTACATGCATTTGTATAAATATGCCATAAATTTAAGCGATTTCTAATAATTCTATTAATTTGGTATTAAGTACACACTCAATTATTGAGTGCAACACAAGCATCCAAAACTAATTACCAAAGTAGAGCTTTGTTTTGATTTCAGACGAAATCGAAACACTGACCTATTTAAATTAACGATGAACTGTGTTCTCCTCTTTCTAAAGTACTTGTTTAAACAACGGTAATCATGACTTTGAAATTAAAAAAAATGCATGGGTTTGATCACTTTCTTGAATTTTTGTTACATTGTTATGTATGACGAATCAAAGTTTGTTTCGTAACTTAGCTTTGTCATGCATACACTACAAGTGGAATAGATTTCAAATTGTATTAGTAGAAAGAATCAAAATGTAAAATGAATAAAATGAAATAAACCAGTTGTTAAATGAATATCACTGTCTACAGATGTAACAATCTTGAACCAAATTATTTATATCAACGTCTTGAGTTTGCAAGACCGGAGAGAGGAAAGTTAATAGAGTACTTTAAATTTAATTACCTTTCGTCAACATGACTATTTTTGTCACCGTAACTCGTATTTGCAATGAACTACCACTACAACTTCAGGCAAATAGTAATACATTAATGTTTAAAAAAGATCTTAACAAATATAATGCTTGTAATGATTAGTGATTTTTACCTCTGACTTATTAATTAATTTTTTTTTCTCAAAATAATCATGTATTTATTGTTTTTGATATCTCATTTTTCTGTGATTTTTTTCACAAATTGTATTTTTTTATTGTTTTTTGCCTTGGTATATTGTAAAGCAAACTTTTGAACATATATATTTCTTTGCTCTAATTATAATATTTTTACCTTGTTGCATAGAAAAGTAAATAAATATATAAATAAAATTACCCATATATGTAAACAAAATTGGCCTAAAAGGTCATTTGAAATTAAAAAAGAACCAGAAATAAAAGAACAAAATTCAAATTCAAAAAATTACAAATAAAATTTAAAAACTCGCAATTGATCCGCCAAAAAGATCAAATTAAATTAAAAAATACCAAACGCAGTTAAATTTTCTAAAGTGGAATATCCATGCTTTCATATATACAATTTGTAAAAATAATTGCTTAAAAAGTTGGATTAGTTTAACATGAAATATTTATCCAACTCTGAGCCGCTAACTTTTAGCATCGATACATCGTGACTTTTGAAATATCAAAACAGTAGGGACGTTGAATATCCATGTCCAAGTTTCAGTGATATACATAGAATGACTCTTTGGTTTTTTTCAAAGCATTTCATATTTTTTTAATGTAATTGCTGTTTTTTAAATTTCAAATGGTGTTTTTTTTAATTGAAATAAAATGTTTTAAATTTAAAATGTGACTTTTTGATTTACAATTGCTATTTTTAAATGAAAATGCTGTTTTTTTAATGTTTGTTTCAATTAAATTTACTTATAAATTACTAATTAATTATTAATTTGTTAACAAATATGGTATATAGCCAGAGTTACCAATACGGGTAGGAACACAAAAATAGCGTCCAAATTTAGAAACATATGATCCTACGTAATATTACACATCAGTTTTATTCATTCCATATTTAGATGAAAAAATCTCAAATATGACAAAAAGATTTTCCGGTCATGAAAATGTGGCAAAGAATATTGTACAAAGTTGACGTTTCGTCAAAAGAATTTTGAGTCTCATACAATTTTATCAAATTGATCTCAAAGCGGAGAGAAGCTTTACAACACAAAAAGAATCAGAACGAACTTTAGAAATTCAATGGATGATGTAAGAATTTCTGCATTGGCTCTAATGACTATATATCGTGAAGAGGTAGACCTAAACAAAAATGTTAATAGTTTTATGTCGAAAAATCGTCGCATTAATTTTTAAGTTCAATATTAAATGTATACTTTATATTTTAAAAGAAAAATTTTATATGAATTTGAAAGCTGTAAGTTTTGTTTTAAATGCTGCAAATAAGTCGGAAAAATTAGGTTTTGAAATTACCAGCTGTTAAGATCTTAGCTAAACCCCAAAATATATTGGTGGATCTAATTTTATCTGTCATTTTTCGGATTAATTTAGATCGTACTAAATTTTAAGCATTTTCGGATCAAATGTGATCTCATCTCAAATCTAATTTATATACAATTATTTTAAGAGTAACGTGTTTTAAAAGCAACGCTTTTTTAGATAATTTTGGGAACGGTGTTTTAATGGTAATAGTAGTTTAGTTGTTGCGGAAACGATATTTTAAGGGTAACCTAATTTCAGTATCGGTATTTTATGTAAACAAACCTAAAAATGACGTAGTGATACATGTGTCAGCAGGGGGTAATTTAAAAACTCTATATATTTTCACCTATTTGAAGCATTTAAAATACAATTTACAGCTTCAAAATTCATATAAAATTTTTATTTAAAACTTATTTTTCACACTGACTGATATATATACATTTAATATTAAATTTAAAATTAATGTGACGATTTTTCGACATAAAACTCAACAATTTTATCTGTGTCTACCTCTTCACGATATACGGACAATAAAGCCGGTGCAGAAAGTTTTACCTCGCCCATTGATTTTTTTTTCATAATAAATATATAATTTATTCACTTCAAATTACATAACCAAAGCTACTACATACCAAAAGATAAAAATAATAACTTATATAATAAAAATATAATGAAAATAGTAAAAAAAAATAATTTATAAACAATAAAAATGTAAACTAAAACTATGAAAAAACATAGATAAATAATAAAAGTAGATATATAAAATCAATACAACCATCAGACTTCCCTAAGTGCAGCAATAATTAAGAAAATAAAACAAACAAGAAAAACTACATAGATATTTTTCTTCAAAGAATTAAAGAGAAGAAAATACAAATAAAAAAACAATAAAAAATAAAAATTTGAGAGACATATAAAAAAGGTAGCAACAACAAACCGCCATTATTCATGAATTGGAAAATGTTCCTTCAGCTTGCGCATAAATATCTAACATGAAAAAGTAAAACTCCTTAGACATATAGGTAGAGCATATTCGTAAAAGCCTAATCTGAAACGATCGTTCATACATTATAGTGTGATGTACCGGGTATACTATTTGGGAGTTCCTTTCCAAATTAGACAAAGAAAAATTGTCCCGAAAAGAATATCAATAACCTCATACCTACAAAAAAAGAGCATCCAAGAAATTGGACCACGTATGGTGTGACATGGGAACGAAGCCTAAGGCCAAAAACATACCTAATAATTATATTAAAAATCTATTAATTTCACTATCTATGTTACCAGAAAATACCTCGACACAGTACAATGTATGATGCATTAACAAGGCATTAGTAACACGCATCCTAATCGAAAGAGGCCGAAATAAATCAAAAGAGTATAATCTTCTCAACAAAAATGATATGTTCGAAAAAATGCTATTAATATGCGACGAGAAACGATTGTCAACTAAAACTCCAAGACAATTCAATTTGACTTGATTTGTTTTGATTCTTTTTGTATTGTAAAGCTTCTCTCCGCTTTTATATTATTTTTATAAAACTCTATGAGGCTACAAAATTCTTTTGCCACTACGTCAACGATTAGGCTTGGTATAAATTTTTAACCACATTTTCTTGAACGCAGAATCTATCATACTTGACATTATTTCAACTAAATATGGAGTGAATAAGACTGATCTGTAATATTCTGTTGAATCGTCTGCTGGTAAATTTGAGCGTCATTTTTGTTTTTCTACAAGCCTTAGTAACTCTGGCTCTGTACTAAATCTTTGCGATTTCAGTACTCTCCATATAAATAATAATAAACTCCTCTTAAGCATTTCTCCGCATCGAATTCAACGTATCAATAAATTAATTGATATGATCATATGTCCATATATTATTAAGATTTACTAACTAATTAATAATTAATTAGAAATAAATAAGTAATTTTAGTTAGAACATTTAAATAAAAAACAACATTTTCTTTTAAAAAAATAGCAATTGCAAATCAGTCACATATTATATTTACAAAATATTTTTTTCAAATAAAAAAACACCATTTAAAATTAAAAAAAAATTAAATGAAAGTGAAAAATATGAAATGCTATTAAAAAAGCAAGGAGTTATTCTATGGATACATCTGAAAATTTGGACATGGGTATTCAACATTCCTGTGATATCTGTGCTGTTTTGGTTTTTCAAAATTCACGGTATATCGATGCTAAAAGTTGGATACTTTAAGCGGCTCAAAGCTGGATAAATACCTCATGTTTAAACTGATCTAACTTATTAAGCACTTATTTTTACAAATCGTATCTCATATGAAAGCTTAGATCTTCTACTTTTAGATAAAGTAAGTGGTTTGTTGCTCTACAGAAATATTGCAAAAATGCAAAACATTTATTCGCGAATATTTAAAAAAAAACGTCTTCGACTTTAAACCGCGATACAGCGTGAACTACATCGAATTTTGAAAAAATAGCACAGATAGCATGGGAACGTGGGAAACCACGTGAAAATTTTTATTCAAGTCCAAGGACAACCATTTCAAAAATGATTAGATTGTTTAAAAAACTTTTGGACTGACTCCAAATATAATTTATAAAACATCAATTGAAATTTAAAAACACCAAATTAAATGTTTGTTGAAATTCAATAATTTTTTTATTGCGTTTAATATTTTTTAATTTAAATTTATCTTTTTTGAGTATCAATTGCGAATTTTTGAATTTTATTTGTAATTTTCTGAATTTAAGTTGTGTTCTTTTATTTCTATTTTTTTTTTAATTTCAATGGTCATTGACAATTTTTTTTTATTTTACTTCGGTGGGGTTAAGTGCTATGGAAACATCGAAGTAGGGCGCTGCGATTTGTATGATGTTGGCATAATATGGAAAAGGCGTATCTCGAATTCATTCGAAATCGAGTTTTTAAAGTTTTCTTGTAAACCACTTAAATACATCTGCCTCAAAACATTTGGAAGTAGAAATGATAAATGTGATTTTTGTTTTGAATAAAAATTGCATTAAAACAGTTTTTGTATCAAAAGTTTTTTAATTTTATTTAGTTTTTTCAATGTTTTGTCTACAGAAAACTCATACATATTAGTTTCCTAAATTGATGTTGCCGTTGCTGGGAAAAAAAACATCAGGCAAATGAGGTATAAAAAACAAGTGGCATATTTTATTTAAAAAAACCAGGGGTCTAATCGCCGCTTTCGTGATCGAACAACTTTGATCGAATATTTTTATTTTGAGATTATGGCATTCGTTATCGAACAAAAATTAACGTATTTTGAGATGATAAGATTCGATAACGAGCAATCGATCGAGTGCAATCTTTTACAATATTGTTCGATACAGCAATAGGTGTCGAAATTAAAAAAAAATTGTTTAAAGTGTTTTCATATAAAAAAGTGAACAAAATTTAAGTTTTATTTAATTTTAATTAAAAAAAGTATTAATTCTTAAGTTTTTAGGACAAGTGCAAATTTATGTAATTCGGACACACTGTCTCTTCTATGTCCTTTGCCACATTATTCACAGTTTTGCTAACAGTGCTTTGACACATACCAACTAAATAATCGTTTCCAACCGCATGTTGGAAGCTACCGGTAGCAAACAGAGACAGTGTTCCTGCCAACTGAAGCGTTGGCGGCACCGCAGTTGACATGTGCCCAACAAAATCAATCTGGGCAAGAACATAATTAAACGCCTCCTTCGACAGTCTAATTCGCTGTTTAAACATGCAAATAAATCCTTAGTGAAGTATTTTTTGGTTTTATAAATAAATTAATTACGCTTTAGCAGGCAAGGAAAGAGGGTCGCTTTTATCCCGCATTTGTCTTCTTATGCGCATTACGCCATGTTCATCTTCAGATTCCGATGAGGACATGTGCATTATTAATAGTAATTGTTGACTCATTGTCCATACAAAATGTTTTATTTAAATAAATTAACTAAAAAGCATAATTGTTACTTACTCTGTTTAAAATTTTCTGTTTTTGTTTTTCTTTTTTTGTTTACATTTGTGTGAAACTTATGTCAGGACTCTATTACAATTAAAATAAAATCTTTTACAATTCGCAAAATTTTCGATTCGTTACCAATCGAATGCCGTAATTAGGCAATTCGATACCTATCGAATTTATTTTTTGTACGATATCAAATTCGATCACGAATGCGGCGATTAGAGCCCAGTACTTTCAAAAATAAAACGTGAAAGTATATTAATATGTAATACAATAACAATACTTCAATTTGTTAATTAAATATTTTCAATATTAAATACATATGGTTTGATATAAAAATATACTCAGAATTCCGAAATTTTGGGGATTCCAGTTAAGACTTTATGTGGTAATGAAGTCTCAGTAATACAATTGGAATCACGAATTTTATTTTTAAAAATAAAATATACAATTTAAATAATTCCATTAAGAATCTGTGCGAGGCAGCTAAATAAATTCTAAACTAAATACAAAATAATAAAAGGTTTTGAAATTTCTTTGAAAAATATTTGAAATTTTTTTAAATTTTCATAGAAATTTGGCCCCTGGGCACGCCACTGTGTGACAGCTCCCACCACACTCGTCTTCATCCTACACAAATCTGATTTAACATAAAACAAGCAATAAAACAATAATCATCACAAAAGCACAATGATAAAGTGGTTCCCAAACAGCATATCATCACGAATCGATCAATAGTTCCATTCAGCCGACATTTAAAATTATTTGTAGTTATGCGAATTTTTATAAAAATCTTGGTTAAATGTAAACCTTAATTTTATAATTGGATCAAGCCCTTGATATTGTTTATTTAAATAAATTTATAAGAAATTATATTTATTATTTTATTTGTTTTTTAGATGCTGAAATACAAGAGTGGTATAAAGGGTTTCTAAAAGATTGTCCGAGCGGACACTTGTCAGTTGAGGAGTTCAAAAAGATATACGGAAATTTTTTTCCATATGGGGACGCAAGTAAGGTAAGTTATTATATACAACCGATATAAAGTTAGAAGAAAACAAGTAAAAAAAATGCTTAAATTCGGCTGTGCCGAATCTTTGAACACAATATCCAATATCCTAAAAAAATGTTAGCTATAGTAAAATTATGGATGTGAAAACAATTTTTTGAGGTGAAAAACTTTTTTGGATGCGAAAACAAATTTTTTGGTGAAAAAAATTTTTTGGGGTGGGAAAAATTGTTCGTGGTGAAAAATATTTGAGGTGAATACAAATTATTATTCATTTCTAAGCGACTGGTGAAAAAAATATAAGGAAAGATATTATGTACCAGTCGCTACTATGAAATTGTACTAAAATACACCAATTTGTATGGAAATTGCTCGGGAGGATGTCTAATAATCTGGGTAAAAATAGGCACCTCCGCTTGCGATTTCGCGTCGTGATCGCCATTTCATCAGACAGACGGACATTGCCGAATCGACTTCAAATTGCATAAGGATCACGAATATATATACTTTATGGGGTCTTAGACCTATATTTCGACATGTTACAAACGTAATGACAAACTGATATTTACCCTCACCATATATAGTGAAGGGTATAATAAAAGCATTAGAATCGGCTTTACCAATTTTGTTTTTATACCCTTCAGTGTTTTTGTTACAGCTAAAATAAAAAAAATAAATTCAGATATTTTTGGGGTGAAAACAAGATTTGTGATGAGGCAAAATTTTTGAGGTGAAAAAAAATTTTGTGGTAAAAAATTGAGGTGAAAACCAATTTTGGACGTGAAAAATTGTGAGATAAATATAAAATAATGTTTTATTCACCAGACGCTAACATGAAATTGCAATAAAATAAAAAAATGTATATTGAAAATTAAGACGTTTTTCACATTTCAATTTTTTACTTGTTTACTGCTGAACCGAGCAACTCTGCTCGCATCTTCGCGCGGTGATCCCTATCTCAACGGATACACGGACATGGAATTAATAATCTAATCAATAATATTGATTGGAAAGATCTTTTTTCCCAATATTTTGTATGCTCTTATGATAAGCAATATCTCTTAGGTGTGGAATTATATATAAAAACTAATCCCAATCATATTTGGCATTTTGTACGCTCTAAGAAGGGTACTTCATCAATTTCTTGTAATATAACATACAAATTTGTATGTAACTCTTCATAGCATGGTTTTGTCTCCGGAAGATCAAAGCTGTTTTTACGAAGTATTGTAACACTAACTTGGTGTCGGGATTTCAAGTTGATAAAGACTTAAAAAAAGCTTTTGACCGTGCTTCACATGAAGTATTAATTCTGAAGCTTTCCATAAATGGATTTCACTCGAGTTTTTTGAAATAACTTAAATCTTACTTAGTTAATAGATTGTTTTGTGAAGTTTGAGAATATCACTTCTGGTGTACCACAGGGAAGTGAATTTTTACTGTATGCCGAAGATCTGAAGATATAGAGCAAGATTTCATGTAGTAATGATGTATGTGGTTTGCAACGTGATATTGTAAGCTTGACTTTAGAAAATTGTTTTTCTTTTAATATTGATAAATGTTATCATATGACCTATCACAGATGTTTCTCTCCTCTTTTATCGTATAAAATTCATGATTTTACCCTTAGAACAGTTAATGAAATCAATGATTTGGGAGTATATGATTATAAATTTTTTTTCACTAATAACTTAAATTGTATAATTCCTAAGATGTATTCTGTCTTAGCTTTTGTCCGTAGAAATTCTGCTTTTGGTGATGCATACACTAGAAAATTGTTATACCCAATGTTTGTCCGTCTGAAACTAGAATATGCTTCTTTTATATGGAGCCCTTACGCGGCAATTCATGTGAACCGCTTAGAAAGGGTTCAAGTAAAGTGCATAAAATTTGCATTACAAAATATAAATTATGTCATAATGTTGAGAACGTTGTAATCTCATACACCTTCAAACTTTAGAAACTCATAGAAAGAATATATGGCCTTTTTTATTCATGTACTTATGAGTGGTTCTATTGCTATGTTTTGTACACATACTTATTGCTATATTTTGTACACATACGTGTAGTAAAGTACAAACACAAAGTTTTTTTTTTTAATCTCAACTGACTTTATTTTTACCAAATATTTTTATACTTATTTAATGTGGGAAAATGATGTGTTTGCCTCTTGTTCTTAAGTTACAAAAGACAACACATCATTCAGGCAGCGCATGTAGTTACCAGATGCTTACGTCAGCATCAAGTGGATGCGCTACTTATTTTACTATGGTATGTTTTTGCTACTCCACACTTCTTCAGAGGTTTCAATGTCCTCATTGAATAATTTTGTTCTCTGTATTATTAATATTACTATAATTAACATTATAAAAAAATGAATGCGAATAATTGTTTTCCTTCTTTGAATAATGTTTTTGATAATCAAGATTTGCGGATGTTTTTACAAATGGTACAATACATGTTTGTGCAATGTGCATTTTACTTTCAATAGCAAAATATCCTATTTTGTGTTAACAATTACTAAAAGTTAACAAATTATTTCCATAAATTAATACATTTAAATCGTTACAATTTTGGTACATTCAAATTTTTGTTTTTGTTTTGTTATTTTTAAATAATGTACACAGTTGAAAGTTTTGATTTGAAGTGAAAAAATAATAAAAAATTATTTGAAAAAAAAACCACAAACAACATATGTGATTGATGTTAAAAAGTATTTTATAATTTTATAACAAGTATTAACAGTAAGACAACACCCCCTCTCAATCACTGAGTTGTAGCTCTTTACGAAATCGAGTAAATTTTGTTGAATCCAATGCTTTTGTTAACATATCGGCAAGTTGTGCTTCCGTTGAAATTGGTTCGACTTTAACAATTCCTTTTGAAATATAATCGCGTATAAAATGAAACTTGACATCTACATGCTTGGATCTTTTGCTGTCAGAATTCTTTGCAATGCCAATGCATACTCTATTGTCTTCATATATAACCACAGCTTTTTCTTCAGAAATTATATGCAGATTAATTAATACTCCTCTAATCCAAATGCCTTCCGAAACCGCAAAACTGAGAGCAATATATTCGGCTTCGCTAGAAGAAGTAGCAACCACAGTTTGTTTCTTACTGCTCCAGGATATTAGACAACCAAAAACTTTGTATACGAAACCACTAACAGATTTCCGGTCTTCAGAGTCCGAAGCCCAATCGTCATCGACAAAACCAACAATTTCATTCTCATCTAAAGTATCCGAATAAATAAGCTTCAAATTCTTAGTTCCTTTAATGTAACAAACTATTCGTTTTAAAGCGGTCCAGTGAACATCATTGGGATTATTTTTAAATCTTCCCATATACCCAATCTGGTAACATATATCAGGACGAACGCTCAACATTAGATACATCAAACTACCCAACATTTCACGATAGGGATTTTTTTGTTGGTTCACTATTATTCTGAGCTAGGCACAGACACTTTTCCATTGGTGTCTTTGACGCATTACAGTCATTCATTGAGAACGTTCTAAGTATTCGCTCAATATGAGTATGTTGACTTAATTTCATAACTTTACTTGAACTATCATATTCGATTTTTATTCCCAAATAGTATTGTAGGGGGCCACAATTAGACATTTTGAAAACAGAACTCAAATCTTTCTTAAGTTTTTTCTATTTCATTCAAATTGTCCCTTGCAATTAAGACGTCATCAACATACAACAACAAATATAATAAAACACCACCATCAAACTTTGTACACAGACAGGCATCCCAATTAGATCAGGAAACTATCGAATTTTTCGTTCCAGCACCTGGGACTTTGTTTAAGTCCACAAAGAGATTTGTAAAGCTTACACACTTTATCTGGGGAAGCTTCAAGTCCCTCAGGAATTTCCATAAAAAGCGTTTCCTTCAAATCCCCTTACAAAAAGGCTATTTTTACATCGAGTTGATGTAAATGAAGTCCCTTTTTTACACTAACAGCCAATACAATACGGACAGTAGTTAGCTTGGCAACGGGAGAATCTATTCCAGCTTTTTGAAGAAACCCTTTGGCCACTAAACGGGCTTTGAATCGGACTGGATTTTCATCGGAATCCTCCTTTACACGGAAAACCCACCTTGATTTAAGGAGCTTTTTGTCATTCGGACGTGGAACTAATTCCAATACAATATTCTTCCTCATTGATTCAAGTTCATTGCTAACAGCCTTCAACCATTGCGATTTATTGGGGTTATTATTTATATCCTTGTAAGACTGGGGTTCAATTAAAAAGTCTGAAATTGCGGAATTAGCATGACCTGTTATGTAACCTAAAAGCTTATCTTTCAATCTCTCGCTTCTTCTTGGTTGAATTTCAATATTAACATCCTTACCATCTGATTCTTTAGGAGTTAATAAATCAGAATCATTATCACTTGGATTATTATTATTGTCTGAGTTTGGATCTGGTAAAGAAACAGCAACCGCATTATCATTATTATCCCCCTCTTGCTCGTTTCTGTCACAAACTATTAAAATCTTTGGTTTTGGAATATCATTTCTTTCTTCTTTAAAGGGATAAGACATTTTATCAAAACGGACATCCCTAGCAATTACAATGACCTTCCTTTGTTGATTCCACAATCTATATCCTTTTGAAGTATACCCTATCATAACCATTTTTACAGATTTCTTATCTAATTTCTTTCTTTTCTGTTGTGGAACCCATACAAATGACTTGCAACCGAAAAGTTTTAATTTTGAAATATTTGGTTTATAGTTATACCAAATTTCAGCTGGCCAGAGCCTTACTTGGACATCTATAGATTAAATACGTTGCTGTTAAAGCAACTTCACCCCACAAACTCTTTGGAGCATTTGAATCAAGTAACATTGACCGTACTCTTTCTACTAAAGTTCGATTGTACCTCTCAGCCACCCCATTGAAGACATGTATCACTTACATGACCCAATCTTAAATACCACAGCTTACTGGTTTCGGTAGTAGTTATTTTTACTTCTTGATTTTTATTTTCAGCAGTACATATCTTTGTCTCTTGTTGTTTTACAACCTTGAATTTTATTTCATATAGACTCCCATTCTTGTATCCTTTCATGATAACTTCATTATTTTTCTTAAATACAGTTTTTTTATCCGAAAACTCTACTTTTATACCATGATCGGTTAGTTTTGTCACAGATAGCAAATTCTCGCGAAGTCCAGGAACATACAAAACCTCTTTCATGTTAACAAAAACACCACTTGAATATCCTGTAACACAACCACTTTAATGTGCCCACAAGTTTTCAGAATCCTTAGCTACACAAATAGAAATAGGATTAATATTATTAAATTTGTAAAAACACCATTTAACTTTGCACATATGATCCGTTGTCCCTGAATCGATTTTGAATTTTAAAAAAATTGACCTGTTCGATGACTCTTTGTTTAATATACCTAACATAAAACAAATTGCCTTTGAAGATGATGCAGTATTTGCTTTTACATTACCACTGCTCAAACGCACACAGTTGAAAGTTTTGATTTGAAGTGAAAAAATAATAAAAAATTATTTGACAAAAAACTACAAACAAAATATGTGATTGATATTAGAAAGTATTTTATAATTTTATAACAAGTATTAACAGTAACACAACACTTTTTTCACTGAGCAACATCTTTGTGAAACGCGTGGAAGATGTTGAAAACGTGAAACGTGTGTTTACATTGGCAACATCTTTCATCTAATATTTATTCAGCTGTCAATAAAATAAAAGAAAAAGACGCATAATAAAAAATAGATTTAGAGAAAGCATTAATCATTGGAGTAGTTGTTGCTTTGCAAGAACAAACCCGAATTTAAATGCAGAATATTGAAATATTAAAAGCCATTCTTGAAGAAGGTGATGATGAAGAAGAATTTTTGGTAGACATAAGTATAAAATTCTTACATGTGCCGCTCATTTTTTTGTTTATTTTCTGCAATGTCAGTTTGCAAGTGATGGCAGAAGAAAATCAATTTTTTGTATTTTTTTTAGTGATGACAAAATAACGAAAGATGTCAGATGGAACAAATTGAGAAAGGATCATCTTTTTTAGTTTTTATGGCCTGTATAATTCTTATGGGAAGATGTTAACATCTTTGCAAATTGATGAAAGATGTAGATCAGTGGAAAAGGGCTATTACACTTGTTTCTTTATTTGTCTTAAAAGTAAAGTTTGATAATTGCCTGTTCAATAAATTTTCTAAACATAGATCATTTAAAGGTTTTATTTCCGATTTTCTAATTTAAACAATTTTTGATTTTTCTTAATATGGTCTACATCTGAATTTAATACTAGTTCTTGATTATCATTATCTGGAATTGGTAATATTTTGAATATATAATAATTTGTAAAGATTTAAGGGATAGTTAATACAAAATACACTAAATTTTTTTTTATCCAAACGAAAGTTCCAATTAATTCAAATTGTTTATGGGTATATGGGGATATGGCATATGATTTTAACATCCATCAGTTTCGGATTTTTAATGCACAATTTAGCCAATTGGCTTCCCAATTGAATATCTTGAAAAGTGTCAGAAATAATCTTAGTCACAAGTGCATTTTCAGTCCCTATCATCACTGTCAAGGGTTCCAAAAATAAATTTTAGGCCACTACCCAGAGCATTAAAAAGGCCCCTTTTATGCCTCTTAAAAATTATTGGTTTTCCTGTTCTGCCATTTTAGGATATCTAGTTATAATATCAGAATGTAAAAGTTCGTGTTCAATTATTCACCACACATGCGTTGAATGATCTTTCCGATTCAGTAATGTTAATCTCAATAATATGATTATTATACCCTGTAGGAATCATGATTTCCCTTGATTGATAATGACATAGCCAAAATTATCCCTTATATTGTTATTGGTAATAAGTTCCGATATCAAATGTAGCAAAACCATGATCATGACAAGTTTTCCAAATCCTAAGCTCAGTGAGATGATTCTGGTCTCTCCTGGGATGGGGCCGCTTCCCTTTCATTCCTGCAATCATTAATATATTAATATATTTTCTTACATTTCTATTCCTAAATTTAACAACAAAATGTTCTTCATCTTCTTTCTGTTCTAGTACTTCTGCATTCTTAAATGTATTATCTATCTTCCTCAATCTTTTTATACTATTTTCTGCATTAAAATACTTTAAATTGATCGGATTTTCATCTCTGCTTCTATTCGCATTATCAATTCTAGCAATGGGTCGACTGAAGGGTTTGTTTTATTCAAAAATATATTGTAAGGTTTCTCATTAGTACTCGAGTTGTTTACATTGTGATTGTACCCCTGTTCCACACCAATGTAAATTAAGTTCCTCTCACTTGACGTATTAATAACTCTTAAGTTTCTCATTCAATGTTTTATGTAAACGTTCAATATCATCTATACCGGTTTTCCCAGACTTGCATAGATTACATAATTTACAGGCATTTATGATATTTGAGATCTTCTTAACGTAATTTGGATAATAGTACGTTCTGGAAAACACATTGACAATTTTCTCTATTCCCTGATGAAAACCTTCTAAATGTAATTCGGTAATAATAGTCTGGAATGCAGAGTATTCAGTGACATTATCCAATTCCTTTATTGAACATAATTAATATTATTTGGCATTAAAAAAGGCAGAGTTCATCATCCAATTCTATATAGTCTACAGTGGTCACTGTATTTGAAAATATCTTCCACTCCAAAATTCCCTCAGAATTACCTTTAATAAGTCTCAATTGATATCTGAATGTATTCAATGCCCTCTTAGACATCGGAATGTAGTTCTAGTTATCCTCATCCGCCGAGTGGAAAAGTCGCCTTTCGATGGTTGAATAATTAAGCTCGTGCTCATTCACAGTCCTGCTAGAAAAACATATCGGTTTGTCCTGTTGGCTCAGAATAGTATCCAATGCCACATTTGAAGCATCTTAGTCAGTGTAAAAACTCCCATAGTCGGGAAATGGCAGGATTGGTTCGCTAGTGATAAGAATATTCATCGTCTCCACTGCGTTTATGTAGTCCCTGATATTATAGTCTACCTTATTTTCCTTTTTCAGACAGAACGTCGAAGGCTTCGTTATACTAGCAAAGTCCTTGATGGGCTTTCGGTAAAAACCAGCCAACCTTAATAATTGTTTTACTTCGCTCTCAGCACTCGTATTCTTTGGGTTCGGTCTCATTCTCACACCCTCAGGTGTACGACGATTACGATTTACGATGTAGTTGGGTCGCGGAACCAAGTAGATCTATTGTGCAACCTCTAGTATTTTCTTCAGTTGTTCTCCAGTGCAGCCTTGAGTAGCAGTACAATATTCTTCACTTCCAGTTTCTTGTATTGTTCCTCCATGTTATCAGGTCTGCCAAATGTGATGAATCGTATTAATGCAAAGGCAGGACATTAAGCCATTACATGCTCCATGGTCTCATCTTCCATACAATATATGCATGTCGTATCTCGATCATGTCCCATTTTGTTTAGAGTGTAACTACATGGATAGTGTCCTATGAGTGCTCCGCATAGGAGTCTTAGATTTGGCCTGTTCATCTCTCTTTTCATTGTATGATAAGAAAATCTTTGAATGTTTCAGTGGTTTCTGTTTGTTACAATATTCAATGGATTTCGTCTTGATCAGATTTGATATCATATTTGTGAAGTCCTTTTTGCGTGAAACTAAACTGAGAACTCGGGCCTATAAATGGCAGTTCCGCACCTAGTCTAGCTTGTTCATCAGCTTTTTCATTGCCTTCATGCATGCTGTGACCATGTACACAAATAAGTGTTACCTTATTATTGGTCGCCAGTTGGTTGAGGGCTTTATGGCACTCTAGCACTGATTTAGAGTAATAGATGGGGTTTTCAGGGCCCTAATTACAGCCTGTCTGTCCGAGATTAAGTTTATCCTTGTTCTCACAAGATTCCTTTCCAGAAGTTTGGTCATTGCTGTATAGATAGCATATAATTCTGCAGTAAATATAGTTGAATCTTTGCCCAGAGGTATGTGAATTCAGCACCTAGGTCCGTATACACTGGCTCCAACTCCGCTAGAAGTTTTGGATCCGTCAGTATACCACTTCTGTGCATCTTCCTTCAACCATGGGGATCAAGTTCCATTCTTCTCTTGTTGGGATTTGAACTTTGTATTCTCTTCCTAGTCAATCCCTGGATTTATTTGATTACTACATAGTGTCATGGTCTTGATGGAACTGGCCTCGTTAAGGATCTTCAGATGGCTTTTATGGTCACCTTCTTTGGACTTAAATAGTTTGTGGAGTTCGATTGCTTGATTCATAGCTTCTCCCTGTATCGTGTGGTGTAAAAGGATCCAGGTTCAAAATCACCTCCAGTGATGCAGTTGGAGTCGAACTCATTGCACCTGTAATGTTCAGACATGCTAGTCTTTGAATCTTCGATAGCTTCTGCTGAGCTATTTTCTGTGTTATCTTTTCCCACCATATGACCGATCCGTACAATATGCTGGGGAGAATCATTTGTTTATATATCCACATCGACATTTTTGGGCATAAGCCCCACGATTTGCTGGGAGTTGTTTACTAGCCCAAATTAATTTTACGGCTTATTGTCTCCAGATGAGAATTCCAGGTGAGCGATTTATCCAGGGTTATTCTTAAAAATTTCGCCTGCTCTTTGAATGGTACTTCAATGTCCTTTATAAACAGCCTAGTAAATGGAACAATTGTGGTTTTCGTAGGATTTATAGAAAGTCCTTAATTTTCACACCATTCCCATGTAAATTTAAGTGCATTCTGCATTTGGTCTCCAATCGTATCATTATGTGTGCCACTCACTATAACTGTGGTGCCATCCACGTATCATACCGTAGTAAAACTTCATTGATTCAGTTTAACTAGTAGATCATCTACTAGAATCGACCACATTAGCGGAGATAGTACCCCACCTTGAGGGCATTATTTTATCGTTGTGATCCTTCTAATGGTGCCACCGAAATTCGCTACTATTTGTCTGCCCGAGAGTACCTTGTTTACCCATCCATTTATCAGTGGGGCAGAATCCAACTTCACCAAAGCCCTCTCCATATATTGATAGCTAGCGTTATCAAAGGCGCCTACAATGTCCATAAATGGGCATAGGGCAATACCTTTAGATTCCATAGCCCGTTCAATCATTGAGGTTAGCTTATGGATGGATGTAATCGTCGATTTGCCTTTCTGATAGGCAAATTGTAGCCTGTGCAAAGGTCTTCTCGAGAGAAGTTCATCACGAACATATAGATCTATAATCTTCTCTTCACCATAAAAGATGAGTAGCTAATTGGCCGATAAGATTTCGGGAGGTTAGCAGGTTTGTTACCACCCTTTGGAAGGAACACTACCTTTACCTTTGTCCATTTGGTTGGTATACAGCTAAGCTCAATTCTAGCTCTAAAAATGTGCACTAATCGCCTTTTTAGTGCTACAGACCCATTCGTTAGCATCGCTGGAAAGATGCCATCAGGCCCTGGTGATTTATATGATTTGAGGGAATTTATACTCCATTACACCTTTTCAAATGTTATTTATTGTCTTACGAAGGAGCTCCGCAACAATGTATTTGCCGCTTCTCCCGTTGTCATATCCATTGTGGTCTCGTCTCCTTTGAAACTACATCCCGGGAAAAAAGTTCTAAGAAGTAACTCCAAGTTTCACCAAAGGATGTTGTTTAACTGTCATCATTAATCTTTAAAGTACCTATTGGTTTTTCTTTGCTTGAGGATAAGGCCCTTTGAATACGTGCCTTCTCAGGTACCTCTTTGAGCTCCTCACAGAAGGTTTTCCAAGACAACCTTTTCGACTTTCTTAGTTACTTGTTGTATCTAGTAAGGGCATTCTTATACGTTGACCAGTCATTGCTGGTCTTAGCCCTGTTAAATTCCTGCCTAGCCACTTTTCTAAGTTTCTCAAGTATATTATTCAACCATCTTACCTTCTTATTTGTGGTCTTTGTCCTCTCCGGACAGTTATCCTCATAGGAGCATATAATATCGGCAGTCAAATTTTCAACTGCGGCATCTAACTCCGTAACATTCTTTATGGTTATCCTATCGTTTTCTAGCCCAGTTCCGAGGTCAGATTCAAATCCAACCCAGTCAGTAGCCCTCGGAGACCTATAGTTTAACCTATTCATTCCACAATTCTTTATACCAAAAAAGATATGTTTATGATCCGAAAATGAGTTCTTGTTAGAGACTCTCCAGTTCATGATCATATCTTACATATTATTAGTTGCAAGGGTCAAATCAATGACCTCCTTCCTTCTTGCATTTATAAATGTAGGTTCCTTACCCCTATTTGCTACCATAATGTTATTTATTGTAATTATTATTTATAATCAAGTAGGGACTCACCTCTTTTGTTTTTACCAGTGCTACCCCATACCTTATTGTGTGAGTTGGCATCACATCGAATGATCAATGTGTACTCTACAAAAAGCCACCAGCGCTTTCACCATCACCGTGGGCGCATCACCATCTTCCCCCGGAAAATAGGCTGAGGATATAACTACCTCCTTGCGCACCATCTGAAATTCTGAAATTAAAAGACAATATTTTCATCTAATATAATGGCGGCCTTTGGCCGTTCGGCCCTTGTGTCAAAAACCAACTTACATTATTTTATGTTGAGCCCACATATCTTACCTGATCCATAGCTCTTGAATCATGCCAATATGTGAGGTGCCTTAGGCAAACCTTCTGCTAATCTCCGCCGAAGCAGCTTTAGTGTGTTGAAGATTCGCCTGTATCACCTTCATTTTGATGTTGTGGATTTTTGTTCTCCTTTGAAGCAGTGGGAATTTTCCTAGCATCATCCACGCCTTCCTCGGCCGTATCCACTTCTTTAGCGCCGGCATCATTTAGGTGCAACTGGATTTGCCCAAACCTAAACGAGATCTGGCTCCTGTTCTCCTCCAATTTTGCCTCAGATATTTGGTCGACTGGCATCACCAGCATAGCATTCGTGTTACGTGTTAGTCTACGAAGCAGTCTCCACGCCTTTACCTTGAGCCCACCTTTTTGCCGTTGGACAAAGGATAGAATCCTTTCGGTCTCCATATTAGCAGCGTTGGGGAAAAGCCAACAACGACTTTAGGATAAGGTAATTTCGCTTCCTCCGTAGCCCATAAATCTGCTGTTGCCCATGGTTTGAGGTTTGGAGCCAGTTTTTTTATCCATGTCGCCGTAGCCTCATTCTTGCAGTGCAAGGTTTGAAAACAAGCTTTGTAGGTGCTATTTAAAAATTGGGGTATCACTCCTTCTACTAGCACTTTGTCCATTATGGAATCTTGTAATTGATCCATTTGAGCTGTTGTCAGGACAGTATTCGGAAAGTCCTTCGCCAGTAAAGCTATCTTCTGTTAGGTTGTTGTTGTTGCTGTTGCTTTTTAGCCGTAGGGTTGTCTTTAGTTGACGGGTCCCTCTGGCGTTTCTTTAAAGTTGCTTCCGGAGCTTTTTGCTTCGAGCTTTTTCTTTGTCGAGACCTTTTTGAACAAGAAAATTCATTCTCTTCCTCGCAGCACCACTTAATCTCATTGGTTTATTTACTATATTTTGAGTGACATTGTCACTGCCAAAAGTTATACCCTTGGAAGTTTATGGGTTTGAATCCTTCATGCTTCCTGTAGTAGGGATTTGAGGTAGTGCGTCCTTCTTTTCCGAAGCATGATCTGCTTCCTTCTCTTCATATAAATAAATTTTTTTATTATTAGAAGGGGGTGTGTTCATTTGTGGTCCCACGAGTAGTCAGGAAAAGAAACGGTTAGCTACGCCTAGCTCTGAAACAGCGCAGTAACGCTACAATGAAATGGGGTGTAGCCCGGGGTTCCAAGTCCGCATAATCGTGACTGGTTAACCCACCAGCCATTCATCTCTCGGCATATGCTGTTCCACCTTAGATTGGGGGCTTTGTTTTAAGGGAGTGAACCATCTCTCCGCATCATTCGTATGTAACCAACGTCGGCGACACATTACATGTTGTGATGTTGGGTTCCAGCCTAACTCCAAAGAAGAGCATGCATGATTGTACTGCCATCGGATCTGAAGTTAAAATACTAAGTAACATAGAGCATGTTATTCCCCCGAAATATCCTTTGGCTGACTGGAAATTTCGAGGCCGCCCACCCTGATAGTCAGGGCAGTCCCCAGAGGATACCACGAGGAGGGATTATTTAATTCATAATTCAGACATCTCTCTCTTTCTCAATTTTCTGGCAAATATAGGAAAGCCAGCTTAGTCCAAGTACAGATAAGATCATCTACGAGTCGGCTTTGTGTGAATTACCATGGATCGTGGAAACACGTTACCCTATGCTTGCTAGATAAGGCTTATTAGGGATTATTTAGCCACTTTCCCACGTACACTTTTTATCCCCAACCCTCAAGTGTAACAATATGTCCCAAAAATTTAGCCTCTCTTTGCAAAAATTCACACTAATCAAGTTGAAAATCTAGATTTGCCTCCGATAATCTCTTAAAGATCCTGTCGAGCGATTCGACATGCTCCTGAAGAGATGTACTAAATATAATAATGTCAACCAGATAAACTAAACAGTGACTTCCCACCAGGTCGCCCATTCATCAACCTTTAAAATCTTTATGGGACATTTTTTAACCCAAATGGCATCCTCAAAAACTCAAAATTACCGTTTCCAGGTGAAAACGCTGTCTTCCTCCTATCAGAGTGATCCATCTCTATTTGGTTGAAGCCCTTAGCCATTTAAAGGGTTGAGAAGTAGAGGTATTTGCCCAATTTATATAAATTATCGTCCGTATTTGGAATGTGGTACTTGTCCGCTACGGTGATCTCGTTAAGTTTCCGATAATCGATAAATTATATTCTGCCCTAGCATATCTTTGATCCGCTTGTCAACTTCCTCCCCATGGATCTCGACAATGCAATGCTTCGTTGCATGAGTGAAAGTAAAATTTTCATCTTCCTTATAAAATATACCATTGTATTTACGTAATAATCTCATTTTAATTTTTTCGTTTATTTACGTCTATGGATATACAAAAATCCTTACAGACTAAGCTTACAACTAACAATATTTTCTTTTTAAGTAATTCACAATGTTTTTAAAAATTATCTTAGATTGCGTAAATTATAATCGCAAATAATTAATTTCTTTGGATTTATTGTTGATTTTATTAAATAAGTTAAGGACCCTTGTGATTGGTTGATTAGATGCATAATTCGTTCTATGGACTTTAACATAAAAATAATCATTTTGCCGTAAATGTATTACTGGTATGTTCCAATTTATAATGGACAGTAAAAATGGACAGTCAACATTGTAGTTCACAATATCATATAAGAACATAACAGCTTGACTTGATCTCCTTTTTTTCTAACGTTTCTATTCCAATTAAATTACATTGAGATTCATATGATGGAGTTTCTTCCGAAAATACTAAAGAAGACAAAGCATACTTGATAAATTTTCTCTGAATTCGCTCAATACGGCTAGTGTGAACAATATAATAAGGGTTCCAGATAAAAGAGGCATAATCAAGCTTAGAGTGAACAATGGTAGAATATAAAGGTTTCTTTGTATAAGGGTCTTGAAATTCTTTACAATTTCTACGAACAAAAGCCATTAAAGAATAAGCTTTAGGCATAATATAATCAACATGATTTACAAACGATAATTTAAAATCAAATTAAGGATCGCATACGGCACCTAATTTTATTCGGAACTGTCGAAATCCTATTTGATTCGATTCATACCTCCATAAATCCTCGAGATGTAAGTGCAATCTATTGCGACTTACATAGCTTAGCCCAAATTCAGCACTTCCTGGTTACCAATTATCCCTCGGTGAAGTTCCGCCATACTAACAAGTACGTGACTGATATTTTGATTGCACGGTAAAATAACACAACAGGGCTATTAACTAAAAAGTTTCAACAATTTTCCCCAACTTCCCATCAGATGGCGAGCAACAACTGTTCTAAGATTTATCATCTCGCGCAATTACAGTTTTGTCATATTTTCATCTCTGCTCTATCCCCTTTCCAAAGAAAGCAACACATTACGAGTAATAAGTAGATAGAATTTCCTGAGTGTTGCTTCTCTTAAAAAATTCCCAATACCATCTTATATGGGAAAATACAGAGATTTAGAATACGAGCAAACAATACTTCTTGACATGCATGGACACGTTTTAAAAACTTGCTGTCGTTAAACCTATAGCTTCTGGAAGCCTTAAATTGTTTTTGAAACACGAGAAAGGTAGTATATAATTTGAAAAGTCCCTTAACTCTGAAAAGATTAGAACACTAACCAAAAATAACTTCGGAGCTGACATCTATACAATTCCTCCTCTTTACAGTGTGTCCAATGGCATGTGGAACGTTTTCATAGCACGTTGACGGAAATTGCAAGATGTCTAAAACTCTATAACACCTCAACTGATCCGCTAGACGTAGTCCTATCCATATAAATATATAATAGATCAATTATTTCACCACCGGAATGAGACCAATACAATACACCAGAGGACCTGAAGGAGAAAACTCGCTCAAAAATTAGAACTAAACAGAAAGCTGACTGATAAAGCTGATGCTTTGGCTGATAAAGCTAAAAGCCTTCATTGGACTTGTCAACATTGTAAAAATATTGGCGTGGAATTTTATAATTTCTTTAAAAGTTCGCAATCTGAGTTTAAAAAAATCTCTCAAGACTTTGCTGAACTGCAAAGTAAATTATCCTGTTATGGCGAATTATTTACCAAATTCCATAACTTGGAAAAATTCTCCAGCTCAATAAAGTCTTCATCTCCTAAAGGTAAAAACAGTTTAGAAGACCTGAATAATCGTCCAACTACGTCAAATTCTCTCCGTACTGCTGCCTCATCAAACCTTATCGAAATTGATGCTGTTTCTCCTATCCCATCTGGTTCATCAATTAATTATAATCCGTATTCGGTTTCTAATTCTAAGAGTTCCAGCTCGATTCCATCGGTGGAGGTTGCTGCTGGTTCCTCCAATCAATGTTCACACTCTACTGATAACATGGAAGTACGAGTGACAAGATCAATTAAAAAATCTTTACATAATCAAAATCCGTATATTATCACACAATCCATGAATACTATACCTACTGCTTTAACAGTAAATGATGCTGGATCTCCTATTTCTCTAACGCAATCTTCCCGTTCTTCTTCTAATTTAAATGCTACAACGGTTCTACGTTCTCCACCTAATAATCAACTTTTGAATTCCATCAATAATACTGATATTCTCCCTACTTTACCGAATCAACAAATGTGTGTACCTACTGATTCCAATTCAACTCTAAATCTGTTAACTGTTGTTCCACCGAAAAAATCTATATTTGTTTCACGCTTTACGTCTACAACTGCAATTGAAGATATCAATCAATACATAAAAAACAAATTGAATTTCGATGCAAATATTTTAACTTATAAATTTTCTTACTCTCAACCAAGAGAAATAACATCGTTTAAAATATTGGTACCTTATGAACTATTTAAGCAAATCGTTGATCCTAGTTTCTGGCCTGAAAACACTCTAGTTCGTGAATATGTTTTCAGAAATAATCCTAGAGTACCTAAAATATCTATTCCTGTCTCAAAAACCTAATTG
This sequence comes from Eustalomyia histrio, assembly GCA_949748255.1. Lineage (NCBI taxonomy): Eukaryota > Metazoa > Arthropoda > Insecta > Diptera > Anthomyiidae > Eustalomyia > Eustalomyia histrio. Next base: position 115,229,886 of record OX456524.1, read on the forward strand.
ATTCTTCCGTCCATACGAGTTCAATTGTGTATCAAAATGTTAGAGGCCTTAATACTAAATTATCTGCCCTATATGCTGATAGTTTTAATTTTGATAAACATATATTTGTATTTACTGAAACCTGGCTACATAAAGGTATTCATAATTCTGAAATTTTGTGCCAAACTATCAAATTTTTAGACGAGATAGAAATAATGGTCATAGTAAGAGTGGTGGTGTTATGATTGCAGTTATAAATTACTTGTCTGCAGAAGAGATTTTATTTAATAATGCCTTTGATATTGAAGCTATTTGCGTACTGGTAAAACAACATAATAAATCATTTTATATCCATTAGAGTCTTTTTTACTACTTGGTGATTTTAATATTCCTTCGATTTCATGGGATAAAGAAGATGATTCAAATAGTTTAATTCCAGTATTTTCCACTGACCTAATGTCTGAATTTGTTAATGCATTGTCTTCCAATTGCCTTTTCCAAATTAATAATGTTGTCAATAAGTTTGGTAAATTACTGGATCTTGTTTTCGTTAGTGAACCCAACGAATTCTGTATTTCAAGAGCATCGCCTATATCATTTCCTGAAGATCAGTATCATCCAACATTAGAAATTACCTGTTTATTTTCTTATACAGTTTGCAGTAATGTTAGGAAACAGATTAAGGAGCTTTGCTTTAAGAGAACCGATTACAATGCACTCACTTCTGCTTTGTCACAAATCAACTGGAATGATGTTTTTGCTTTATGTAATGATAATATGGATCTGATGCTGAAGTCATTCTATAAAGTTATATACAATTGTTTTACTAAATCTGTTCCTAAGACTTTTCCAAAAAAAAAGTACTGGTCCTCCTTGGAATTCAAAATTTCTTTCTCGCCTAAAAAATAAAAAAACTAAGCTAAGAAATATAAAGAACATGGATCATTGATCAACTACACGAACTATATAAAAGTTAGAGCTGAATATAACAAATCGAATCGTTCTGCTTATAATGATTATTTAAATAATATAAAGGCTAAGTTAAAAAGCGACCCTAAGTCTTTTTACTCGTTTGTTAATTCTAAACGACGCTGCATTGGTTTTCCATCCTCAATGAAATTAGATGACATCGAAGCATCAGACGATATCTCTATAAGTAATATGTTTGCTGATTTTTTTGCTTCAACATACTCCACAACTAAATTCAACAACACTTCTCAATATCCTTTCATTATCCCGGAATCATCTATAAATATTTCATTTATTAATGAACAAACTGTTTTAAGCAACTTGTTAAAACTAAAATGGTCGTATGGAGTCCCAAATTGTGTGTTAAAACGTTGCGCAAATCTTCTATACATTCCTCTAACATTTCTCTACAATAATTCAATTAGACTGGCATATTTTCCTGATGTTTGGAAGAAATCCTTTATAACTCCAATTTTTAAGTCTGGAAGTAAATCCGTAGTATCAAATTACAGAGAAATAGCTAAATTAAGTTCAATTCCAAAATTATTTGAAAAATTGATAACCGAGGCATTATCATATCAAGCGTCTTCTATTATTTCACAACAGCAACATGGTTTTCGTAAATCCTGCTCAACAATTACCAATTTACTGGAACTTACAACTTTAGTCAATGATGGCTTTGTTAATGGAAAACAAACTGATATTGTTTATACTGATTTCAGTAAAGCCTTTGATAGAGTAAACCATGATTTATTACTATATAAGTTAGACCGTATTGGTTTCAGTTTGACGCTTCTTAAATGGATTGGTTGCTACCTAAAAAGCCGTAAACATTGTGTTAAATTTCGTACTGTACAATCTAATGTTATTAATGTCACATCTGGTGTTCCTCAAGGCAGTCATTTAGGTCCGCTTTTGTTTATACTCTTTATTAATGATCTTCCATCGGTTTTACAATATTCTAAATGCTTGATGTATGCAGATGATGTCAAAATACTTCTTTCCTTTAATAATTGTACTGAGCAAAGGTTATTGCAAATCGATATTAATAATTTTACTACATGGTGTAATTTGAACCTAATGGACCTTAACGTAAAAAAATGCAAATACATGGTGTTTTCAAGATCTCTTCCTGTTAATGGTTTGTACATGATGAATGGTATGCGGCTAGAGATGGTTGAAACATTTAATGATCTTGGTGTTTTATTGGATAGACGTTTGGATTTCCGAAATCATATTACTAAGACAATTAATAAGGCAGTTGGTGTATTGGGGTTTATCAAACGCTGGGCAAAAGAATTTTCTGATCCTTACATTACAAAAAAGCTGTTCACTACTCTAGTGAGACCAATTCTTGAATATGGTTCTGTTGTCTGGGATCCTTTCTACAACGTACACTCTAATTCTATTGAATCCGTTCAGAAACAATTCCTTATATTTTGCCTCCGTGGACTTGGTTGGAATCCTACTGTGCACTTACCTCCCTACAAAAGCCGTCTTGCGCTTATAAAGCTTCCTACACTTTATAGTCGCCGTAAAATGTTAAATGTTACTTTTTTAATAAATTTGATTAATGGAGATTTACATTCAGATTTTCTAGTTAGCAAACTCAACATAAATGTTCCACATCGCTTATCAAGATACTATCTATTTGTTAAATACTTTTCTACAAATTATGCTAATTCTGATCCTTTTCGCCGTATTTGTATCGAATTTAATCAATTGTATCATATCTTTGATTTTTATAAGAGCTTAGATACTATTAAAAGAGACATTATTCTTTACCTTAATAATTAAATAACATTCTTATCAATTTCTAGTTTATTTAAAATTATATTACTCCCTCATATGTTTGTATTTTTTATCATTATTTTATTGTTATCATAATAGTCTGTAAGGATGTTATTTTCCATAGACTAAATAAATAAATAAGCTATCATAATAAAAAACAGAGTTGTTAGGACATATAATCCAAGTGAAAAAGTCTATGTTATGGCCAATAAGCGTTTAGGTAATAAGATTAGCAAGGCTTTTGTTGAAAGAATACTTCAAGAAGATTTAGGAACCACACTTAAAATTGACGAAAGAATAGTCCATAAAGCCAATGTTAAATTTCTGATTGCAACTTAATATAATATCCGGCTACCAGTTAAACTTCAACTATCCTTGAGTAAATCCATATAAAACGAAAATCTTGCCATTTTCAACGACGAATATTATTCATAGCTGGTTTACTGAAACCCTTAAATGAAGAGTGTAAATTTTCAAAATAAAAATAATCAAACTTACTTTTCCCAAGAGCTTTCTTATATAATTTTTTTTTTTTAAGAAACATCTATATGTATTGTAAGAAAAAATTATGATATCCAAATGCTCATCAAACAAAATTTAGGAATGTAAAACAAAATATGTCGTTTAATCTAAAAACGATTATTTTATGTCAAGAAAATGTGAAGGGAACCCAGAACTTCATTCCGCCGATTCTATGATCCAACGAGTCAAAAATTATAATATAACTTCTTATCTCTATTTTAAAGTCATTCGATCTTTGTAGAACTCTAGGCCACTGTTCCTCATTATTCGCGAAATACGTCAGATGCAGACGTCTAAATTCAAAAGTGGGAGTAATTCAGATATGTACGTTTTGCAACATGACAACACTCACCACCAACACGCTGGTTTTGCATTACTTTTTAATTTTTGATTTACATATCAAAAAGCAGTTGAAGTTATCGGCTTCCTTAAGTATTTTAAAATATTTTTAAGTCATTCGCTAAACAGTACCGAACCTACATAGTGGGTAAATCTAAATATTGTTACGATTTACCCTTTATAAAATCGTTGATTTATTTACCTTTTAAATTAATCGAGTTCTTTCTATATTGCAAATAATAAACACTGTTTGAAATTATTTATAGCTCTATTTATTTATAACAGGCACTCAAAACTGCTGAAAAACACTTTAATAGCACACGGTGTAGATAGACTTAACGTTAGCCACACTTTAGTTCTTCACACTTAGCGTTTTACTTATCGATTGAACTGCTGCGTCACCAAATACCCGTATTTATATGAGCAGTCAGGTATTCTAGTTATTTCCAGTTTATTACGACACTAGATGTTTTCAGCCATCAAAATTCGCGTGAAGAAATTTCTAGTTGTGGAAATTTCTTGTAACACTGCCGCCCACTTAAGCCTGTTCGTCCCGAACAGACATAGCTATTCCTTTTCCATAGTTGGCTAGTCGTTCTAGATGAACAACCTTCATTGTGGACCTAGGGCTCTGATCTTTCTTTATTCAGTATACCACATCATTCAACTTTTTAATTACTCTATAGGGTCCGTCCCAATGGACCCTTCTTTAGCTGATATAATCTTCGCTAACATGGGGTCACTCCGTTGCGCCGGTGACCAGGCTTCACTGGGCTCGATATGCGTTTGTCGAATGTCCACGATACGGTCTTTTCCTTCAGCCTTTCAACTGTGCTTGCCATGTTTCCTACCCTTGCTGTGCTCAATGATAACCGGTTTTCTTACTTGAGCCTTTCGGTCATATCCAACATCAAGGGGTATTTCAACATTTCGCCAAATCATAACTTTTTGCCCCATATGTAGATTAATGCCGTGACTTATCATGAAATCTGCACCAATGATTACTTTGTCTACAATATCGGCAACAATAAATACATGGTTGACGCTTACGTTGGAAATTGTTGGTTTTACATTCACTTTGCCATAGACAGTACCAGTCTCCCCAGTAGCTGTGCGCAGTCTCACCCCATATAATGGTTCAATTGCCTCATTAACTAAATCGGGTCTGATGACAGACTGTGATGCTCCTGTGTCTATAGTACAAATGCGCTTTCTGCCGTTGATATATCCACAAGCAGTAAGACTGATTTTTCCCTGCTGTATTCCAGATATGGAGATTGTGGGCCCTCGCATGTATGAGCTGGATCGTGTTCCACAGTGCTAGCTGTTTTTGGTTTTAACAGTGACTCCAGTGCTAATTGATTAACTGGCCGGAAGCTTTTTCTTGGTGCTCGGCAGTTCCGCTGAAAATGTCCCACTCTTCCGCAGTTAAAGCATTCGGCCTTAACTTGCTTTCTACCTAATGCCTGCATAACTGCCTCTTAAACTGCTTCTATAAACTTGGCGCTTATATCTTCCTCTTTTTCAGCAGTTACTTCAAGGTTTCGTACATCAAATATTTGTTGCTTAGAAATTATCTTTGCAGTTTCTTGCGCCAGCGCGAATGAGACAGTTTCTGCAAAAGACGATTTTCGTGTAGCACACACCGCGTACCTTACATCGGGATCATGAATTCCCCTCACAAATGCTTCAATTTTAAATTCAGCTAATAATGGATGATCTTCGCCCGGATACGACAGCTGCACCAACCGCTCAATTTCTGTTGCGAAATCCTGCAACGACTCATTTGCTTTCTGCAGTCTACCTCTTAGTTCCATTTAGTATATTTCTTTTTTGTGTTCGCCACCATACTTTCGCTGCAGTGCCACCATTATGTCGTCATAATTATCTCTGCAGGTGATTGGCACACTTTCTAGAATTTCTGCAGCGTTTCCTCTTAAGGCCAGTACCAACTCTATAGCCTTTTCTTCGTTGTTCCACATATTTCTGGCGGCAACTGTCTCAAACTGGAACTCAAAAACATTAAACGGTATGCTGCCATCAAAAGTAGGGGCCTTGCTTTACCAGAACTTTCCTGAATAATTCGTACTGGACCCTCGGACATTGAGAATTATTTATTTTACTTTTCAGATCTTGCAGTTTTTTCTCGATGTCATTCTCTAAGTCGGCCAGTCTTTTCGCCACCTCGGAAACTTCTCTAGAATTTTCTTGAAGTTTTTCTTCAATTTAAATTAACAGCTTCGTTTCCATCTTAGCTAACAGTTTCTCGTTGTCTGCTCTCGAAGTTTCTAAAAGTTTCTGGTTGTCTGCTTTCGAAGTTTCTAAAAGTTTCTGGTTCTCTGCTCTATAGGTTTTTAGCATTTTCTCATTTTTTTCCATCTTTTTCCATCATAGCAGCAAACATCGCGCTTAACTCCATATTACCTTCTGTTTTACGGGTACTAACCTCCATTTCTTCTTTTTCGTCAAATTCGTAAGTCGCTATGTCAATCTTACGCCGCTCGAATTCCCCTATCAGCCGCTTTTGTAATTCTGTCTTATTACCTGCTGTCGGTAGCTCCAACTTACTCAATTCCTTCTTGAGTTGCTCCACTTTAAGCTCCTCCAATTTCATGACTGCTTATTATTTTGCAATCCCACTTCTGACACCAATTGTTACGATTTTACCCTTTATAAAATCGTTGATTTATTCACCTTTTAAATACAGTTCTTTCTATATTGCAAATAATAAACACTGTTTGAAGTTATTTATAGCTCTATTTATTTATAACAGGCACTAAAAATTACTGAAAAACAGTTTAATAGCACATGGTGTAGATAGACTAAACGTTAGCCACACTTTAGTTCTTCACACTTAGCGTTTTACTTATCAATTGAACTGCTGCGTCACCTAATACCCGTATTTATATGAGTAGTCAGGTATTCTAGTTATTTCCAGTTTATTACGACACTAGATGTTTCCAGCTGTCAAAATTCGCGTGAAGAAATTTCTAGTTGTGGAAATTTCTTATAACAATATAAATACTTTATAGAATTTATATTTAAAATTAAATATTTTTAAAAAATTATTAAAACCCTAAACCTTAATATTACTAAAAGCATAAACTTTAATATAATTAAAAACCTAAATTTTAATATTGTAGTGTTATTGCAAAATTATTGAATTCGGTCAAAGTTAGAATGTTTATTATTTATTTGCTCCCGTTACTTTCTATTTATCATTTGTAGTACACACTAAATTTATGATAAAAACAAGCATAAGCTAAAGCAACAGCTAAATAATACTTGTCCATACATGTCACTTTAACATCGTTAAATGCAACTTATTCTTTGAATAGCAAGCTAAGCACAACAACGTACATTTAAGTATGTACATTTAGGTCGTATGAAAAAAAATTAACAAAGTTTGGTAAACCATTGTTAAGAAAAATTGCTTAAAGTTGTATCCAAAATCGATTAACATGCCTTTGGTAAACGTTTGGTAACTTGAAACATTATAAAGTAGAAAGCAACGTACTTTAAACGTATGTTGGTGACATTTTTTGTTTTGTATTCGTTATTAGTGCTTGTAAATTAAAATTTTGTGAAATTTTTAATAAAAATAAATTGTGAAATGGATACTTTAAATTTCATAAGAATAATTGTTTAAATAAATTGTGATTGTTAAAAAATCAGTGTTAATTGTGTATTGTTTTTATAAGTAGATACTATTATCCAAATCGGAAATTATTATCGGCCAAGAATTTACAAGCCCACGACTGATGGGGTCTCTTTTCCTAATGACCAATTCAAAATAATATCGTTTTAAGAAACAAACAGAAAAAAATCATAATTTTAATATCCACTGGCTTTTCCATAATTTTGCTTCCTTTATTTATTTTTGCATAATTAAAAAAGATCACATCACAAAACAATTTACAAAATAATTTAGTTCATTTTGTGTTTTTATTTTATTGAATAAGAAAATCGAAGAGATGGCGTAAACAACATATTATTTTATGTTAAAATAATAAGAACCTTTTTATAGGTTTGATTACCCGGCTGAATCAATATTCGTTTTAATGCATCGCTAACCATAAAGTGACAACTGAATATAATGGCATTGCCAGAAACAAACTATAAAATCCATTAAAATTTGTATTCGTTAAAGTGGGGTTTTTGCATAATGTGTTTGTTAACTAATGTGAAAGTTAAGGCTAAAGTAAAGTGTACCCTAATACACTTTACCAAATGAATATGGGCCACCCTAATAAATGCATTTAGTAAAAACAACTAGTAAAAAAGAATCGATGAACATTGATTTGTCAAAAGTGCAACATATGCAGTTTGAAAAATTGAGTGAACTCAATTTCCCAAACTAATTATGATTGGTCAAGAAACATCAAGAGGAAATAGAATAAGAATTAAGCATAAGATATTTTTGTATAAAAAGGGGCTCACAGCCCAAAATAAATCAGATTGAATCTAAACTTCAAATCGGCAATATTTGCCTTAATTTTTCAATTATTCCAAATCTCCTTTTGCCCTCAGTTCCTTGAGATCGGCAAAAGTAAATAGCGTGGCCAGTGGCAAACACTGCCGGTCACATAAAATACACTAATTAATATTCTTTTCACAACACATAACACTTAACATTACATGGCAATCCTGCCCTAATCGGACCAAAATCAGGAATAATTTATTCTTCAAGGCTACAGAACCAAATTAGACTCTTGTTGTTGTTTTTTTTTCCTTCTTCACCTCTTACATGGAAGAGTACATCCCAAAGAGCGTAAAGAATCAAGAGAAGGGGAGGCCAATTAGTAAGGCTTAGGAAGAAGCTAACCGAACTAGTGCGACTGGTGAAACAAGAAGAACCTGTAATTAGCTGGGAGAGAGCTACAGAAATCTGGAAGCAGATAGACACCATTATGAGGGAAATTAAAGAAAAACATAGTAAAAAGAAAGGGAAGAAAATGAATAAATAATTTAAAATATATAAAATTATTGTCTAACATTGTCATTATTTTTATCGCTATTTATATCTAATTGAAAATGTGTAAATCACAAACGACATTCGACCGCCCTAGAGCCAATGTAGTAAATAATGTAATGGTAACGGAGGAAAAACCAGACTAGTCCCTAAGTCTAAGTAGAAATTTACTTCATAGTAACCAAAAAGAACATTAATGTACAAATACCAGAGACTATTCAAGAAAGGATAGACATAAAACCTTTACTTCAGACAGATATAAGAAACATTACAATGCCTCAAACAACAATATAATTTTTAAACACGGCTTCTAAGCTCATCACAGATTTTGATGGAAAATCAGAGAACTTGCGATCCTTTTTAGATTCCTTATCGTTGGTCGATTCAATAAAGGAAACACATGAATCCATTTTGATAAACCTCATAAAAACTAAATTGAAAGGAAACGCGAGAAATTTGATAAATGATGAGAGCACGGTAACTCAGATTATAGAAAAATTAAAAGCCACTGTCAAATGTGAATCAGTAGAGGTGTTGACAGCGAAAATTATGAATATAAAACAAAGCAACAAGACAAGACAGCTAACGCTTACTGTTCTGAGATGGAAACTCTTGCAAAAGCCCTAGAAAACACTTACATTTCGGACGGACTTTCATGCGAACTTGCTAGTTAATATTCCACTCAGGCCGCCGTTAAGGCAATGACCGCAAACCGTAAGTTAGACAGAGTTAAGCTAATAATGCAAGCTGGAAAATTCAAAAACATGAATGATGCAGTTAGCAAATTTGTTAATAGCTGCACAGAAGTCACTGGAACACAAATTTCCATACTTCATTTCAAGAAGAAACAAAAGAACTATCAAAACAATTACAATAGATTCAAAGGTAGAAACAACTACCAAAGAAATTATAACAATAACAATAGTCACAATACAAACAATAGGAACAATAACAACTATCAGAACAACAGATCTCAGTACATCAGTTCTCAGTACAACAGAAACTACAATGACAGAAGACACGTACGTACTATACACGAGACGGGAAACGCAGAAGGCTCTGAATACGAGGATAATCCAAAAGGCCAAATCTAGTTTTGCAAAATACTAAAATCTACAAAATATCTGAAAACAACACGAACTTCATAACAACAAAATACAAAAACAATAATTTAACATTCTTAGTCGACACAGGAGCGGACATCCCACTATGTCGTTTGACGAAACATTTAGAAAATGAAAATTACTATCCAGATGAGAAATGTAAATTGACAGATATCACGGGTCAAGAAATTAATTCATTAGGATCAATTGAGCTTAAGTTAAACATAGATGACATAACTTTTGAACATACATTCCAATTGGTGAGCGCAGATTTCCAATTGAGACAAACAGAATTATTGGACGGGATTTCTTACGAAAATACTTCTGTAAAATTTATTACGAAACATTTACATTGTCACTAATTGTGAACGGTGAGTCAATAATCTTACCCATGCAAACAAAAACATACAATGAGTTATAAATTACAATACCACCACGAACTGAAATAATACAGCCAATCAAATTAAACATTAAAGAAAATTGCGTCATATTCAACAATGAATTGGAAGACGGATTTTTTTTAAGTAATTCAATCGCACCAAAAAGTGGTATGACACATATAAAAATTTTAAATATGTACAACAAACTCAACAGTAACTTTAAAGGGCATTAAACTAAAAACTGACCCACTTAAGAATTATGACATATTAAGTTACAATAACATAAACAATGACGAACGTTTTGCAAAAATAATGAATGAACTACAAATTAACAACAATGACAAAAATGCAATATCATCACTAATTAATATTTTTAAAAATTACCAAAACGTATTTCATTTGGACAACGAAAAATTAACTAGCAACAATTTTTACAATCAGGAAATCATAACCTCAGACAACACACCGGTATACATTAAAAATTACAGACTACCACATTCACATATTGACACGATAAACGAAAAAGTACAGAAAATGCTTACAGATGACATTATAGAACCTTCAATCAGCCCATATAATGCACCACTATTATTAGTACCAAAAAAAGGTACTAAAGATAAAAAGAAAAGGAGACTGGTCGTGGACTTTAGAAAACTCAATGAGAAAATTGTAAAAGACAAATTCCCATTGACAAGATTAGAAGACATTTTAGATAAATTAGGAAGAGATATGACCAGCTCTATCCACCAAATAAAACTCAATATAGACTCCAGACCATTGACGGCTTTATCGACAACAAATGGACATTACCAATTCAAAAGATTACCCTTCGGTTTAAAAATATCGTCAAATAGTTTTCAAAGAATGTTGACAATAGCACTTTCTGGTTTAGACACAGAAGCTTTCCTGTATGTCGATGACATAATTGTGTATGGTTACAGTCTAAACCACCATAATCAAAGTCTAATTAAAGTACTGGACAGATTACAACAATATAATTTGAAACTCAATCTGAAGAAATGTTGTTTCTTACGACCAGAAGTTGTCTACCTAGGACACTTAATTACAAAGGACGGAGTCAAAACTGACCCTGCAAAATATAAAATAAAAGAGAATTTCCTTGTACCAAAAAACGCGGACGACGTCAGAAGACTCGTTGCATTTTGCAACTATTACAGAAAATTCATACCAAATTTCGCAGAAATCGCAAAAGATTTGAATGCTTTGCTAAAGAAATCTGTCAAATTTTAATGGAACAACGAATGCCAAAAAGCTTTTGATAAACTCAAGGAAAAATTTATTAATCCACCTATATTAAAGTATCCAGACTTAAATAAACCCTTTATACTCACAACAGATGCATCAAATTTTGCGCTAGGCGCAGTATTATCACAAGGTATACGACTTACCAATTTCATACGCTATCAAATCCTTGCAGAAACATGACATAAACTAACCGATAATAGAGAAAGAACTTTTGGCAATCCACTGGGGTATAAATTTTTTCAAACCATATTTGTATGGAAGATAGTTCATAGTAGTCACGGACCATCGACCACATATTTCATTGTTCTCTCACAAAAATCCTTCATGAAAGATGACTAGAATAAGACTTGATTTATCAGACTATAATTGTTTAATTGTTTACAAATTCTGACGCACTCTCTAGAATAGAAATTGACTTTGGCATACTTAGACAAATGATACCGCAAGAACATGACGAAAAACAAAACAGAGTTCTAATAACAACTAGAGCCTTGAAAAATAAGGAAAATAAGGCAAATAAAATAGAGGAATTGAATAATGAGGATATTAATAAATTAAATAATACACGCGCGAAAAATAAATTGGAGGATTGCACATCTCAGAGGTCTGGCCAACTTTATATATGGGAATGTACATCCATCAATGATATTAAAAACACAAAAAAATTGCAATTTAATTAAATACAAGATAAAGAAAATTTAAGTATATATACGGAAAATAATATTGTGCAAATAGAAGAAATCTCGCACCCACTATGATTAAAATGATAAGCTAGCAAGATTCAGTAATAAATCAGCGAATCTAGGTTCGATACTGAAGAAACTGATTTCTAAAATGAATATAGAAAGTATAAGAGAATTAGCACTTTCAAGTCAAGATAAAATATTTAATTAAAGGAGCATATGCACAAATAATAAACAACAAAAATCCTCAACTAAGAATATATATATTGACGAATTTCATAGTTCCTTGAGTTCCGGACACTTAGGAATTAGGAAAACCATCATTAAGTTAAAACAGAAATATATTTGGAAAAATATGACTAAAATGGTAAAACAATTTGTATCATACTGTGACAAATGCAATAAAAGCAAACAGACAAAACACATTTAGGAACCACTCACACAAACATCTACACCCAACAACAGTTTTGAAGTAATTTCAATCGACACTGTAGGTCCACTACGCATTTCAAACAACTACCGCTACATACTAAGGATGCAATGCGAGCTGACTAAAATTGTAATGCAAGCAAAAGACGCTTTTACTACAGCTAAAACACTAGTGGAACAGATGATTTTTAGATTCGAACAATTCAAGGTACTTAAGTCAGACAGGAGTACAGAATTTACAAATGAAACCATGCGCAACATATGCGAACTATTATAAACAAGACAAATCTTCTCAACCCCTTATCATCATCAAACATTAGGTGCCGTAGAGAGAAATCATAAAAACCTCTATGACAAAGAGTACAATAAAAACTATCTTTCAATAAAACCAATTGAGAGAGCACGATCTCCTTCCCCCTCGTTAAACTCAGTTGAGGTCACGTTTGCGCAAAAACAAACAAATGTAAACACTTGTGCAGAGAACTCAACAAAGGAAAATATTAATAATCAAACTGTTAACTCAGCAAGTGAAGACAAATTAGACGCACGCATGCGGTCTGTAAATTCAATGGTTGTTAAAAATAAAAATTGAAATGAAAATAATAATAATGATAATATTAATACTGATAATTCGATTAATAATTCTTTAGTTATCAATAATAAAGTGCAAACAGGTATTGACCGTTATTTTTCCATTGCAAAGCGTAAGTCGAGCCCTACGACTTTACGCCAAGAGCCTTTCCGCAAGCAGCCAAAGAACAATAGTAGTTCGCAAATATAAACAATGTCGGTAAGTCAAAACCGATTTCAATTACTCGCTACCACTGAAAGCGATGATCGGGCTGAAGGAATATAAACCGCCACCAATATTTCTACGAGAACAGACAAACAACGCCTTAGTTAACAGTCTGACTCAGTTAATTGGCAAGGACAGTTTCCATGTTGTATCTATTCGTAGGGGAAATGTATCCGAAACAAAAATCCAAATCTATTTGGAAAAAAATTACAGAAATGTGATTCAAAAGTTTGACTCGTGTAAAAAGAATTATTACACATATCAATTAAGAAGTGCTCAAGCCTTAATTGTAGTTATTAAAGGTATTGACAGCCTATTGATGAAATAGTACCTATTGATGAAATAAAAAGCGATCTTGAACTTGATGGCTTTGAAGTGAAGTCTATTCACAATATTCTTAATAAGAATAAAGTTCCCCAACCTCTTTTCCGGGTAGAAATATCCTTCAATTCTTCTTAGTTGAAAAAAGGTCAGTCTCACCCGATCTATAATCTAAGATATTTGCTCCATCGCAAAATAACAGTAGAAGAGCCTATTAAGCGCAAGAATCGTCCACAATGCTTAAATTGTCAGGAATTTGGGCATACCAAATCCTACTGTAAGTTACTCACGGTATGCGTTATATGCGGTGACGTTCACAATAGCAAAGACTGTCCCAACTCTAAAACAGATTCAATTGTTAAAAAGTGCAGTAACTGTGGTCAGAATCACACTGCCAACTATCGTGGCTGTCCAGTGTTTTTACGACTTAAACAAGTAGCTTCATCAAGCAGACCTTCTCCTGCTCAATACCAACATTCTTACTTTCCAGCCATTCCAACAGCTAGGAGCCAGAACACAACAAAATATTCCTCCTCTTCAGAATTTTTTATATGCTTAAAGAAAGCCCGCCAGCCCAATTGAATGATTCTCAAAGCTTAATTGAGAACCTCATTAGAACAATGAATAACTTTATGTCTAACATGCAAAATATGTTCCAGGAGATGATGAGGAACCAAAGCATGCTCATGCTAATTTTTTTGGATAGAAAATGAATCTGTTGAAAATATGTTTCTGGAACGCAAACGGCCTTAGCCAACATAGAAAGGAAGTAGAACATTTCCTGCATAAGCCGGAAATTGATGTACTCTTAATCTCTGAGACCCACTTTACACAGAAAAATTGTTTTAGAGTAAATGGGTATTCAATATATGATACTAAACACCCAAGTGGTAGAGAATATGGTGGTACAGCAGTAATTGTGCACAATAAAATTAGGCATTTCCCAATGCCAGAATTCGGAAAAGATTATATTCAGGCAACATCTATTAATCTTACCGATTTTAGGGTCACATTGTCTTCTATATATTGTCCTCCGAGACATAACATTAACCGAGATCAGTTTATCGATTTCTTTGCTACACTTGGTTCAAAATTTATAGCAGCCGGTGACTATAATGCTAAACATACTTTTTGGGGATCACGTCTTATCACACCCAGGGGCAGACAATTATTAAGTGCTATTTCTTCACACAGTCTAGATGCTTTATCCAGCGGTCACCCAACATACTGGCCATCCGACTTGAATAAGATTCCTGATCTTGTAGACTTTGCCGTCACAAAAAATATAAAAAGAGAGCAAATATCCGTGAACTCATCACTGGATTTATCTTCTGATCATTCACCATCAATCATATGGTTGAACGACATTCCCACTGGAGTTCAGGAAAGGCGTCATTTCTATCCAACTAGAAACACAAACTGGTTAAAATATAAAATGTATGTGAGTTTTTATCTTCCATACAATATCCCACTTAGAAATTCATCAGATATTCAATCTGCAGTGAACATATTTACTGACGTTCTAACTACTGCAGCCTCAGTCGCAACTCCTATCTTTACACCCAGAAGAAGGGTAGCTCAATTCACTCCAGGAAATATTCAGTTCCTTGTGAATGAAAAGAGAAAATTAAGAAGACAGTGGCAAGAAAGTCGATCTCCAGCTATAAAAAGCCGACTTAATCGTTGCCAAAGAGACCTCCAAGCCGCCTTAAAGAAAAACGAACAAAACCATCTTGCCAATTACCTAAGTAACCTTAACCCTTTTAAGGAAACAAATTAAAGTCTGTGGGAAGCTGTCAAACATATGCAATGCCCTATATCATATGAATCCCCAATACGACTCGAAGTGGTACTTGGGCTAAAAATGGATGCGAAAAAGTTAACGCTTTTGCTAATCACTTAGAAAAGGTGATCACTCCAAATGATACGAGCTCTAATATAAGCCCTTATATTATAGATGATGTTGTTCCTTCGCCCTTTAAATTCCGTTTCCCATTAATAATGTCAAGTATTCAAAAACTTGATCCAAAAAAATCCCCAGGTATAGACAGAATTTCATCGTCTATGATTACTAACTTGCCTATCTCAGCTCTTAAATTATTTATGTACATTTACAACGCCATTCTTCGCTTGGGATATTTCCCATCGTCTTGGAAGGAATCGGAAATTGTTATGATTCCTAAACCAGATAAAGATGTTAGCCAAGTTACATCTTATAGACCTATAAGTTTACTATCAATCCTCTCGAAATTGTTTGAAAAACTACTTATTAGTAGCCTTAGTACATATTTAAACTCAGGGCATATTATTCCCGATCATCAGTTCGGTATCCGTGAAGGCCATGGCACAGTTGAGCAAGTTCACAGAATAACAACGCTTATTAGGAAGGCATTCGAGAATAAGCAATATTGCTCTGCCTTATTTATCGATATCTCGCAGGCATTTGACAAAGTCTGGCACGAAGGTCTTATATTCAAGATTACAAACCTGCTCCCTGCAAGTACACATAAACTTTTCAAAAGTTATTTATCTGATAGAAGCTTTCGAGTACGGTCGAAAGACGAACTTTCTTCTTCCAGGAAAATTTCTGCTGGAGTCCCACAAGGTAGTATACTAGGTCCCTTGCTATATATTATCTTCACAGCAGATATGCCAACCAATGCTCTTACTTACACATCTACTTTCGCAGATGACACAGCTTTCATGAGCATTAACTCTGATTGTAAGGTTGCTTCTGCGCTGCTGCAGACTCATGTTCATGAGCTTGAAAAATGGCTAGACAAATTGAAAATTAAAGTTAATCCGACTAAGTGTGTTCACGTAACTTTTGCCCTAAGAAAAAATAATTGTCCCACAATTAAAATAAACAACATAAACATCCCTGAAAGTAGTCACGTCAAATATCTTGGTGTTCATTTAGATCGACGCCTTACATGGTCCCATCATATTGATTGTAAGGTAACCCAGATGAAATTGAAATCTGCTGAACTTAACTGGCTCATTGGGCCCAATTCTGTTTTAGAATTAGATTACAAAGTCCTTTTGTACAAATCGGTAATCAAGCCCATATGGACTTATGGTATTCAATTATGGGGAAAGGCTTCGGCTTCGAATGTTGCTAAATTACAGAGAAGACAATCGAAACTTTTACGATTGATAACTGGCGCTCCTTGGTTTGTTAGAAATGACAATATTCATAGGGATTTAAATATTTCCTCAGTACAAGAAGAAATCAAGCGGTTCTGTACAAAATACATCACCAAGCTTCAAGTTCACCCAAATCATCTTGCAAGACAACTCCTGCTCTTTGAAGGACATCAGCGATTAAGAAGGATGGATACTCTGGATCTGGGCAGCTAGGCCCTTTTCTATCTTCCTGTGCTGTGCTTCACACATTGCTCAATTATCTAAGTATTAAGATTTGAATAGTTAAGAATGGAATTGCAATGGCAACTTCCATTAAATGAATTTAGTTTAAGATTTGATTACTTATTGCTATTTTCTTATGAGAAAGATTCAATAATTAAAAAATTAAAAAAAAAACACATCTCCGCACATTGACAGGGGTTATACACCGTATGAACTAGTATATGGAAAGTTACCATGCTTGCCATCAGATACCGCTATGAATGACAATTCATTCATATATAACTATGAAGACTACGCAAAAGAATTGCGAGTCAGACTACAATTCGCTCTAAACAGAGCAAAAGAGATTACTAAAAAAGTAAATACAAAAGGAACATTAAATACTAAATATCAAAACAGACTAAACTTAGAAATAGGTGACCTAGCATTACTAAGAGTAGAAAATATGTAGAAGTAAGAACCAAAGTCCATATAGGGGACCATATAGAATCATAGGTAAAAATGGAGTAAATACTCTAATAGATTATAACGGACAGACGAAGGAATTCCACAATAAGAATTTAATACCATATATATCGTTATAATTTTAAAATAAATAATAGCTGTATTTAACTACATTTAATTACATATATTTCATAAATCTTAAAAATACTTATTAAAATTTATAAAATACTTAACCACATTTAATTACATATATCTTAAGAACACTAATTGTAATATCTATAAAACATCTTAACAAAGCCAAAACTATACACATATATTCAGATTAATGATAAAACATAATTTAGAATTAAATTTTTTTTTGAAAAATTAATCCGCTAATTTTTCTCTTAAGGGTGAGGGTGTAGTGTACCCTAATACACTTTACCAAATGAATATGGGCCACCCTAATAAAAAACCCACATGTATACCAACTTGACACCACACATGCATTTAGTAAAAACAACTAGTAAAAAAGAATCGATGAACATTGATTTGTCAAAAGTGCAACATATGCAGTTTGGAAAATTGAGTGAACTCAATTTCCCAAACTAATTATTATTGGTCAAGAAACATCAAGGGGAAATAGAATAAGAATTTAGCATAAGATATTTTTGTATAAAAAGGGGCTCACAGCCCAAAATAAATCAGATTGAATCTAAACTTCAAATCGGCAATATCTGCCTTAATTTTTCAATTATTCAAAATCTCCTTTTGCCCTCAGTTCCCCGAGATCGGCAAAAGTAAATAGCGTGGCCAGTAGCAAACTCTGCCGGTCACATAAAATACACTAATTAATATTCTTTTCACAACACATAACACTTAACAATTCAAATTTATATATGTGCATAGGGCCCTTAATCTCTATATATTGTTACGATTTTACCTTTTAAAATCGTTGGTTTATTTAATTAAAATAAATTTAGTTTATTATCTTATTGCAAATGATAAACACTGTTAAAATTATTTTATAGCTACTCTTGTTTAAATACAAACTTAAAAACGATTACACAAGAGACTTTATTTGGACTCTATTAAGTTTACACTTCTTCTTAAGCGTTTTATTATCAACTGAACTGCCATGCCACCTTGCTGACGTATTTATATGCTGACGTATTTATTAAGTTTACACTTCTTCTTAAGCGTTTTATTATCAACTGAACTGCCATGCCACCTTGCTGACGTATTTATATAAAATAACTTGAATGTGGCACCCTGTGGAAGCTGCATTCTGGCAATTTTGAGAATGTCCTTTGAAGTTTGAAGGAAGAAACTTTAAGCTGAAAGTCCATACTACACATGCTGCGCTTCTTTGCGTCCTACGCGGTTGCAAAAAAGTAGAATAAGTGTAATTGTATGCTGCAAGTTACAGAGTACCAAAGGGTAGGATGCCTTGACGCGTATGACGCGAAAAGTAGGTATACTTTCTACTTTTGTAAGCGTGATATGCAGCGTACGAACAGATCAGCTGATTTTGATAGGTTATTTTTATTTTAACAACTACACAATGGAGGAAAAACTAATTGAATCTGTAAAAAACACGAAGATCTTTATTTTAAATTTATTTTATTCTACAAATTTACACTACAGCTGATCAAAACATAAGCGTAAAAAGCGTTGCATGTAACTTGAATTTCAGCGTATATGCGTACAAAGCGTTGACGCGAAAACGCGTGGTATGGACTTTCAGCTTTAGTTATGGTGAAGGGTTGCCCTTTAACTGTTATATTTCAGGGCTAACATATGGGGATTTGTGTTTCTACGAGTAAATGGAAATTGATGAATCTAATTTCTTTAACACTGCCACCAACTTAAGTCTGTTCGTCCCGAACAGACATAGTATTCCAGACGTTCCAGATGCACAACTTCAATCTTCTGATATTTCTGTATTCTATAAACCACATCATTTAATCTTTCAATCACCTTGTAACTTGTAGTCTAGATTAGCGATATATATGTTAACATAAATTGCTGCAAACGTCAAAATTAAAAAATCGCTAGTGTGGACCTCTCGATTACGTACATTTTTATTGCCGGCAAATTTGTCGCAATAATTCTCCAGCAGTATTCATTAGCAATTATTGCTAAGATAAAACGTCAAACTAGCCGTTGTTTTCCTTTGACAATTAAAAAAAAGGTGGCACAAATAAAAAAAAAATATAGAAAAACAACAAAAAATTATTGAATTTAAACGAATTTAATAAATATTAACAAATTATAAGGAGAAAAAATATAAAAATTTAACAATTTGTTCACTTTACATGTGAAATTTTTCAAAATATGAGTTAACATAAATACGTGTTCTCCACCCTTAAACACAAGATCGGGAATTGACAATATTGTGTCATTATTCTGCCGACGCATTTTTCTTATTGCTAAATAGATGGGGAGTAAGTCCGTCCCAATGCGTTTGTACAATAGTTTGGGAATTAATCCTTTCTTTCGTTACGGGTTAAACAGCAGAATCTCGTTAAATCCTTCAGCATTCGCTGCTCGATCGTACCTCGCCTTCATCTTATCGCTGACCATTTTAATTAAATTGCGGGCGAATTCATGAAGTTCGTTGATGTCTTCTTGTTGCCGAGAAGAGTTTCCGTTTTCACTGTCTATTGCGGCAGACTTAACACCAAATTCTAAATCGCCGGGCAATTTAAGTTCCGTCCCAGAGATAACTTTTGCAGGTGTGCGGGAGGTGGAGTCGTGGAAGGCCGAATGCCAGCAGAAATTCGGAATGTTTTCGTCCCAGTCCTTCTGATTTGTACACCTCTAAAGTGCGATTGAATCTCCCGACAATGCCATCAGATTGCGGATGTAGCGGCGTAGTTGTGGGTTTTCTTATTCTATATTACTCGCAAATTTCCTTAAAGATGGCAGATGCAAAATTTCGTCCATGGTCGGAGTGTTATTCTAACGGAACACCGTAGCGGCACACTCAAATGGGGCACCCATTGGGCCTTCATCTGGGGACTTTCAGCTGATATTTGCTCACGGGTAGGCCTCCGGTTTTCTTCTTTGACTGATATACAATAAGTTTCGACAATATAGGGTCGTCCCGTTGCGCCGCTGACCAGGCTTCACTCGAATCGATATGGGTTAGTCGAACATCAACAATGTGCTCCTTTCCTTCGGCTCTTGAACAATGCTTGCACTCCAAGTTGCAGGGCCGTCTTGAGAGGGCGTCCGCATTGCAATGCTGCCTACCTTTTTTGTGCGCAATGCTAAAGTCGTAGCTCTGAAGCCGTTCAATTCAACGAGGTAGCTGCCCTTCTGGTTCTTTGAATTGTAGCAGACACCTAAGTGCATAATAGAAGTGTTGCCTATACAGATACTTGTGATAGTGCTTTACGCAATCTACTGCCGCCGAGAGTTCCCGTCGCGTTACGCAGTAGTTTCTTTCAAGCTTCGAAAGTACCCGGCTGTAGTAGCCTATGACTTTTTCAGTGCCATTGATCACCTGCGAAAGCACACCTCCTATTCTATATCCGCTTGAATCGCTATCCAGCACAAATTTTTCCCCAGCAATAGGATAACCCAGAAAAGGTGCCGTACGCAATAACTCCTTGAGCTTCAGGAATGCTTGTTCTTGAGCTTCACCCAATTAAATGGTCGCGCCTTCTTAGTCAGCTTATGTAGACTCGCAAAATTTGATACAAACCGTGTAGTATGTGCAGATGCCTAGAAAATTGCGCAACTCATGCAGATTTCTCGGGCGAGGCCAATCCTTTACAGACCGTATTTTATCCTCATCGGCTGATATACCTGCAGTTATGCGATGCCCCAAATACTTAAATTCCTTTTTTGAACAATTTAAATTTTCCACTAAGCTTGAGTCCAGCTGCTGATATCCGTCTTGGGACTTCTTCTAAGTTCTTCAGGTGTTCATCGAAAGTCTTCCTCATGACAATTATACCATCATGGTACACTAAGCATGTCTTCCAGTGAAATCTCTTCAACACATTATCCATCAACCGCTCGAATGTTGCTGTAGCATTGCAGAGCCCGAAATGCATTACTTTAAACAGCCACAACCCGTTACGCAGTAGTTTCTTTCAAGCTTCGAAAGTACCCGGCTGTAGTAGCCTATGACTTTTTCAGTGCCATTGATCACCTGCGAAAGCACACCTCCTATTCTATATCCGCTTGCATCGCTATCCAACACAAATTTTTCCCCAGCAATAGGATAACCCAGAAAAGGTGCCGTACCAATAACTCCTTGAGCTTCAGGAATGCTTTATTGGCCTCGCTTCACCAGTATTTATTCGATGTTTCACAATTGCCGTTCTTTCTTGGCTTTGCAATTGCGCTGGAAATCTCGCACTTTACCGCAGTTGCCTTAACCTTTGTCTTCACTCGCTTTGCCCTAGTACCTGCATAACTGCCTCTGTTAGCTCCGTTAACCTGGCGTATTATATTGCAATCCCACTTCTGGCACCAATTGTTACGATTTTACCTTTTAAAATCGTTGATTTATTTCCTTTAATACCGTTGAAATTATTTTATAGCTACTCTTTATGTAATACAAACTTTTTTAAACTCTATTAAGTTTACACTTCCACAGAATTCACAATTCAATTAGTCGTCAGTGCTTGTTCCTTAGCTTTTTATTATAAACTAACTGACATGCCACCTTGCTGGCGTATTTATATGTGCGGGTAAAAAATAACCAGAATGTGGCAGCGTCTGGAAGCTGCATACTGGCAAAATTGAGAATGTTCTTTTGAAGTTTGACTGGTGAAGGGTTGCCATTTATATATATATTATATGTATGTATGCACAGCGCATACTGTGGGAACTGCTTTTCGTCCTTTGGGGACTGTCCTTGAAGTGTTCAATGAGAAAGGAACATAAAACAATAACAAATTTCAACTTTAATACCAAAGTCAAAAACTAGTAACAACACTTATATCTATGCTCACATCGAAAGTCTGGCAAACTCAAGAACGCAACTAATTATAGAATAGGGTATATTTTGTCCTTTTTTATTTTCTACCGCTTGTTGAAAAAAACATCTGAAGTTATTTTACAAAATTCTTCCTGTAATGCAGCTTTTATGTGGTCTTTATTGGAGCATAATCGATTTTCATTCTAAGTGCTAGCTTATCCCACAAATGCTCGATTGCATTGAGATCAAGGCTTTAGGCTCGCGTTTTTATGACTTTAGGGCAATTCAGCCGAGTAATAAAATCTATAAAAAGATCTTATTATTAATATTCAATTCTTATTATTTTTATATAAAATAATTGTTTTTTCGCAATCTTCTTCAATAAAATAAAAACACAAAATTAACTAAATTAAGGAAAATGAGAATTACTAAACAGATTTTTTATGTCTGATTGATTTGTTATGATTGTAAGTACATCAGTAAAACATTTCTTATATTTACATTGTTTCTTTTTTAATACTTGTCTTGACTATACTTCTCTTCGTCCCCAATAACGCAAAGCTACTAGCACTTGATGATGTTCCACATCCTCTGCGGTCTACTGCAATGTCTGTTTTAATGAGCTCTATTATATTTATTTTTTTTCTTTTTGTTTGTTAAAACGATATTGTTTTTTAATTTGGTCATCAGAAAGAGAGAACCTATCAGTCCTCAACTAATAAATCCTTGGCCGATAATAATTTCCGATTTGGATAATAGAATCTACTTATAAAAACAATACACAATTAACACTAATTTTTCAACAAGCATAATAAATTTTACCAATTCTTCTTATTTTTATTAAAAATTCTTTTTAGAGGAGTTGAGTAGCCTCAACCGAAAATACTAAGTATTCTATTCTGCTGGCTCTGTGGAATTTCTCAATTTTTATTCTCTATTATTTACTAATACAAATTTTCATGTGTCTTTACAATAAAAAAATTTATAAAAAGAATATGATTTTATGATCTAAAATCCTATTATACTATTCATTTACAAAATCACAGATCAACAATTTATTATTTTCAAAAAATTTTAATTTGCAAAACAAAAAATTTCAATACCATACGTTTAAAGTACGTTTCTTTCTACTTTAAAAAGTTTAAAATTACCAAACGTTAACCAAAGGTATGTTAAGCTAATAATAATTTTGGATACAACTTTAAGCAATTTTGCTTAACAATGGTTTACCAAACTTTGTTATCTTTTTTTGCATACGACCCCCAGTGTTTCACCGTTTTCGTTGTGTTTTTGGGACAAAATTCCCCATTGCGCAACAAATTAAATTTACTTTCATCCTAGTATTAATAGAAGAAATCTACACAGTAAAAAAAATGTTTGCCGTTCTCCAAAACGATAAATCCTTTGACATGTGCTTGCGTGCGTAATCCAGTAGTGCTTTTCTATTCTTCTCGCTAATGTACGAGCCAAGCGGCAAGTTTTGGAGCAGAAACAAAAGGATCTTTTGTACTTCGCGAACTATGGAATTTTCTTCCCTGGAGCTTAGCTTCTTTTTTGGTGCCACACGTTATTTATTTAATACTCATTTATTTCCTTTGTATCTTTTTTTATGTCATGGGCCGTTGACAACATTTTTTTTTTTTGACAATATTTTCAATTTCGCGCTCCGTTTTTCCTTCCAAATGGTTATTACTTTATGCTGCAAACAAAACATAAAGTACATGGTATTGAATACAACAGCGTTCAAGAGTTGAACTAAGTTGCAATGACATGCTTACATGAGTTGACATGACATAGCAATGCATGAAATTTTTGAGAACGACATTTTTACAGAAATTAAATTGTGCAATACTTTAATTTTTACCCCATATATATGTGATTGGGCCGCTATGTTCCTTACAAAATTTGTATTGTTTTTGTCTCCAAATTTGATTGAAATCTAAATTAACTTCCCAATTTCGTGGGACATAAGATTACAATAAGTGTTTTAACGTGCAAATTATCGACCAAAACGGCTTAAATTTCATCGATGTTGTGAAATACATTACCAGCATTTGCACGCTGACATGTAGCGTTGTGGGATCTATTGTCCCAGTAGTCCCAAAAGGGTTAACACATTTAGATATTGCGTTTAAAATACATTGTCAATCTCATATTTTGTATTTAAAATACGTGTTTACACCAACTTTCAATTCTTCTCTAACCCCGTTCCAAAGAAAGCAACACATAAATTAGTGGGAAGAATTTCCAGAATGTTGCTTCTCTTTAACAGTTTTTTTATAGAACGCGGTTTTATAAATTATAATTCATAAATTATATATTATAATGACTCGTATATCAATAAAAACTCATAATATAACAAATCAGCTGAAAAATCCGTAGCATGTCACATAGGTGGCGCCACTAATGACAAATCCATATGATTTATTCGAACTACCAGCCTTCAGATGATACCTGCCAAAATTTAATGACAATCCTCTCATTAGTGAACAAGTTAGAAAGCAATTTTGTGTTTTGATTTATCATTGCTTTTTAATGGGAAAAAGAGACAAATGGCAGAAAAGTGGTGGTGGCTGCTATTACAGGTGTTGGAGCGTAATGGAGTTTTTTGGCCAGATGGTTTTCTCCATTCGGTTTTTTTTAACATTATTTTTTTTACCCTTATTTTATATATAATTTATTTCATTAATGAATATTTTTTTTTAAATAATAACACAAGTTATTAATTGTTTTTTTTTTTAATGAATTGTTTATTGGAACAAATTTGAACAATTTTAAATTTACACATTTTCGATAATGGAATCAGTAATTTATTTGGCAATCCTTTATTTTATTGAATTTGCTCATAATGTTAAATGTAACGGCATTGCTGAAAAGAGGATGAATAAGAGAATATGGATATACAGTATACATAATAAAACAGTTGAATTTTATATACAAAGCAACTAGACGTGTTTTTACTTACTGTTTTTCTTTTTTTTTTTTGCAAGAGTTTTTAAATAAACGTCCATTATTATTTTTTTATTAAAATTTATAATTTATTTAAATTTTAGAATATCCTTAAAAAATATTAAGGATTTTCATTTTGGCGCCCGAGCAGGAACTTTTATTTAAAATTCTTCAATATTTTGATAAATGGATTCGAAATATAAGTTGAAAAAAAAAAAATTTTGTGAAAATTATTTAAAATAGCTTTTTTGCTAATTCGTTGCAAAAAATTAAAACACATATTTATTTTATAATTATAAATTGTGGTGCGTGATTTATTCGTTAAAAAAAAAAATATATATATATATATATATATATATATATATATATATATAAAATCGTAAAGACTATTCGGTTTGTGATTTCACCTTTTTTTGGAAGACACCATTTTGCTGCCAATGCCTCGTCGTTGCCGTAATTGTCGCCCTCAACACAACCAGGAAAGCAGCGATTCTGGACTATCAGAAACTGAGGTAAAAGCGTAAAAATATTTATGTTTATTTAACCAAAAATTTGAAAATTACTCAGATTTTTGTGATTTTTATAAATTATTCAGAAATTTTTAAGTTTCCGCTCAATAGCGAGTATAAACATAAAAAATATTAATTACGCTTCTTTTTAAATTTAAAATATATTTGTTTATAATTGTGAACGTAAAATATATGCCTTGGGGGTTGAAACAAGTGCGCGAGTATTAACAATATACAACCACACGAACACACATAGTTAAAATTTCATTTGATTTTAATTACAATATTACACCGAATTATCCGCTCGTAATTGTTTTTAATTTACACGAACCGTCGGCATTTTCACAAACTTTTGGTTTTATATTTTTCATAATTATATTATTCACTTTTGATTTTATTAATTTTTGAATAAAGCAAAATTAAATATTAATTTTATTGGTTTGTTTTGTTATTTATTTTCGTATTTTACATTGGTAATTGGTTTTTGTTATCGATCATCTGTTGTTTCATTCCGTTCAGCATCGCCATACACGTAAACAGATCGTTTAGTGTGACAATTGTAAACAAACCATTTAGTGCTACCAGACTAACCAAATCACGTTGACGATTTTGGGAATTAAAGGGGATCGGCAATTTGCTGATAAAGTGGTTTGTCTCAATCGAACGAGGTTTGTTAATTCATTATTGTGAATAATTTTCTTGAAAACTGAAATAAAGTGATAACATAAACGTAATTTTAATAAATTAAATAACAATTGATAACCAATATTGAATTTATTACGGAAAATATTGTTTTTTTCTGAAAAAATATTGGATATTAATTAGAGTATTTAAAACCCGAAAACCGGTCAACCGGTTTCTTTATTTTTAAAAACCGATCGGTTTCGAATATTTTGTAAATTCGAAGAAAACCGAAAACAGGTCTTTTTTGTTCGGTTAACCGGTTTTTTTAATTACATCACCAACTGGGTTACTTGGTCTCTTTTATTTTTTCCGAACACTTTTATAATCGTTTGTTTGGTTATGAAGATTTAGATGAAGACTTTGGATATTCCAAATTCAAATAGTTTAATTTCTGATATAAATAACACAATACAGTATTCAAAATCCTAAAAAAGAGACTGTACAAAATCATTCATCATTATATGATGATTTCAAATTTATATAACACAGTGCAGCATTTTTAAGGTCATCGTGTGGTTCCTCCTTCATACCCGTTTTTTTTTTTAAGTATATATCGAAACTAAAAAAAACCTGCAAAGGACTTGGCCAGATTACATCGAATTTTTTTTATGGACACCCTAAGTTTTTGTACCCAAACACGATTTTTTTAAAAAAGGAAAATTTTTATGGAATCCATATATCATAAACCGTTCGGAATTTTGTTTTTATGTCTTTGGCAAAGTTGTAGATCCAAACCAAAGCAAAAAAATTCTCATATGGACCGACCCAAAAAAATTGCATCCACTGCATCAAAATTGCAAAAAATTGGGAAAAAAATGCTATTTTTTCATGATAATATGGAAATAGCCAAACTTCTTAAAAAATGTTTCTGAGTGGGTGTGATTGTCATGTGTGTTTTATCTTCGTGTTGCGGTTTTTAGGTGGAACTGGGTTTTTACAACACCTCATCTTCCTAAACAGGATTTTAAAATTGGTGTGATGTGCATCACGAAGATAAAACACACTTGACAATCAGACTAGCACGCAGTATAAATAACAGTTCAAGTATCGTTTCATTGTCATTCAACAAGTGTATTCGAAAGTGAAAAGTCTAATTATATCCGTGTTTTGTGCAAAATTTTACAATTCAACTATTGTGCAATATGGAAAATAGCCGGTGTCCAAACATTGATTATTTTTGTTTAGTTTGTGGTCATATGGTGCCTACAAGTGTGCAAAGGAAAAGGTCTACTCCGGAATTTAAGCTAGCCTATGCATCTTATTTCGATGAGGTTGATCCCAGCGGTGAAGATTACACTCCAAATACAGTGTGTGGCACTTGTTACTTCCGCCTTTTGGATTGGTATCATCGACGAGGTAGAAATTTATGTTTCATGAAGCCAATGGTGTGGATAAAAGCCCCAAATTCACACGACAAATCCCTGTGTTACTCATGTATTAATTACTCCCCTAAGTTAAATAAACATATGTTAAAATGCAAAACATATGTGGCCGCTTATACAGGCATACTCCCGGTGTCAATGCCTGATGGTGTCAAACCACCTAAGCCTCCGAGTCCGGATGTTATGTCCACACGGTCATCCACTACGACTTTCACAAATCAATCAGATTTCCAAGATGCCGATTATGAGTCTGATATTGACGACGATAAACCAAAACCGCTCGTACAAAACGAAATGGACTATGTTGTGGCTAAGATGGGCTTATCACAGCGGAATGCAGAATTTCTAACCTCATTTTTGAAGCGCCGAAAGCTTACAGAGCATACCGTTAGTGCCTCATCATACCGGAGCCGTCAAACAGAGTTCCAAACATTTTACACCGTCGATGCAGCGAACACGTTTACCCACTGCATTGACATCGAAGGATTAGTGAATCAGTTGGGAATGGCGTATGCTGCTGATGACTGGCGATTGTTTATTGATGGCTCAGTATCAAGTTTAAAAGCTGTGCTGCTCCATAAAACTAACAACAAGCCTTCAATTCCATTAGCATATGGCACTAATATGAAGGAATGCTATGAAACTTTAGGTAATATATTGGAGAAAATCAAATATGAGGAGCACAAATGGAAAATTTGTTGCGATTTAAAAGTCGTGAACATAATGCAAGGTACTATTTTCTATTTGTATTTAGTAGTATCCTTTCTCAAGTGCTCTTCTTTCAGGAATAATTTCAAAAGGTGGCTTCCCTAGCTTCTTTTGCTTTATTTGCGATTGGGACTCACGATACCCGGGCAATCAGTATAAGCGCACAAACTGGAGTGCAAGAGATGCCGAAAACGTAAAACAACTTAAACTGAAAAATGAGCCGTTCATAAGGGAGACTAGTGATATATTACTTCCGCCGCTCCACATAAAACTAGGAATCGCTTCAAAGTTCATCAAAACTGCTGTTGGAAGTAGTGATGAAGTTTTTGATTGCTTGAAAACTATATTTCCGAAACTCAGCGATGCAAAAATTAAAGCTGGTAATTATGTAATTATTTTTATATCTGATTTCGCGGGTCCCGCTTTATCTATACCTATCTTAATCGTTTGTAATAAATTTGTTTACATTGAACAGGTGTCGTGAACGGCCCAGATATCAGGAAGTTAATGAAAAACGATACATTTACAGCTGTGCTTACAAATGTAAATTTTAATCTCCGAAACGCATGGGACGCTCTCAAAGCTGTAATTCAGAATGTTTTAGGAAAGGATCGAGCAGAGCCAGATAAAGCAAAGAAACTAGTGGCAACAATGCTGCAATATTTTGAAAATATAAATGTATCGATGACGCTGAAATTGCATTTTTTGCATCATCATATTGATGTTTTTTTAAAACAATTGCCCACCGAATCAGATGAGCAAGGGGAGCGATTCCACCAGGTCACAATGCCAATGGAAAAAAGATTCAAAGGCAAGAAGCTGGACGCAATGCTTGCAGAGGTTTGTTGGTGGAGCCACAAGGTGTGCCTGTGTGAGGATGGTGATATGGAAGACCCAGGAGACACTGGATTTAGAGATGTGCCTTTGGATCCTCTTTCTTCTTGTAGTAGTGCAGAGTCAGATCATGACCTTGAACCACCACCAAAAATATTTAAACCTTAACAGGCGTGAGTATCAATGGTATGTTATTTATTTATTCTGTTAAAATTATATATTTTCTTATTTTAGTTCTATTCGACAAACGTTACCTCGCGAACCCGCTTTGACTCCATCTTACCAAAAAGCGTTTTTATTAACAAAAATTCGGTAAATGAGAGCGTGATAAGAAAGTAATTGTGTTTCTCATTTTACCAGAAGTTACTATACTTTTTTCGGGTAAAATCATAGCAGAATAAAATCATCGGCAGTTAATAATACACATGTTTTGCATTTGTATAAATAAACAAAAAAACTTAAACAAAAAATAAAAAAAAGATTATGAAATTGTTAATTGCGTTATAAAATAATTACTTTTTATTAATAAAATAAATATATTCATTTTTTCAAAAACATATCAGCATTACAACAATAAAATGTTTAAATAGTAAATTTGAAAACAAGTAACAACAAAAACGGCATTAACCTATATAGTCTTTCTTTGTCGAAACGACAAACATTGGCTATGCAAAATAAGTGTGAGCAAAAAGATGTGCTTTCTAGGGTTAAGGAATGTTCGTATTAAGATGACATGTACTAGAGAGTTGTTTATATTGTTGTTAGATATAATTTAGCTGAAGAAAGATTTCTTAAATTCCCAGTATTTAAGCCATTTGAGGACAAAATCATGAAAAAATCATACAAAAATAGCATTTTTTCCCAATTTTTTGCAATTTTGATGCAGTGGATGCAATTTTTTTGGGTCGGTCCATGTGAGAATTTTTTTGCTTTGGTTTGGATCTACAACTTTGCCAAAGACATAAAAACAAAATTCCGAACGGTTTATGATATATGGATTCCATAAAAATTTTCCTTTTTTAAAAAAATCATGTTTGGGTGCAAAAACTTAGGGAGTCCATAAAAAAAAATTTCGATGTAATCTGGCCAAGTCCGTTGCGGTTTTTTTTAGTTTCGATATACACTTCAAAAAAAAAAACCGGGTACGAAAGAGGAACCAATTTATGTGTTGCACTGTGTAATTGTCTTTTGACTATTTGTCCAACATCTACTATTAGTGAAAGAGCATTTTCTTCTAGCTTTATCAAAAGCAAACAAAAAATCGTCTTAAAACGAAACATTTAAATTGCATATTATTTCTAAAATATTATTTTAGAACTGAACAATAGATTTTCTTTTTACATATTTAAAATGTAATATTAAAAAAACTTATTTAATGCCAAACGTTTTAAACGTTCAAATTACTAACGTTCCTAATTTACATGATTTTAATGATCTCTATTCATTTGATATGAATATAGTTTTATAATATTGACGGACTATTAACGGACAACTCCGTTTTTCATCCGATATATCCGGTCCGTATACGGTCCGTCATTGACGGACTTTTAGCGGACAACTCCGTTTTTCATCCGATATGTCCGGTCCGTCATTGACGCTTTTTAAACGGATTCGAATCAGTTTCTATGTTCCTTATAATCCGTTTTCTGGTCCGTTTACGGATAAAGAAAACGGTACGTAAACGGAGTTAGATTCCGTTTATGACGGACCGAAACCGATACGTAAACTGTACGTATTGTTTGTTGGGTATATATTTTTTTTCAAACAATGTATTTTTTTATTTTTATTACTTTATATATTAAATTTTTTTTGTAATAAAAACAATTAACAAATTATATAAGCTTTTTATTCAAATTAAAAAAAAAAAAAACGAAAAAACCGGTTGACCGGTTTTTTTTTTGCAAAAACCGAAACTGGTTTTTTTTAAATTCTATTTTTCGAAGAAAACCGAAACCGGTTTTTTCAAAAGGCCGGTTTTTTGAACACTCTAATATTAATAAAATTAATTACCGGTGAGATAAATTTTTTATAATTTATTGTAAATAAATCGAGCGCGGTACTGAATATTAAAATCAAATATTTGGCATTCATTTGCAAAATATTATTGTGTGTTAGAAATATTATTACCAAAAACTATTTTTATAATTTTTTCCCTGCAGATTTAAATTGCGTCTTGGTTTATTTCTTTTTATAGAAAAGAAATAATTTTTTAATACCAATTCCAAAAATAAATTCTTATTGTTTCAAAAGATTGTTTAATATTTTTTGTCGAACTTTGTTCGAGAATATTTGTAATTTCGAACAATCTTCATTTTTTATTTTGGACATTTCTCAAATACAAGTTATTTTTGAGCGCTTTGTATTTTTTCAATAATTTTATTGATTTTATACACATTTCAAGGTTTAACCTTATATTTATTGCAAATTTCTGGGAAATAGTTTTTGCGAAATTTCGGAAACATTTTTTCGTTGTTTTTTTGTTGATAATTTTTTAATTTTGTTAAATATTTTGTGATTTTTTCGATATGGCTGGTGGTTAAAAACACCAAGATAATCCTGTTTCTGAAAATTTGGCG
Source organism: Eustalomyia histrio (assembly GCA_949748255.1). Taxonomy (NCBI): domain Eukaryota; kingdom Metazoa; phylum Arthropoda; class Insecta; order Diptera; family Anthomyiidae; genus Eustalomyia; species Eustalomyia histrio. The sequence continues at coordinate 115,261,809 of OX456524.1, forward strand.
AAGTTGATACAGAAAAAAGCCAAAGTGATTGAAAATATTTCGAGAGTTCGTACATCTATTATAGAGAAAACGATTTCTTTCAATCCCTTTGAGATCGATTGCCGTTTAGAGATATTAAAGGACCATATCGCTCAGGCAATGCAGTATCAGTTACAATTGGATGATTTAGATCCCACAAATAGCGACAGAAATGAACTTGAGGATCTCTGTGTGACTACAAAGTCTCTATTATTGAGTCTTTAGGCCAAAAATAGAAGAACCAGTTTACCTGAAACTTCTTTTATGATGCAAAGTCATCATTCTGGGCTTGCTAATGTAAAACTTCCCAAATTCAGTGGAAAATATTATGAATTCAAAAATTTTATGAGTATTTTTGAAAATTTGGTCCACAATGATCCTATGCTATCCGACAATCCGAAGTTCAATCATTTAATATCATGCTTGTCTAATGAAGCTTTGGGTATTGTCCAAGCTTATCAGGTTACTGAGGAAAATTACCCCAAAGCATTAGCCAATTTGAAAAAACTTTATGACAATGAGTGTTTGATATTTTCCGATAATATTTCGAGACTTTTTGATCTCCCTGAGATCACTAGACCTTTGGCTGCTGCTTTGCGAAGCATGATTGATACTGTCACTGCTATTTATAAATCATTGCTTTCTATTGGTGATGAAAGGAAAATTTCCAATGCCATTTTAATTAACTTAGTGGTGTCGAAAGTTGATCCAGTCACTAAATCCAAGTGGGATGAACAGCTTGACTTTGAAAAGCTCCCATCATGGTCTGACTGTGAGGCTGTCTTGAACAAACGATATCAGCATATTGCGGCTGATGAATCGTCATGTTCAAGACCTAAACCTAAAAATAAGAGCGATAACGTGCCTAAGAAACAATCTAAAACATCACTATCGCTTTCAGTTGCTAAACAATCTGCCAATAAGTGCCTATTTTGTAAATCTGATCAGCATAATATTTACAATCGCCCTTCTTTTGCCGCAGTGCCAGTTCTCCAAAGAATTGATTTTATAAAGGGAGTACCTGCCTGTATAAATTGTCTTAAAAAAGGTCATACCGTAGCGAGATGCAATGCTCAAAAGTGCAGGGTTTGCAATGGCGCACACAATAAACTTTTGCATAGCTACAGTTCTGAATCTCAAAGTGCAAGTGCTGTTCAAAATTCTTCTGTAAATTGTATTTCAGAGCAGCTTTCGTGTTCTCACTCTTCGCTGCATCACGCATCTGTAGATAAAAATGTTTTTTTCGCCACAGCTGTGGTAAAAGTGAGAACCAGTTCTGGAAATTATATCCTGGCTAAAGCTCTTTTGGATTAAGGTTCTCAATCTAATATGATTACCGAGGAACTTGCATAGAGAGTGAGAATTAAACGAGAAGGCGGCAAATTAGTTTTAAATGGTGTTGAGGACATGCGTACCTCTTCTAGATCCAATGTTGAAATATCTGTCATGTCGAGGGTAAATTCTACTCAATTCATTTCAGAATTTTGGGTGTTGAAGCAAATAACTGGTTGTCACCCAAATCGAAAAATTTCGCGACCCGAATTAAATATTCCTAAGAATATTGAACTGGCAGATCCACACTTTGATGTACCACAAAGGGTTGATTTATTAATCGGTGGCGAAATTTTCTTTGATATGTTATGTGTTGGTCAGATTAAATCTGATCCGAGCCTTCGACTGCTTCAGAAAACATCACTTGGCTGGATTGTTGTTAGAAAACACAATCAGTCAAAGGGCTCAAATTCAAATATGTACCACCTTAACAGTACAATTGAAAACGAGGAAACTTTTGATTTAATGGTTCGAAAATTCTGGGAACTAGAAGAATGTTCAAATGAATTAACAGTGATTTATAGTGAGGAACAGCAAAAATGTGAGGATCATTTCAAAAATTCGGTACGACGTTTATCGTCAGGACGTTTTGAAGTCTCACTTCCTTTCAAATTGGATCCTAAACTTTTAGGATCGTCCTTTGATACTGCCAAACGGCGATTTCTTGCGCTTGAGCGCAGACTCTCAAACGACCAAGTTGTGAGAGAAATGTATCATGATTTTATGAAAGAGTATGCCGACTTAGGTCATATGTCTATTACGGGCAATCAAATACCGAATATGCCTCACTATTTTATTCCGCATCAGTGCATTTTGCGTCCTCAAAGCACGACTACAAAACTTCGTGTAGTTTTTGATGCTTCTGGTCGAACTTCTTCACGAACTTAGCTCAACGATTTGTGAATGGTTGGCCCAACTGTGCAAGAAGAATTATATTCGACTCTAATCCGTTTTCGATTCCATAAATGTGTTATAACTGCTGATATTAAAAAAATGTATCGCCAAGTTTTGGTTGGCGATAATGATCGCAATTTTCAATTAGTCCTATGGAGACAAAATCCATCTGATCCGCTACAGGTGTTTCGTCTAAATACTGTCACTTACAGCACATCTTCTGCACCGTTTTTAGCGATAAGATGTCTAATTTATTTGAGCGACTTATATAAAGAGACTTTGCCCATCGTGGAAAAAGTTATTCGCAGTGATTTTTATGTAGATGATTTGCTAACTGGCACCGATAGTTATCAAGATCTTATAACTATTCGAGACCAGGTGACTCAGATATTCAGTTCAGCTGGTTTTAACTTAATGAAATGGTTTTCTAATTACCCCGATTTAAATTTTTCTGATTGCAAAGAAAAATTATTACATAATGATTCCGATTCAGCTAAAGCATTGGGCATACATTGGGTTCCGAAGAATGACTCATTTAAGTTTCATTTAGAAGATAATTTTCATGATCTTAAGGCAACAAAACGAAACATCGTATCGGTTTTTTCTCGGTTGTTTGATCCTATCGGACTTTTATGCCCAATCATAATCAAATCCAAAATGTTGCTTCAAGAACTTTGGATTCAAAAACTTGACTGGGATGAATCAATTCCTATGCGACTAGATACTACATGGGTAAATCTTAAAGAGAATCTATTAAAAATTGATTCAATTCAAATCCCAAGATTCGTCCACACAACTTCTTTGGCAAAAATCCAAATTCATAGCTTCGCAGACGCCTCAATTCGGGCTTATGGGTGCTGCATTTACATTAGGAGTAGTGACTCTAATGGAGTCTTTTGTCGGCTACTTACGGCCAAATCTAAAGTCGCTTCACTCAAGACAAAATCTCTTCCGAGACTTGAGTTGTGTGCAGCACATTTATTGGCGAAATTGTGGATACGAATTAGAAAGATGATAGGCTTTGAAATCGAGGGTGTAAATTTCTGGACAGATTCAGAAATTACTTTATATTGGATTAAAAGACATCCATCCACGCTCGCAACTTTTGTTTCTAACAGAGTTGCTGAAATTCAGGAATGTTCAGACCGCGCTTTCTGGCGCCATGTGCCTACCAAACAAAATCCGGCTGACATTGTTTCGAGAGGATGTCATGTAGAAGAACTAAAAGATTCAATTTGGTTTGAGGGACCTTCGTTTCTTCTCCACGATATTTCAATGTAGCCTGTTAATCATCATTTCGCGTTAACAGAGAACCAAAAATCTTTGGAGGTACGAAAATCCTCTGCATTTCTTGCAGTAGAGAATTCTACGGAATTAGAGAAATCTCCAATTGTAGAAAATTCTACTAATTCGAACATTTCCTTGAAGCTGATCGAAGATTATTCTTCATATAAAAAGATTTTAAGAATCGTGAGTTTTGTGCTTCGATTTATTGACTTTGGCAGGAAACGTGAAATTTCAAAGTCAAAATGTCCTACTGCAAGAGAATTAAATTGGGCTTTTTATAGGCTTGTATAAATTGTCCAGAGAGAATCATTCTCTGAACAGATTGAAAAGTTACAAAAATCTCTGGTGTTACCGTCGAATATACAAAGGCTAACACCATTCATACATAATTTCACAGAGGATAAGCGAAACTTTTCACTTATTAGGGTAGGTGGGAGGTTGCTTAATGCACCATTGTGAGCCGTTATTTACGTAATATGCACTTTGAGAATTGCCATGCTGGAACTAAAGCATTGATAGCCCTTTTACGGGAGACTATTTGGCTTCTTATTTTTTTATTTTGTTTTTTTAAGTATTGAAAAATATAACAAAAAAAAAATTATTCAAAATGGCCGCCATTTGGCTTCCAACACGACCGAAGTCTGAGCGGCTAATCGTCTATTGCAGTACGCACGACCTCCATGGGGAAATCGTCCACTGCGCGGATAAGTGCACGCTTAAGCGATTCCAAATTTTTGTGGTGAGTAGTGCAGACCATGCCTTCTAAAACGGACCACACTTTATAGTCTAAAGGATTCAGGTCTGGACTACCCAATGGCCAATCATCCGTAGAAATAAAGTTTTGTAAATTGTTTTTTAACCAGTCGAGTGGTTTTTGCCTTATGGGCTGGGGCAGAGTCCTGTTGAAAGGTCTACGGCTCGTTTTTGAACAATGTGCTATTTAATGGCTTCACAACCTTTTCTAAAACGTCAGATTGGTACACCTTTGCCGAGGTTTTAACACCTTTTTCGCAGAAATGAAGCTTGGTGACCCCATCATAGGCGACTCCCCACCATACCATCACAGAAGCAGGATGGTGACCTCTCTGAACTCTAGGAACCAATTAATTTGCTTGCAGAGATGACTGAGCATAGACTCTATCATTTTGTTTATTGAACGACTCCTCCACAGTAAAAATTTTTTCGTCAGTAAACATAATTTTTCTGTGGCTGTTTTTGGCGTACTGGCGAATCAATGCTTTTGATTTTTGCTTCCGTTTCTGCTTTAACGCCGCCGTTAGTAGATGTCCCGTGTCTCTTTTGTAAGCCCGAAGTCCCAAGTCATATTTAATGATGCGAGAAATGGATACCTTCGATATAATCATCTCCCGTGACATTATTTGCTGCTTTCGGAGTGGATTTCGATAAATTCGATTCTGTACAGCTTTAACGGCTCTGGGAGTTCGCACAGAGCGCGGACAGTCAGATCTCGGACAATCTGCTACTCCACCAGTATCCCCAAACAGTTTCACAGCACGATAAACAAAACTACGACTAACCCCGAGCGGCTGCAATGTTCGATAAATGTCTCCAGTTTCCATTCCACATTTTTTTAGGCCAATTACGACAATACGGTTTTCAATATCTCCCCATTCCATAATTTAAAGTAACGCACGACAAAAACTTTTTACACAAAAATGAAGTTTAAATGCTAGTTGTCAAAAAACTGTCAACGTAACGAGAGTATGTTCAGTGGATTTTTTACAGTGGGGGCGACTAACTGTGTGTCGGTAATTATGAAAGTACTAGGTATATAGCGGTTTTCGTTTGTTTAGCGTCCAAGGCGGTTCACTTAGAATTAGTTTCTGATTTGTCTACTGATGCATTTATTCTTTGTTTTAAAAGGTTCATTGCCAGGAGAGGCCTCCCCAGCAAGGTGTACTGCGACAACGCCACCAACTTCGTGGGAGCCAACCGAACCCTCAAAGAGCTGTGCGAAGCATTCGAGCGGAGCAAGGGAGACGTCCTATTATCCGCAGCGTCGTACAAGGTAGACTTCACCTTCATACCTCCCAGGGCTCCTCACTTCGGAGGACTGTGGGAAGCAGCCGTGAAACAGGCGAAACACCTGCTTCTGCGAGCAGTAGGCAATGCACTGCTCAACCAAGAGGAAATGGCAACAATGCTCGCAGAAGTGAAGGCGGTGCTCAACAGTCGTCCAATAGCACCGCTGTCTCCAGACCCGAATGACGGGGATGCACTAACTCCAGCGCATCTTCTAATAGGAGAGGGTCTGCGTTCGCTGCCGCCAGAATCCGTCGAAGACGTCAGAGACAGCAATCTGAAGTACTTGAAGCGATGGCGGATGCTCTGCGCTCTCAAGCAGAGGTTCTGGCGAGCTTGGTCCAAGGACTACGTCCTGGGGTTGCAGGACAAGGGCAAATGGCGCAGAGAAGAGCCCAATCTAGTAATCGGCCAAGTAGTAGTGGTCCACGAAGACAACCTCCCGCCCCAAAGTGGTTGACCGGGAGAGTCGTCCGCGTAATCGAAGGCCAAGACGGCAAGGTCAGAGTGGCGGAGGTAAGGACCAAAAACGGCGTTTATAAGCGCCCTATTACCAAACTGGCACCACTCTCAGACGTTTGAAGACATACGGTCCTTCAATGGGGCCGGAATGTTGGAGCGTAATGGAGTTTTTTGGCCAGATGGTTTTCTCCATTGGGTTTTTTTTAACATTATTTTTTTACCCTTATTTTATATATAATATATTTCATTAATGAATATTTTTTTTTTGTTTATTGAAACAAATTTGAACAATTTTAAATTTACACATTTTCGATAATGGAATCAGTAATTTATTTGGCAATCCTTTATTTTATTGAATTTGCTCATAATGTTAAATGTAACGGCATTGCTGAAAAGAGGATGAATAAGAGAATATGGATATACAGTATACATAATAAAACAGTTGAATTTTATATACAAAGCAACTGGACGTGTTTTTACTTACCGTTTTTCTTTTTTTTTTTTGCAAGAGTTTTTAAATAAACGTCCATTTTTATTTTTTTATTAAAATTTATAATTTATTTAAATTTTAAAATATCCTTAAAAAATATTAAGGATTTTCACCAGGGAATTTTGCTGATTTGAGCCCAGCGGTATATTTTGCTAATCTTAGCAACTCGTGTCTGCTGACGTGTAGTACAATAAAATTAGTAGAAAAGTCAGTATCCGCTAATAAATTTTCGTAAAGTTTTTTTTAAATTGAAATTTGAAATGGATTTGCTAAAATCAGCATAAAAAGTTTACTAAATATTATTAATATTAGTAAAACCAAATTAGTATAAAAAAAGGAAGCGCTACTAAATTTTAGTAAATTGCTGTAAACTCAATGAATTGTAAAATATAGAAAAATTTCATTTTTTTTAACTATTAAATATGCACCTATTAACTGCATTATTTTTAGATACACTTGTTACACTTTAAAGCTGATATTGCCTTACAAATCTAAATATTTTTTTATCTAGTAACTTTTTTTTATTTCATTTATTTTGTTCAAAAAATATTTTAGACGAAATTAAATAAAAATTCAATGGTTGAAAAAAATAGTCATTTTTTCAACCTATGTAGCATTTTAAGGCAATTTAAGTTTGTATGTATATTTAAGTTTAAATTATTAGAAATAAAATTTCCTTCAATATCCACTTTTTTAAAATTATTATTTTTTTTTTGCTAATTTTAGCAAATTTGTAAAATGATTTCCGAAGTTAGCAACTAAAATTTGTAAATATTCTGTAAAAAATCTGTAATTCGTAAAATGTAAATAGCAAAAAAGCTTACAAAATAATAATTTTTTTACTAAAAATCAGTATCAAAATAGTATTTTTTTTTTTAAGTAAAAAACCGATGACGCCGAACTTCTCTGGTCGCCTAAAAATGTGGTTTTACCGGAAAACATCACAAAACTTCACAAAATCGTTTTAGCAGACCGTAAATTGAATTTACAGGAGATAGCTGATACCTTAAAGATGTCAAAGGAATGTGTCGGCTTTATTTTGCATGAAAAAGCTCTTTTCGAAATGGGTGCCGCGTTTGCTCTCAGTGCACCAAAAACAGCAACGTGTCGGCACTAAAGTTAAAGTGTAGAAGAGATCAGACGTGTTTTTCTGCTTTGTGCCTTATTGTTTGTTACTTATTTAAATTAAATAAAATAAACTAAAAATAATATACTATTAGAAAACTCGCGTTTTACCCCAATATTTAAAAACGTTTTTAAATTACTAACTAAAATCATACACTCACCCAAATAAGTCTGTAATGGCAATTGAAATTTTTGCTGTTATTACGAGAAAAAAATTAGCTGCCGCTACTAAATCTTAGTAAACTTTTTGTAAAGTGGAATTTAAAATCTGTTTGCTTAAATCAGCAAAAAAAATTTACTAAATATTATTTATATTAGTGCAAAATTTCAAATTTATTTTTTGAATCGAGCATCAAAATTTTCGTATTTTATTATTTATTTTTTTTGTTTTCAAAAAATATTTTGGTTAAAAATCAAATTGTAAAAACAAAAAATAATTTATCATTTTGTTTTAATTTGGTAGTTCCTGTTTTGAAAAATATTTTAGTAAATTTTTTACTTTTAAGGTAAAATTTTTATTGTTTTAAGGGCTGATTTTTAGAACTAAAAAAAATTTTAGTGCTATTTTAACCCTTTGTAGCCCATGAACTTAAAAAATTTTTTTTGGTACGGGAAAGGTTAAGGTAAATAAAAAATAACGTATTACTTAGAAATTAAAAAATATCCTTTATTTATTATTTATTTGACATTTAAGAAATTGTGACATTACTGTTATATTGAGTTAAAAGTAAAAAAAATACTCATGTGGTATGAGGGGTTTAAAACAATTATTTCGTCTGTTATAGCATAATGCTACGCCAAATATTTCGCAAATTGTTTGTGATACGCCACTACATTTGGGAAACTTTCAACGTATTCTCTTTTTTACCCAAATTGGTCAATGGCCGATTTGATCCTGACGAATTGCCTTTGGAGGAACATGTTGCACCGGCCCCTTATGTCTTTGGGTTTAAATTTTGTTTTCAATTGATTTTCGAGTCTTGGTATTAGTCTTCACGCCAAGTTTGCACATATATATATATATATATATATATATTCATTGTGCATACTTTGAAGACATCTGTATATACAGCCAAAAAAGTCCCTATAATATTCGCTGTATCCAGTAAAATGTCTTCAGTGTATATAGTATATTAATGTAAAGTTTGAGGTCAGTCTCCAAATAATCAAAATGTCTTCATAGTAACCTGTGAAACGAAAAACCGTCCAAACCAACATGCGCTGTGCACATAAATATATATATATATATACATATATATATATATATATATATATATGTGCATAGCGCATGTTGCGGGGACGGGTTTCCGTTCCACAAGTTACTATGAAGACATTTTGTTACTTTGGGGACTGTCCTTAAACTTTTCGTTATTCTACTGTTAACACTGAAGACATTTTACTGGATACAGCGCATATTATAGGGACTTTTTTGGCTGTATATACAGATGTCTTCAAAGTATGTGAAATACATATATATATATATATATATATATATATATTCATTATGCATACTTTGAAGACATCTGTATATACAGCCAAAAAAGTCCCTATAATATGCGCTGTACCCAGTAAAATGTCTTCAGTGTATATAGAAGATTAATGTAAAGTTTGAGGTCAGTCTCCAAAGAATCAAAATGTCTTCATAGTAACCTGTGAAACGAAAAACCGTCCCCGCAACATGCGCTGTGCACATATATATATATATATATATATATTCATTGCACATACTTTGGAGACATCTGTATATACAGCCAAAAAAGTCCCTATTATATGCGCTGTATCCAGCAAAATGTCTTCAGTGTAAACAGTAGAATAACGAAAAGTTTAAGGACAGTCTTCAAAGTAACAAAATGTCTTCATAGTAACTTGTGGAACGAAAAACCGTCCCCGCAAAATGCGCCGTGCACATATATATATATATATAGGGACTTTTTTGGCTGTATTATTCAGTGTTCATTATTCATTATTCTAGTGTTTACTCTGAAGACATTTTACTGGACACAGCGCATTTTATAGAGACTTTTTTGGCTGTATTTACAGATGTCTTCAAAGTATGGGCAATGCATATATATATATATATATATATATATATATATATGTGCATAGCGCATGTTGCGGGGACGGGATTTCGTTCCACAAGTTACTATGAAGACATTTTGTTACTTTGGGGACTGTCCTTAAACTTTTTGTTATTCTACTGTTTACACTGAAGACATTTTACTGGATTCAGCGCATATTATAGGGACTTTTTTGGCTGTATATACAGATGTCTTCAAAGTATGCGCAATGAATATATATATATATATATATATATATAATATATAGAATAATATAGAGATTCGTTTGTTCAGCAATAAAACTTATAAGTTCTTTGGGGGGAAAATGTAAAAAAATTTATTGACTCGTTTGATGTCCAGGATCTGAAAATAAGAGGTCATCCATAGGTTCGTTGCTTTCAATATCTTCAATGATTGAGTAAACCCCGGTATTTTCTTCACCATCAGCAAAGAGTTCAAAATCCTCCAATTGTCTTTGATAATCGGGATCAATAACGCTATCATCATCGTCGTCTAGTCCATCTACGCTGTCATATTGCCAAATATTATTATAAATCTTATATTTCTCCTTCGGTCGCGACGCCATTCTGAAATAAAACGACACAATTTCTTTTTTGCAATAGTAACTCAATGTAACAGGAATGTTACAAACATAACAATACAATTTTTTCATGTAAATATGTAAAAATATACATTGTATACAATAAGTAAAAAATTTTATTCACTTACCTACGGATTTTCATAAAAACAATCCAATTCTTTGCACTTTTCGTATTTTTTATAAAATTTTAAATTTACACGTGTTCAAACTTGTCACTATTCGTATTATGCAAACTTCAAACTGACGGAAGTCAAAAAAAATTACGCCATCTATGATATTTTTTTGGTAATAATTTGATCAGTGGTATGTCACAGTAGGGTCACACAAATTTGAGCAACCTAAATAAATTCAGTATGTATTATTTCAGGGTTTTTGGGGTTTGTTACAGTTGTGTTACATGAGGCTATAAAGGGTTAAGTGGATGTCTATATTTAGACATGAGTCGGTATATTAACTTCCGATAATTTTTTTAATATATGTAACATTTTAAGGCAATGTAAGTTTGCAGGAGTAAGTTTTAATTAGAAATAGCATTTCCTTCCATATCCACTTTTTAAAAATTAGTAAATTTTTTGACTAATTTTAGCAAATCGGTTTTCAAACATTTTTAAAATGATTTCGGAAATTAGCAACATATATTTGTAAATATGTTGTACAAATTCTGTAATTTGTAATATGTAAATAGCAAAAATTTTTGCTAAATAATATTTTTACTAAAAATCAGTACAAAAATAGTAAAGTGGGATTGAAAACCGTTTACAAATTTTCTAATTTATTTTTGCAATTATATTATTTATTTTAATATAGAGCAATTCCATATGAAAGCGATCACCTTTTGGACGACCCCTCTCCGATTTTAAAATAAATAGTCTCAATCGATTGCCCAGCAAAAAATAATGTACCTACATATTTTTTTATAGTGACTGGTTTAGTGGTGGTGTACACCACTGTCATGTGACAAAATTGAAGAATTCTTCATAAGGGACCTCATTGAAAGTTGTTTTAAAACTACTAAAGCGATCGCAACGAGTGATAGCTCGTTGGAAAGGTATTGAATCAGGCTTTAATTGAAAAATAAAATTTTGAAAAAGAAATTTACCTTTTTTCCCATGAAAATTAAATTTTCCCATGAAAATTAAATTTTCCCATGAAAATTAAATTTTCCGATTTTCCACAGAAGCTCCTAAATTTTCCGGCTAATTTTATTTTTTTTGGATTCCTCATAATTTTTGCTTTAAGAATCAGCAATAAAAAAATGGGCCCCGACTCCTTGTTTGGACAGGAGAAGAGCATTTAAGAGACCACCTTGTTCTCATTGTTTTTATATTTTTTATAATTGAATTATTTTTAATTATTTAACATTATTTTATTTTATTTTTAAAAATACATTTTAAAAATTATTTTACAGTTAAAAATACATTTATGAAGAAAAAATCAATTTTTTTTAAGAGCCCCAAGTTGAGTGTGTAGTGAATATGGTCTGCCTGCCTTCACAAGATCGGCCATAAATCCATGGATAATAGCAGCAGTGGCATGTAATGGCACACCAAACCCGACTGAGGCTACAGGTCATAAAATGTTTTGTAAATTTTTTAAATTTACCTGGTAATAAAATATATTTCGCCTAAAATGACACGTGCAGAAACAAGTCATAAAACACGGATTTTCCATAAATATGGCGAAATATTTATTACCTGGTAAAATTTACAAAACATTTTATGACCTGTGGTCGGCTTATTGGCAGTAACCAATTAAGTCCCTCTTTAAAAAACATTTTATGACCAGTAGTTCACGCAAATTTTCCTATTAAAGAAAAGCAAATATCGCTTATTTTTTTTTACCTATTCTTTACCAAAAAATAAATATAAATACTTCACACACTCTGAGTCAAATTTCAGTTGAATACTAAACGTGAAAGTGTTAAAGTGTTAAAGTGTTTTTTTTTTTTTTTTTTTGTAAAGTAAAGAGTGAAGCTGTAAAGACAATTTAAAGTAAAATGAATAAATTTTGCTGCAATCCGTTTAACAAGAGTGGACATCGTTCGAAAAAGATAAAAGTATTAAAATTAACTGGTGTTTCGAAGCGATACATGAATGAGTTAAATATACAATACGGCGAAGAAGCACAATTCATTTGCCCCAAGTGTAAAATCGATTTGTCTCAACAAGCAAATGCATTGAAACAAATGCAACCACAATCCGAGAGTGAAATGACAATTGAACAAAATGTTTTATCTGATAGTGAGGCAGACATTCCGATGGTCAATATGTCTTTGAGTCCTTTGAATGAGGCTATTACCACTTTAGGTGAAACGCCTATTAGAAAAAGAAAGTTGCGAAGTGAAAAATACAGGAAAGATAAAAAAGGCAAGGTTATGAGTGCAATCGCGACAATATTTGATGAAGGCTCTGATAACGAATGCAGTCAAGCAGATGACGTTGATGACGGCAAACAAATGATTGAGCAGTTGAAAAGAAAATTCAATTTAGCGACCACTTTTCCGGAGAAATATCTCATTTTATCTGTGCTGCCTCAATCATGGTCTATACGCAAGATTTCTGAACAGTTTCAAACATCTATTTACATCGCGAGAAGAAGCAAAGAATTAGTTCGACAGAAGGGCGTATTGGCGACTCCCACCAAGAAATTTGGCTCAAGAACCCTCAGCGAAGCAACGGTGAAATTGATTCAAGATTTTTACTGCAATGATGACAACAGCCGCGCCTGCCCAGGTACACGTGACTATGTTATTACACGTGAAGATGGAGAAAAAGTACACAAGCAGCGCAGATTATTATTATGTAATCTATCCGAAGCATACCATCAGTTCAAAGAGAAATACCCAGCAGAAAAAGTGGGATTTTCTAAGTTTGCCATCCTACGACCAAAAGAATGCGTGCTGGCATTAGACAGGCACGGAACGCATTCAGTCTGCGTTTGCATGTTTCATCAAAACATCAAATTAATGTTCTTTCCATGCAAGAAATTGAAAGTATTTCACGGTGAAATTGAAACATATAGGGACCTCCTGTCGAAGTCGTTGTGCGCATACCCCACGGAAAATTGTCATCTGTCCAAATGCGACAATTGTCCGAAGATTGACGAGCTAGAGCAATATTTGGCGGAAAAGTTTGAACAGCTGTTAATTCAGGAGGTGCATTTCAAACAGTGGATAATTAGCAGCGGCAGATGTTCCCTTGAGACCGTGGTAAAGCAGATTCCGGAATTCATCGAGGAATGCGGATTCAAGTTGAATGAACTGAAGGCGCACCATTTCATATCCGAGATGCAATCGAAATTTCTAAAGGAAAGTAAGGAGAAATTACCCCAAAATGAATTCATTGTGATAAGCGACTTTGCCGAGAATTACACTTTTCTCGTTCAGGATGAAATTCAGGCTTATCACTGGGCAAACGACCAGTGCACGGTGCATCCTTTTTGCATTTATTTCAAAAACGAATATAACGAACTACATACCGTAAGCCTTGTTGTTGTCGCGGAGAGTTTAGCTCATAATTATGTGTCCGTTTATTTATTTCAAATGAAACTGTTTGAATTCTTCAGATGCAATCGACAAAGTAACGTTTTTCTCAGACGGCGCGGCTTCTCAGTACAAGAATAAAAAAAAATTTTACAATCTTTGCATAATTGAAGAAGAACAAAACTGCAAGGTCGAGTGGCACTTTTTTGCGACGTCCCACGGTAAGGGCCCATGCGATGCGTTAGGGGGAACCCTAAAACGCATGGCGACTAAGGCAAGTTTGCAAAGGCCATATACTGACCAGATCTTAAATGTACAACATTTGTTTTCGTGGATTCAAAGCAAGGAAATTGCCATTAACACAGTTTTATGCACTCAAAAAGAACACGATGCCATGGAGCGACGACTTCAAAACAGATATAATAATGTCAAAACTATAACTGGAACGCAAAAGTTTCATTGCTTCATACCAAATATTTCTGATATGTCAATTAATGTAAAGCGGTACTCTTCGTCTGCCGACGTGCTAAATTTAAAGTTACTTTAATTTTATAATGATGCCAAAACAATTGAAATTTTTAATAAATATTGTAATTAAGTATAAGCAGCAAAATAAGAAAGATTTTTTCTTCATAAATGTATTTTTAACTGTAAAATAATTTTTAAAATGTATTTTTAATAATAAAATAAAATAATGTTAAATAATTAAAAATAATTCAATTATAAAAAATATAAAAACAATGAGAACAAGGTGGTCTCTTAAATGCTCTTCTCCTGTCCAAACAAGGAGTCGGGGCCCATTTTTTTATTGCTGATTCTTAAAGCAAAAATTATGAGGAATCCAAAAAAAATAAAATTAGCCGGAAAATTTAGGAGCTTCATAAAACAACTTTCAATGAGGTCCCTTATGAAGAATTCTTCAATTTTGTCACATGACAGTGGTGTACATCACCACTAAACCAGTCACTATAAAAAAAAAAAATATGTAGGTACATTATTTTTTGCTGGGCAATCGATTGAGACTATTTATTTTAAAATCGAAGAGGGGTCGTCCAAAAATTTGCCAATTTTGATCGTTTTCATATGGAATTACTCTATATGTGTTGCTTTCAAATCTGTGATATATGATCTGTGATAATAAGTATAGTTCCAAAGATAACGTTTTTAACATGTTAAGAATTCTAGCGAAACAAAGGTCTGGGTTTAAACTATTTCGTGCTGACAGAAGAACATACGCTGGTGGGATATAAATTTATGTAAGACCGGAGATCAATTGATGCGTAAAACTGAGGTCAGAGCCAAATAGCAATGAGGTCCCTTATGAAGAATTCTTCAATTTTGTCACATGACAGTGGTGTACACCACCACTAAACCAGTCACTATAAAAAAAAAAAAATATGTAGGTACATTATTTTTTGCTGGGCAATCGATTGAGATTATTTATTTTAAAATCGGAGAGCGGTCGTCCAAAAATTTGCCAATTTTGATCGTTTTCATATGGAATTACTCTATATGTGTTGCTTTCAAATCTGTGATATATGATCTGTGATAATAAGTATAGTTCCAAAGATAACGTTTTTAACATGTTAAGAATTCTAGCGAAACAAAGGTCTGGATTTAAACTATTTCGTGCTGACAGTAAGACCGGAGATCAATTGATGCGTAAAACTGAGGTCAGAGCAAAATAGCGAAATTGAGTACATATTTCTAGAAGTAAACACAAAGGAAAATAAAAAATTCTTATTATATCGACCGTATAACTTTATTGATACAACAAATTTATTTGATTTGATCATTGTCTCTATTGTACAATGGCTTAATCATGAATTAATTTCTTAACTTGGAAGAAATTTAAAACGCCGGAGTTACAGTCTTTGTTCAAATTCGCTAGAAATTTTCTTCAGCTATTGATAGCATGAAAAAAATGGGAAAAGAAATCTTTGCACTGCAAGTTCTGATATTGACGTACATGAATAAAACAACAAATTTGTCGAAATCCAAGTGAAACGACCTACCGAAAATGAGTACCAAAAAATGCATACCGTGCCTTTTGAAAACTGTTTTTATTTCCCATGTGTGGATCAAACTGAAGTTTTTAAAAGTATAAATTCAATAAAGTCAAATGCTGTGGGATTAAATAAAATAAATCCAAGGTTTTTAAAAATTATCGTTCCCAAACTTCTGTAATTTTTTACGTATTTAACTAATACAATATTAACAAAATCTATCTTTCCTGATATGTGGAAAAAAGCAAAATTCATTCCGATTTCAAAGAGCAAAAACGATTTCCGACCTATTGCAATACTACCATTTTTACCCAAGGTGATTTTTTTATTTTTTTTAACATCCCATTTTATTTTACCTGTCTTTATATGACAATTAGTAATTAGTTTTGAGGTTTGGGCATAAATTATCTTTGTTTGTTTGTTTTATTTAAGTTACTCTACAAAAACCAAAACTGGTAGAGATTTATTTGGCCCATGAAAACGCCATGACCAATTATGTCCCGTTTAGGACCCGAATCCAATAATAATTCAATACCAAAATAGAGCGTTTAAGTTATAGGCAAGCCCCAGTAGACTTTATGAAATGGACCAGTATGCCAATTTGATCTATACCTTCGCCCTCTATGAATTCAACAATATCATCATAAGCAATTATGGTGGGGTGGTTAGCCCTTAGTCCGGCAAATCTGTCACACTTAAAGATCACATGTGACACATCTTCGATAACACCACAGATATCACAAAGGTCCGACTGAACAACCCCCATCTTCGATAGGGTTGCCTTACAAAAGGCATGACCAGAAAGAATTCTATTCGCAAGCTTAATCTCAGCAGCACTCATAGGGACCGATCAGAGACCGACCCCTTGGAACCATGGCACTGGCACCACCACCGGAAACATTCTGCTGTACATAGCACCTTTTGTTTCAGAAACCACCGTGTATTCCAATTTCCATTCCTCACTGAGGAGGGAATAAATTCTGCTGATTCCATCATGTGTAGTCCATTTAACTTCAAAACGAGAGCCGTCTCTGTGGGCAGACCTGGCGGCCGCATCAGCCGTAATGTTGCCAAAAATATTAGAATGTCCAGGAACATGATGAACCTCCACCCTTTCCATGTTTGAATCACGCACCTTGGAAATAATATCCCGCACAATGAAACTATCGTGAAAACTTTGCTTGAGTGAGACAACACCTGCCTTCGAATCCGTTAGAATGGCGACAGAGTTAAAACCGTTTTCGATAGCAAAGTCAATCGCCCTGTTTATAGCCAGTAGTTCAGCCGAAGCTGAAGATAATACCTTGCCAGTTGAAAATGATGAAATGGTACCAGTTCGGGGGTGGAAAAACGCGATGCCAGTTGAGGCGTCCATGACAGAACCATCCGTAAATAATATTTTCAACCCCTTCTCCTTCAGCCAATGCACCTTCTCGAAGTAAAGTTTCATTATTAAATCACCATCGGCCATTTTCTTGCCACTTGCTGCCCCCTTGAAAAAATCTGGATCAGTGGACCATTTTGATGTGAAAGGCATAATATTGGGAACTGACTCTATTTCCCTAAATATGGGTTCGAATTCACGGAAAATTTTGAAAACACTGGTATTAATGCTGAAGTTCGATTCCAATAACAATTCTGCAATGGGTAGGTTGTGTGCGATCGATTTAGCAATTTCCTTAGCAGTGGCTAATTTATAACGGAAAGTAGGAGGTAATTCAGCTGCCATGTGAAAAATAATATTAATCGGTGTAGATCGAATAAGTCCCATACCACGCCTTAAATTGTCATTTATATAGGAGTTAATTTTAGCGAGGGCTTTTTTGGACATGTTCGCGAAAGTGGAAACAGCATATTCAATCTTAGGTCGGGCAAAAGCCCTATAAATTTGCATTGATCTAGCCGGATCGATACCGTCATAGCAATTACTAAGAATCCTAAGAAAGCTGCAGGATTTTCTAACATTATCGATAATCTTGTATGCGTGATCAATCGTAGAATTATTTGTGGCCACTAATCTTCCCAAATATTTAATTGTCCGCACTTCAGGGATCAGAGTCGAATCAATAACAATGTCCAACTTTCTAGGACGTCGACTAAAATGAATTGCACTTGTCTTCTGTAAGTTGATTCATAATTTGAGGGTGCGGCACTGGCCTATAAAATGCAGAATCCTCTCCCCAAGCAAACCTTTAGCTCGATCAAAATTCTTGTCGACACAAATGATTAAAAAATCGTCGGCAAATTGAAAAAGAAAACAGCGATCATCAGCAATGGAATGTAAAGATGCAGTAAATATGTTAAATAAAACGGGTGACAGAGTGCTGCCCTGAGCCAAACCAGTTTGTGTATGGGCGGTCTGACCACCCAAAATCAAGGTTCTATTAGACAAGAAGGAGTCTAGCCAAGAAATTATATGATGGTGAAATCCAAGGTTGCCTAGTAGACTGCATAGAATCCTATAATCTGTTCTATCGTAAGCCTTCTCTATATCAAGAACCGCACCAACCACGAAAAAACCTCTATTTTTATAGGCATAAACCGTGTTTATGACATCATTAATACATTGGGCTGTGGATCTTCTCCTCCTGAAATCATAAGACCTATCCGGTAAGATGTTGTGCGAACTAATATGGTTTTCAATATGAACTTTAATAAGATACTCCAAGGATTTGAGGAGGACGGACATCAAACAGATCGGTCGGTAATTTGCAATATCGGAAGGGGGTTTATCTCTTTTCAGGACCGGAGCTACCTTAATTCTTCTCCACGCATCCGGGATAGTACCATTCCTCCAACATTCGTTTAGGAAATTAAAAATAGTCCTCTTCCCCGACTCCGATAAATTGAGTAAAATTCTGTAAGAAATGCCATCGTCGCCTGTGGCCGAATCCGGGTTTCTGGATTTGAGGTACTCAATAAAATCCACGAAGTCAATGGTTGGGATGTCATAGGAAACTTCAGGAAGCAACGTAGGACTGGGAGTGTGATTGTCTTCGATTGATTGTTATCCCAGAAGTTGTTGATCTTCTTGCTGCAATTGTATTTTTTGACGTTGGACAATTTTCGCCACATCTCCCTGACCGAGGTCGGACGCGACAGTTCGCTTAACAGAAGTTGGAAATTCGTCCTTTTTATTTCCGAAATATGATCCTTGAGATTTTTCTCGGCCCTTATGAATTCCTCGCAATCCTCAAGTGATCTGTACCTATGATATTTTTTCCTAGCAGCATTTCTGAGCCTGAAAAACCTAGACGATTCGTTATTCCACCACTTTTTGGGCACATATTTGTTATCCGCCGGCACTGAAATAGTATTTTTCCTTCTCAACAATTCAGCCTGATTTTGAAAATCATCAATGTTCAGACCCACGTTCATGGCGTTAATATCGTTAAAAAACGGTTCCCTAAGCAGAATATTGCAATTTCGGGGAGTATTAAAATCACCTTCCAGTTCGATGATAATCGGACGGTGGTTGCTGCCAGTGATACTGGTGTCCAAGGATTTCCACATAACGTAGAGGGGACCGTTAGCTATAAAAGAAACGTCAATTGCAGATGGTGTTGATGAAGCCGTAGCAAACGTCGGCGTACCATCGTTCAAACACAAAAAACCATAATCGTTCGCACACGACTCGAGAAAAGAGACTATTTATTTTAAAATCGGAGAGCGGTCGTCCAAAAATTTGCCAATTTTGATCGTTTTCATATGGAATTACTCTATATGTGTTGCTTTCAAATCTGTGATATATGATCTGTGATAATAAGTATAGTTCCAAAGATAACGTTTTTAACATGTTAAGAATTCTAGCGAAACAAAGGTCTGGATTTAAACTATTTCGTCCTGACAGAAGAACATACGCTGGTGGGATATAAATTTATGTAAGACCGGAGATCAATTGATGCGTAAAACTGAGGTCAGAGCAAAATAGCGAAATTGAGTACATATTTCTAGAAGTAAACACAAAGGAAAATAAAAAATTCTTATTATATCGACCGTATAACTTTATTGATACAACAAATTTATTTGATAAAATTGAATCATTGTCTCTATTGTACAATGGCTTAATCATGAATTAATTTCTTAACTTGGAAGAAATTTAAAACGCCGGAGTTACAGTCTTTGTTCAAATTCGCTAGAAATTTTCTTCAGCTATTGATAGCATGAAAAAAATGGGAAAAGAAATCTTTGCACTGCAAGTTCTGATATTGACGTACATGAATAAAACAACAAATTTGTCGAAATCCAAGTGAAACGACCCACCGAAAATGAGTACCAAAAAATGCATACCGTGCCTTTTGAAAACTGTTTTTATTTCCCATGTGTGGATCAAACTAAAGTTTTTAAAAGTATAAATTCAATTAAGTCAAATGCTGTGGGATTAAATAAAATAAATCCAAGGTTTTTAAAAATTATCGTTCCCAAACTTCTGTAATTTTTTACGTATTTAACTAATACAATATTAACAAAATCTACCTTTCCTGATATGTGGAAAAAAGCAAAATTCATTCCGATTTCAAAGAGCAAAAACGATTTCCGACCTATTGCAATACTACCATTTTTACCCAAGGTGATTTTTTTATTTTTTTTAACATCCCATTTTATTTTACCTGTCTTTATATGACAATTAGTAATTAGTTTTGAGGTTTGGGCATAAATTATCTTTGTTTGTTTGTTTTATTTAAGTTACTCTACAAAAACCAAAACTGGTAGAGATTTATTTGGCCCATGAAAACGCCATGACCAATTATGTCCCGTTTAGGACCCGAATCCAATAATAATTCAATACCAAAATAGAGCGTTTAAGTTATAGGCAAGCCCCAGTAGACTTTATGAAATGGACCAGTATGCCAATTTGATCTATACCTTCGCCCTCTATGAATTCAACAATATCATCATAAGCAATTATGGTGGGGTGGTTAGCCCTTAGTCCGGCAAATCTGTCACACTTAAAGATCACATGTGACACATCTTCGATAACACCACAGATATCACAAAGGTCCGACTGAACAACCCCCATCTTCGATAGGGTTGCCTTACAAAAGGCATGACCAGAAAGAATTCTATTCGCAAGCTTAATCTCAGCAGCACTCATAGGGACCGATCAGAGACCGACCCCTTGGAACCATGGCACTGGCACCACCACCGGAAACATTCTGCTGTACATAGCACCTTTTGTTTCAGAAACCACCGTGTATTCCAATTTCCATTCCTCACTGAGGAGGGAATAAATTCTGCTGATTGCATCATGTGTAGTCCATTTAACTTCAAAACGAGAGCCGTCTCTGTGGGCAGACCTGGCGGCCGCATCAGCCGTAATGTTGCCAAAAATATTAGAATGTCCAGGAACATGATGAACCTCCACCCTTTCCATGTTTGAATCACGCACCTTGGAAATAATATCCCGCACAATGAAACTATCGTGAAAACTTTGCTTGAGTGAGACAACACCTGCCTTCGAATCCGTTAGAATGGCGACAGAGTTAAAACCGTTTTCGATAGCAAAGTCAATCGCCCTGTTTATAGCCAGTAGTTCAGCCGAAGCTGAAGATAATACCTTGCCAGTTGAAAATGATGAAATGGTACCAGTTCGGGGGTGGAAAAACGCGATGCCAGTTGAGGCGTCCATGACAGAACCATCCGTAAATAATATTTTCAACCCCTTCTCCTTCAGCCAATGCACCTTCTCGAAGTAAAGTTTCATTATCAAATCACCATCGGCCATTTTCTTGCCACTTGCTGCCCCCTTGAAAAAATCTGGATCAGTGGACCATTTTGATGTGAAAGGCATAATATTGGGAACTGACTCTATTTCCCTAAAGATGGGTTCGAATTCACGGAAAATTTTGAAAGCACTGGTATTAATGCTGAAGTTCGATTCCAATAACAATTCTGCAATGGGTAGGTTGTGTGCGATCGATTTAGCAATTTCCTTAGCAGTGGCTAATTTATAACGGAAAGTAGGAGGTAATTCAGCTGCCATGTGAAAAATAATATTAATCGGTGTAGATCGAATAAGTCCCATACCACGCCTTAAATTGTCATTTATATAGGAGTTAATTTTAGCGAGGGCTTTTTTGGACATGTTCGCGAAAGTGGAAACAGCATATTCAATCTTAGGTCGGGCAAAAGCCCTATAAATTTGCATTGATCTAGCCGGATCGATACCGTCATAGCAATTACTAAGAATCCTAAGAAAGCTGCAGGATTTTCTAACATTATCGATAATCTTGTATGCGTGATCAATCGTAGAATTATTTGTGGCCACTAATCTTCCCAAATATTTAATTGTCCGCACTTCAGGGATCAGAGTCGAATCAATAACAATGTCCAACTTTCTAGGACGTCGACTAAAATGAATTGCACTTGTCTTCTGTAAGTTGATTCATAATTTGAGGGTGCGGCACTGGCCTATAAAATGCAGAATCCTCTCCCCAAGCAAACCTTTAGCTCGATCAAAATTCTTGTCGACACAAATGATTAAAAAATCGTCGGCAAATTGAAAAAGAAAACAGCGATCATCAGCAATGGAATGTAAAGATGCAGTAAATATGTTAAATAAAACGGGTGACAGAGTGCTGCCCTGAGCCAAACCAGTTTGTGTATGGGCGGTCTGACCACCCAAAATCAAGGTTCTATTAGACAAGAAGGAGTCTAGCCAAGAAATTATATGATGGTGAAATCCAAGGTTGCCTAGTAGACTGCATAGAATCCTATAATCTGTTCTATCGTAAGCCTTCTCTATATCAAGAACCGCACCAACCACGAAAAAACCTCTATTTTTATAGGCATAAACCGTGTTTATGACATCATTAATACATTGGGCTGTGGATCTTCTCCTCCTGAAATCATAAGACCTATCCGGTAAGATGTTGTGCGAACTAATATGGTTTTCAATATGAACTTTAATAAGATACTCCAAGGATTTGAGGAGGACGGACATCAAACAGATCGGTCGGTAATTTGCAATATCGGAAGGGGGTTTATCTTTTTTCAGGACCGGAGCTACCTTAATTCTTCTCCACGCATCCGGGAAAGTACCATTCCTCCAACATTCGTTTAGGAAATTAAAAATAGTCCTCTTCCCCGACTCCGATAAATTGAGTAAAATTCTGTAAGAAATGCCATCGTCGCCTGTGGCCGAATCCGGGTTTCTGGATTTGAGGTACTCAATAAAATCCACGAAGTCAATGGTTGGGATGTCATAGGAAACTTCAGGAAGCAACGTAGGACTGGGAGTATGATTGTCTTCGATTGATTGTTATCCCAGAAGTTGTTGATCTTCTTGCTGCAATTGTATTTTTTGACGTTGGACAATTTTCGCCACATCTCCCTGACCGAGGTCGGACGCGACAGTTCGCTTAACAGAAGTTGGAAATTCGTCCTTTTTATTTCCGAAATATGATCCTTGAGATTTTTCTCGGCCCTTATGAATTCCTCGCAATCCTCAAGTGATCTGTACCTATGATATTTTTTCCTAGCAGCATTTCTGAGCCTGAAAAACCTAGACGATTCGTTATTCCACCACTTTTTGGGCACATATTTGTTATCCGCCGGCACTGAAATAGTATTTTTCCTTCTCAACAATTCAACCTGATTTTGAAAATCATCAATGTTCAGACCCACGTTCATGGCGTTAATATCGTTAAAAAACGGTTCCCTAAGCAGAATATTGCAATTTCGGGGAGTATTAAAATCACCTTCCAGTTCGATGATAATCGGACGGTGGTTGCTGCCAGTGATACTGGTGTCCAAGGATTTCCACATAACGTAGTGGGGACCGTTAGCTATAAAAGAAACGTCAATTGCAGATGGTGTTGATGAAGCCGTAGCAAACGTCGGCGTACCATCGTTCAAACACAAAAAACCATAATCGTTCGCACACGACTCGAGAAAAGAGACTATTTATTTTAAAATCGGAGAGCGGTCGTCCAAAAATTTGCCAATTTTGATCGTTTTCATATGGAATTACTCTATATGTGTTGCTTTCAAATCTGTGATATATGATCTGTGATAATAAGTATAGTTCCAAAGATAACGTTTTTAACATGTTAAGAATTCTAGCGAAACAAAGGTCTGGATTTAAACTATTTCGTCCTGACAGAAGAACATACGCTGGTGGGATATAAATTTATGTAAGACCGGAGATCAATTGATGCGTAAAACTGAGGTCAGAGCAAAATAGCGAAATTGAGTACATATTTCTAGAAGTAAACACAAAGGAAAATAAAAAATTCTTATTATATCGACCGTATAACTTTATTGATACAACAAATTTATTTGATAAAATTGAATCATTGTCTCTATTGTACAATGGCTTAATCATGAATTAATTTCTTAACTTGGAAGAAATTTAAAACGCCGGAGTTACAGTCTTTGTTCAAATTCGCTAGAAATTTTCTTCAGCTATTGATAGCATGAAAAAAATGGGAAAAGAAATCTTTGCACTGCAAGTTCTGATATTGACGTACATGAATAAAACAACAAATTTGTCGAAATCCAAGTGAAACGACCCACCGAAAATGAGTACCAAAAAATGCATACCGTGCCTTTTGAAAACTGTTTTTATTTCCCATGTGTGGATCAAACTGAAGTTTTTAAAAGTATAAATTCAATTAAGTCAAATGCTGTGGGATTAAATAAAATAAATCCAAGGTTTTTAAAAATTATCGTTCCTAAACTTCTGTAATTTTTTACGTATTTAACTAATACAATATTAACAAAATCTACCTTTCCTGATATGTGGAAAAAAGCAAAATTCATTCCGATTTCAAAGAGCAAAAACGATTTCCGACCTATTGCAATACTACCATTTTTACCCAAGGTGATTTTTTTATTTTTTTTAACATCCCATTTTATTTTACCTGTCTTTATATGACAATTAGTAATTAGTTTTGAGGTTTGGGCATAAATTATCTTTGTTTGTTTGTTTTATTTAAGTTACTCTACAAAAACCAAAACTGGTAGAGATTTATTTGGCCCATGAAAACGCCATGACCAATTATGTCCCGTTTAGGACCCGAATCCAATAATAATTCAATACCAAAATAGAGCGTTTAAGTTATAGGCAAGCCCCAGTAGACTTTATGAAATGGACCAGTATGCCAATTTGATCTATACCTTCGCCCTCTATGAATTCAACAATATCATCATAAGCAATTATGGTGGGGTGGTTAGCCCTTAGTCCGGCAAATCTGTCACACTTAAAGATCACATGTGACACATCTTCGATAACACCACAGATATCACAAAGGTCCGACTGAACAACCCCCATCTTCGATAGGGTTGCCTTACAAAAGGCATGACCAGAAAGAATTCTATTCGCAAGCTTAATCTCAGCAGCACTCATAGGGACCGATCAGAGACCGACCCCTTGGAACCATGGCACTGGCACCACCACCGGAAACATTCTGCTGTACATAGCACCTTTTGTTTCAGAAACCACCGTGTATTCCAATTTCCATTCCTCACTGAGGAGGGAATAAATTCTGCTGATTGCATCATGTGTAGTCCATTTAACTTCAAAACGAGAGCCGTCTCTGTGGGCAGACCTGGCGGCCGCATCAGCCGTAATGTTGCCAAAAATATTAGAATGTCCAGGAACATGATGAACCTCCACCCTTTCCATGTTTGAATCACGCACCTTGGAAAAAATATCCCGCACAATGAAACTATCGTGAAAACTTTGCTTGAGTGAGACAACACCTGCCTTCGAATCCGTTAGAATGGCGACAGAGTTAAAACCGTTTTCGATAGCAAAGTCAATCGCCCTGTTTATAGCCAGTAGTTCAGCCGAAGCTGAAGATAATACCTTGCCAGTTGAAAATGATGAAATGGTACCAGTTCGGGGGTGGAAAAACGCGATGCCAGTTGAGGCGTCCATGACAGAACCATCCGTAAATAATATTTTCAACCCCTTCTCCTTCAGCCAATGCACCTTCTCGAAGTAAAGTTTCATTATCAAATCACCATCGGCCATTTTCTTGCCACTTGCTGCCCCCTTGAAAAAATCTGGATCAGTGGACCATTTTGATGTGAAAGGCATAATATTGGGAACTGACTCTATTTCCCTAAAGATGGGTTCGAATTCACGGAAAATTTTGAAAACACTGGTATTAATGCTGAAGTTCGATTCCAATAACAATTCTGCAATGGGTAGGTTGTGTGCGATCGATTTAGCAATTTCCTTAGCAGTGGCTAATTTATAACGGAAAGTAGGAGGTAATTCAGCTGCCATGTGAAAAATAATATTAATCGGTGTAGATCGAATAAGTCCCATACCACGCCTTAAATTGTCATTTATATAGGAGTTAATTTTAGCGAGGGCTTTTTTGGACATGTTCGCGAAAGTGGAAACAGCATATTCAATCTTAGGTCGGGCAAAAGCCCTATAAATTTGCATTGATCTAGCCGGATCGATACCGTCATAGCAATTACTAAGAATCCTAAGAAAGCTGCAGGATTTTCTAACATTATCGATAATCTTGTATGCGTGATCAATCGTAGAATTATTTGTGGCCACTAATCTTCCCAAATATTTAATTGTCCGCACTTCAGGGATCAGAGTCGAATCAATAACAATGTCCAACTTTCTAGGACGTCGACTAAAATGAATTGCACTTGTCTTCTGTAAGTTGATTCATAATTTGAGGGTGCGGCACTGGCCTATAAAATGCAGAATCCTCTCCCCAAGCAAACCTTTAGCTCGATCAAAATTCTTGTCGACACAAATGATTAAAAAATCGTCGGCAAATTGAAAAAGAAAACAGCGATCATCAGCAATGGAATGTAAAGATGCAGTAAATATGTTAAATAAAACGGGTGACAGAGTGCTGCCCTGAGCCAAACTAGTTTGTGTATGGGCGGTCTGACCACCCAAAATCAAGGTTCTATTAGACAAGAAGGAGTCTAGCCAAGAAATTATATGATGGTGAAATCCAAGGTTGCCTAGTAGACTGCATAGAATCCTATAATCTGTTCTATCGTAAGCCTTCTCTATATCAAGAACCGCACCAACCACGAAAAAACCTCTATTTTTATAGGCATAAACCGTGTTTATGACATCATTAATACATTGGGCTGTGGATCTTCTCCTCCTGAAATCATAAGACCTATCCGGTAAGATGTTGTGCGAACTAATATGGTTTTCAATATGAACTTTAATAAGATACTCCAAGGATTTGAGGAGGACGGACATCAAACAGATCGGTCGGTAATTTGCAATATCGGAAGGGGGTTTATCTCTTTTCAGGACCGGAGCTACCTTAATTCTTCTCCACGCATCCGGGATAGTACCATTCCTCCAACATTCGTTTAGGAAATTAAAAATAGTCCTCTTCCCCGACTCCGATAAATTGAGTAAAATTCTGTAAGAAATGCCATCGTCGCCTGTGGCCGAATCCGGGTTTCTGGATTTGAGGTACTCAATAAAATCCACGAAGTCAATGGTTGGGATGTCATAGGAAACTTCAGGAAGCAACGTAGGACTGGGAGTGTGATTGTCTTCGATTGAGCCTGCTATCAAATGTGGATAGTTTAGGTTTTGATTGTTATCCCAGGAGTTGTTGATCTTCTTGCTGCAATTGTATTTTTTGACGTTGGACAATTTTCGCCACATCTCCCTGACCGAGGTCGGACGCGACAGTTCGCTTAACAGAAGTTGGAAATTCGTCCTTTTTATTTCCGAAATATGATCCTTGAGATTTTTCTCGGCCCTTATGAATTCCTCGCAATCCTCAAGTGATCTGTACCTATGATATTTTTTCCTAGCAGCATTTCTGAGCCTGAAAAACCTAGACGATTCGTTATTCCACCACTTTTTGGGCACATATTTGTTATCCGCCGGCACTGAAATAGTATTTTTCCTTCTCAACAATTCAACCTGATTTTGAAAATCATCAATGTTCAGACCCACGTTCATGGCGTTAATATCGTTAAAAAACGGTTCCCTAAGCAGAATATTGCAATTTCGGGGAGTTTTAAAATCACCTTCCAGTTCGATGATAATCGGACGGTGGTTGCTGCCAGTGATACTGGTGTCCAAGGATTTCCACATAACGTAGTGGGGACCGTTGCTATAAAAGAAACGTCAATTGCAGATGGTGTTGATGAAGCCGTAGCAAACGTCGGCGTACCATCGTTCAAACACAAAAAACCATAATCGTTCGCACACGACTCGAGAAAAGAGACTATTTATTTTAAAATCGGAGAGCGGTCGTCCAAAAATTTGCCAATTTTGATCGTTTTCATATGGAATTACTCTATATGTGTTGCTTTCAAATCTGTGATATATGATCTGTGATAATAAGTATAGTTCCAAAGATAACGTTTTTAACATGTTAAGAATTCTAGCGAAACAAAGGTCTGGATTTAAACTATTTCGTGCTGACAGAAGAACATACGCTGGTGGGATATAAATTTATGTAAGACCGGAGATCAATTGATGCGTAAAACTGAGGTCAGAGCAAAATAGCGAAATTGAGTACATATTTCTAGAAGTAAACACAAAGGAAAATAAAAAATTCTTATTATATCGACCGTATAACTTTATTGATACAACAAATTTATTTGATAAAATTGAATCATTGTCTCTATTGTACAATGGCTTAATCATGAATTAATTTCTTAACTTGGAAGAAATTTAAAACGCCGGAGTTACAGTCTTTGTTCAAATTCGCTAGAAATTTTCTTCAGCTATTGATAGCATGAAAAAAATGGGAAAAGAAATCTTTGCACTGCAAGTTCTGATATTGACGTACATGAATAAAACAACAAATTTGTCGAAATCCAAGTGAAACGACCCACCGAAAATGAGTACCAAAAAATGCATACCGTGCCTTTTGAAAACTGTTTTTATTTCCCATGTGTGGATCAAACTGAAGTTTTTAAAAGTATAAATTCAATTAAGTCAAATGCTGTGGGATTAAATAAAATAAATCCAAGGTTTTTAAAAATTATCGTTCCCAAACTTCTGTAATTTTTTACGTATTTAACTAATACAATATTAACAAAATCTACCTTTCCTGATATGTGGAAAAAAGCAAAATTCATTCCGATTTCAAAGAGCAAAAACGATTTCAGACCTATTGCAATACTACCATTTTTACCCAAGGTGATTTTTTTATTTTTTTTAACATCCCATTTTATTTTACCTGTCTTTATATGACAATTAGTAATTAGTTTTGAGGTTTGGGCATAAATTATCTTTGTTTGTTTGTTTTATTTAAGTTACTCTACAAAAACCAAAACTGGTAGAGATTTATTTGGCCCATGAAAACGCCATGACCAATTATGTCCCGTTTAGGACCCGAATCCAATAATAATTCAATACCAAAATAGAGCGTTTAAGTTATAGGCAAGCCCCAGTAGACTTTATGAAATGGACCAGTATGCCAATTTGATCTATACCTTCGCCCTCTATGAATTCAACAATATCATCATAAGCAATTATGGTGGGGTGGTTAGCCCTTAGTCCGGCAAATCTGTCACACTTAAAGATCACATGTGACACATCTTCGATAACACCACAGATATCACAAAGGTCCGACTGAACAACCCCCATCTTCGATAGGGTTGCCTTACAAAAGGCATGACCAGAAAGAATTCTATTCGCAAGCTTAATCTCAGCAGCACTCATAGGGACCGATCAGAGACCGACCCCTTGGAACCATGGCACTGGCACCACCACCGGAAACATTCTGCTGTACATAGCACCTTTTGTTTCAGAAACCACCGTGTATTCCAATTTCCATTCCTCACTGAGGAGGGAATAAATTCTGCTGATTGCATCATGTGTAGTCCATTTAACTTCAAAACGAGAGCCGTCTCTGTGGGCAGACCTGGCGGCCGCATCAGCCGTAATGTTGCCAAAAATATTAGAATGTCCAGGAACATGATGAACCTCCACCCTTTCCATGTTTGAATCACGCACCTTGGAAAAAATATCCCGCACAATGAAACTATCGTGAAAACTTTGCTTGAGTGAGACAACACCTGCCTTCGAATCCGTTAGAATGGCGACAGAGTTAAAACCGTTTTCGATAGCAAAGTCAATCGCCCTGTTTATAGCCAGTAGTTCAGCCGAAGCTGAAGATAATACCTTGCCAGTTGAAAATGATGAAATGGTACCAGTTCGGGGGTGGAAAAACGCGATGCCAGTTGAGGCGTCCATGACAGAACCATCCGTAAATAATATTTTCAACCCCTTCTCCTTCAGCCAATGCACCTTCTCGAAGTAAAGTTTCATTATCAAATCACCATCGGCCATTTTCTTGCCACTTGCTGCCCCCTTGAAAAAATCTGGATCAGTGGACCATTTTGATGTGAAAGGCATAATATTGGGAACTGACTCTATTTCCCTAAAGATGGGTTCGAATTCACGGAAAATTTTGAAAACACTGGTATTAATGCTGAAGTTCGATTCCAATAACAATTCTGCAATGGGTAGGTTGTGTGCGATCGATTTAGCAATTTCCTTAGCAGTGGCTAATTTATAACGGAAAGTAGGAGGTAATTCAGCTGCCATGTGAAAAATA
This sequence comes from Eustalomyia histrio, assembly GCA_949748255.1. NCBI lineage: Eukaryota > Metazoa > Arthropoda > Insecta > Diptera > Anthomyiidae > Eustalomyia > Eustalomyia histrio. The sequence continues at coordinate 115,292,139 of OX456524.1, forward strand.
ATATTAATCGGTGTAGATCGAATAAGTCCCATACCACGCCTTAAATTGTCATTTATATAGGAGTTAATTTTAGCGAGGGCTTTTTTGGACATGTTCGCGAAAGTGGAAACAGCATATTCAATCTTAGGTCGGGCAAAAGCCCTATAAATTTGCATTGATCTAGCCGGATCGATACCGTCATAGCAATTACTAAGAATCCTAAGAAAGCTGCAGGATTTTCTAACATTATCGATAATCTTGTATGCGTGATCAATCGTAGAATTATTTGTGGCCACTAATCTTCCCAAATATTTAATTGTCCGCACTTCAGGGATCAGAGTCGAATCAATAACAATGTCCAACTTTCTAGGACGTCGACTAAAATGAATTGCACTTGTCTTCTGTAAGTTGATTCATAATTTGAGGGTGCGGCACTGGCCTATAAAATGCAGAATCCTCTCCCCAAGCAAACCTTTAGCTCGATCAAAATTCTTGTCGACACAAATGATTAAAAAATCGTCGGCAAATTGAAAAAGAAAACAGCGATCATCAGCAATGGAATGTAAAGATGCAGTAAATATGTTAAATAAAACGGGTGACAGAGTGCTGCCCTGAGCCAAACCAGTTTGTGTATGGGCGGTCTGACCACCCAAAATCAAGGTTCTATTAGACAAGAAGGAGTCTAGCCAAGAAATTATATGATGGTGAAATCCAAGGTTGCCTAGTAGACTGCATAGAATCCTATAATCTGTTCTATCGTAAGCCTTCTCTATATCAAGAACCGCACCAACCACGAAAAAACCTCTATTTTTATAGGCATAAACCGTGTTTATGACATCATTAATACATTGGGCTGTGGATCTTCTCCTCCTGAAATCATAAGACCTATCCGGTAAGATGTTGTGCGAACTAATATGGTTTTCAATATGAACTTTAATAAGATACTCCAAGGATTTGAGGAGGACGGACATCAAACAGATCGGTCGGTAATTTGCAATATCGGAAGGGGGTTTATCTCTTTTCAGGACCGGAGCTACCTTAATTCTTCTCCACGCATCCGGGATAGTACCATTCCTCCAACATTCGTTTAGGAAATTAAAAATAGTCCTCTTCCCCGACTCCGATAAATTGAGTAAAATTCTGTAAGAAATGCCATCGTCGCCTGTGGCCGAATCCGGGTTTCTGGATTTGAGGTACTCAATAAAATCCACGAAGTCAATGGTTGGGATGTCATAGGAAACTTCAGGAAGCAACGTAGGACTGGGAGTGTGATTGTCTTCGATTGAGCCTGCTATCAAATGTGGATAGTTTAGGTTTTGATTGTTATCCCAGGAGTTGTTGATCTTCTTGCTGCAATTGTATTTTTTGACGTTGGACAATTTTCGCCACATCTCCCTGACCGAGGTCGGACGCGACAGTTCGCTTAACAGAAGTTGGAAATTCGTCCTTTTTATTTCCGAAATATGATCCTTGAGATTTTTCTCGGCCCTTATGAATTCCTCGCAATCCTCAAGTGATCTGTACCTATGATATTTTTTCCTAGCAGCATTTCTGAGCCTGAAAAAACCTAGACGATTCGTTATTCCACCACTTTTTGGGCTCATATTTGTTATCCGCCGGCACTGAAATAGTATTTTTCCTTCTCAACAATTCAACCTGATTTTGAAAATCATCAATGTTCAGACCCACGTTCATGGCGTTAATATCGTTAAAAAACGGTTCCCTAAGCAGAATATTGCAATTTCGGGGAGTTTTAAAATCACCTTCCAGTTCGATGATAATCGGACGGTGGTTGCTGCCAGTGATACTGGTGTCCAAGGATTTCCACATAACGTAGTGGGGACCGTTAGCTATAAAAGAAACGTCAATTGCAGATGGTGTTGATGAAGCCGTAGCAAACGTCGGCGTACCATCGTTCAAACACAAAAAACCATAATCGTTCGCACACGACTCGAGAAAAGCACCCTTGGCATTATCCGAACCCGGAAACCAAAGAGATGATCTGGCGTTAAAATCTCCACAAATGAGTGTCGTATTTGGGAGCAAGCTAGCAAATTGAAAAATCTCCTCCATGTTAGCCCGATATATATTGTCATCGAGGTCCGGTTTGCAATAAATACTAAAAATGTTGATATTGTTCGTCATATTGATTGTGGAAATGCCAACCACTTCAGCACTGCAGTTTAAATTGATCAATGAAAATTTTATTTGTTTACGTATATATATGCCCACGCCGCCAAAACCATCTTCTCTATTCTTGAAAGCAAAATTAAAATTGGCAAGGCTAGAAACAGCATTACTATCTAGCCAAGTCTCACACAAAATAGCAAAATCGATCCCGTTGTTACCCATAAACAAATCAAGCAGTTCGTTATTTCCAGGTTTATGTAGACTTTGAATATTATCCTGCAAAAGTTTCATTACGCCGGCTTAACATGTACTAATGAGAGTTAACCTGACCTTGGCTTATCCTGCCAACATCCAATAGGTTAATCTCACGATTAAAATCCTCCCTCATACCGATAATGAAAGATTTGGTGGATTCATCCATATTCGATGAATTAGGGTCCAAAAGGAAATTGGTTAATTTACGAGAAAATTTAGTAAGGATATCTTGGGTACCTACTTGACTATCCACTTGCTCCTGTGACCAGCACAAAAAGTTCCCGGGTGCTTCGCGAGCACTGCCGGCAAAAGGCGCGGAGTTGTTCACATAGGTATTGTAGGGTAGGTTGAAAGTATGGTCGTTTATCATCGTTTTCTTCTAAGATAGAAAATCTGTTGGAAAAAACGTTAGCGAATCTGGCCCTAGCTTCTTTGAGAGATAAATTCTCAATGGTCATCACTTTCTTGATTGCAAAGGCCTTGGCGCGTGCCGGACATTCCTTAGAGGTGGGTGCGTGATCACCCTTACAGTTGTTACAAACGATAGCACCGCATCGTTCGTCGTTCGAATGCTGACCAAAACAGTCGCGACACAACTTATAGCTTTGCTTACAGTGTTGTTGGAAATGGTTAAATCTATAACAGCGGTAGCATTGGGCATATGATATGTAGTGCTTAACAGGGATCTTTACGTAACCAAACGTGATTTCATTTGGGATTTCATTACCCTTAAAAATAATCTTCATTCTTGTGGTATCTATAGCATCTTTGTCCTCTGGACCATTTCTGTGCTTGACGCGGATGCACTTGATGACAGGGATTGGGGACAAAACATTACTGGCAAACTCTTCCTCAGTGATTTCCGTTGGAATATCAAAAACAATGGCCATTTTCGATACAAAGTGAGCAAAGATTTTTGGACTAAGTCCCCTAAGGGTTAATTTCTCATTTCTCACAATAGCATTGGCCGCAGCATAGTTTTTAAAAGTGACCTTGCACCGTCCAAAACCAATCTTGAAAACTTCCAGGACGTCTTTAATGTCAAGATCCAATAAAATTTTGCTAACCGTAATGGCACTTAGGTACTTTCTTTCATTTAAATCGTTATTGATAACGTCAATATAGACGACATAGGGGCCTTTGTGAGACTCTTCATAAAAAAATTCAGAACCAGCTGAATTATGTTGAGATCCACGTTGTATAGGTACGCTAGTAGCAGTCTTATTGTTTTCGGTGTCCGTGTTCATTGCAACATTATTATGGGATGCATCTGGGGGTTCCCTATTCATATTTCTTCTTTTTCTTTCCGTTGAATTCTCACGACTATTTGCCGCAGGGCCTCTGCCCCCGGCACCAACCATAGCACGTTTCCTGATCAAATTGGCAGAAAAGTGGAAAAATAAAGAGTTGATGAGGTGAAAATTTATGAGTTTTCTACTGGGGTGATGAAAACAAACAAACGCACAAATAGTTTGCAGTTGTCACAAAAAACAAAAATTTGCACGATAATTGAAAGAAAAAACACACCCGACGCCGTTGACAGTGCAGCCAACAATGCATAAATTATCTTAAATCAACACTTAACATAACTTATATTTAGTGTTAGTAAAAATTTATTTTTATTAAATTATATAAAATACATTTGATCAAATTATCAATTATAAGAATCGGACAAATAGCTCAGATGGAGTGCATCGCTTAAGTCTTCTTGAACCTGAGAGCTCATTATAGGGTAGTTGTCTAATTTCATTGTCAGAATGAGATGTAAGTTTATCAAATAAGCTGGAATTCCTTATGACCCAAGGTGATGGAAAACCTTATGTACTGGCAAGTTAATGAATATTTAAAGGATCAACAACTTCTTACTGATAGACGGTCTGTTTTAGACAGGGCAGGAGCTGCATTTTGGTTCTTATTGATGTGGTAGAAGAAATTACGTCTAAACAGTATAAGAATATGGTATAGTTTCTCGTGCTTTTAGATCACAGTAAGGCTTTCGATACTGTTGATCACTCGATTCTATTCACTAAACTCAAAAAAATCTTTAATTTCTCTAATTCGGCTAATAAAGTGATTTCCTCTTGCCTTATTAACCGTAAACAAGGGGTTACTTTAAATGGTGTGACTTCTAATGCAGTTGCTGTTGAAAGAGAAGTGCCACAGGGGTCTATTCTTAGTCCATTGCTTTTCCGTATGTACATAAACGATTTACCTGAAGTTCTGAATTGCTGTGGTCTTCAAATGTAGCAGAATCGAAAATGTTTCGAATTGTACTGACTATATTGACAGTGATTTGGATAAAATACACAAATCGGCATGTAATAATGGCTTGTGTATAAACCCTGAAAAATCTAAATGCATTTTAATATCAAGAAATAATAAAAAAGACTGAACGGTAATATTTTTCTACATATTAACAACTCACAAATCGTCTTTGTTCAACCATCTTCGAATTTGGATGTCACTTTAAATACAGAACTTTCTTGAACTAACCATATAAATATATCAGCTGGTAGAGTTTCTGCTAATTAAGACACTATTGACTTTAATCGCCTCGAGGTCACATACAATAATATAGCCAGATACGTTTTCAGCAGAAGTAGACGAGGCGAGTTACCAGTTACATAATATAAGCTTTAAAGATTTATTAAAATATGAAAGTATTTTAATAATGCAAAAGATTATAAATCTGAAGGGACAAGAATATCTTTATAACAACGTGGAAGAAACCTTAGAGCACAAACAATTTTTCATTAACGTATCTTTGGAAAGACTTACCATCATATTTCCAAGTACAAAGCAACGCATAACAATTCAAAAAGGAACTTTTAAAATTGTGTTGAATCTAATGAAATTTCAATAGTATTATGTTTATTATTTATATTTTTATGATTAAATTGAATGGAAGCATCAACATTGGTGGTGGATATCATAAAGTTGAATTGCAATTATTCATAAATCTTGAATTGACTTAAAAATGCGGCTGGACTTAAACTTGATTTACGTTTCATTATAACTAACAGCTGTTCGCAAAAATTATCATAAAGAAAATTTTTCAAAAACCGTAGCTGTTGATCTCAAATGCGATTTCTGCTTTTGAGATCAGTGCCCCAAATGATTTTTGTATAACCATCGATATATGTAATTAATAAAATAATTTTAAATTTAATATTCAAAAATTATTATTTTATCTAAAAAAATTAAACTTCTTTGCTTTAGTTTGCCGAGCATGTCTTCCGCACATTTGATGCAAATGGAGATGGTACCATAGATTTTAGAGAATTTCTTTGCGCGCTTAGTGTAACATCTAGAGGGAAGTTAGAACAAAAACTAAAGTGGGCTTTCTCAATGTATGATTTGGATGGAAATGGATATATATCACGTCAAGAAATGCTGGAAATTGTTACGGTATGTATAATTTATTTTACTTAGAAAGGAAATATTGTCCGCGAATATTTATTAAATTGTAAAAAATAGTATGTACACAATGAAAAAAAATTATTTAATGATAATATTTTAAAATAATTGTTTTTGTTGTTTGAAAGTTATATGTCCCTATGTATCAAGGTTTGCAACCGAAACGAAAAACTGTATTCGTATTAGTAACCGAAACATTAATATCGCTATGTACCGGTATTACTAAAAAATTACGTTTTCACAATAAATTATGTGTTGTGCAACATGCAATCTCTTAAAAGTTATCTTGAAGTAGTAAAAATTGTTAGGTTTAATAAACCAGAAAACATTTTGTTTTTAAAATGATTGGTAAGATTAATACAAGTAAATTTTAATTTAAACGGAGTATGCACTTATATTTACTGAATACGTCAAATACCTCATACACCAAAAACGTTAAAATTCGGCCATAATAAATTTCAAAGAAGTATATTTTATAACCACCAAAAATGTTTTTAAGCTTATTGTAATTAAACCAATTATTTTCTTATAGAGTTTAGCTTTCAAATTTTCTTTAATTATAGTTAAACATGAATTAGCAGAAAGTTCAACATAATTTGCCTTACTTGTATGTTTACGTTTAGAAGTTTATTTTAAAATGAATTTTTTATCCAGCATTTAACTCCGGTTCAACCTTACTCTGACTATTAATTTGATTAGGTCCACATCATATTTTGGTTGAAAAAGATAGAAATTTTGAGAAATTGGAAATTGGAATTGGAATTGGAAATTTTTTTAGGTTAATTCATATTTTTGAATTTTTGTATGGGAATAAATAATTTTCATTAGAAAATTACCTTAATCATGATTTCAGACCGATTTCGAGTTATGAGTCCCAGCAAAATATTTTATTACCAACCATTGGGTTCAATAATGAAACTAAAATTTTTATTGCTTATTCGGCATCAAGACTATTTAACTAAAAATAATGCGATATTTGTTACTACTAACTTATTTTTACCAAAATTGAATTAAATTTTCCTTAAAATTAAGAAACAAATTTTACTTTAAATTTTTTAAAAATTTCTAAATTATAGACAAATTTTTCTACTGCGAACTAAATTTTTAATAGAACATAGCAAAATTTCCTCTAAATTGGTTTATATATCGTCTTAAATTTTACTTTTAGTTAGGAAAGTTTTCCTTGGTTGTAAATAAATAGTAAATATTTTCTAACATCATGTTAAATAGCTCTTCTTTTAAGGAAAAATTATCCTTATAAATACACGTTTTCTTATAAATATGAAAGTATTTCTATATTGTAATTTTTTTTTAACATCCCATTTTATTTACACCTGTCTTTATATGACAATTAGTAATTAGTTTTGAGGTTTGGGTATTAATTGACTTAAATCAACACCTAAGATAACTTATATTTAGTGTAAGTAAACATTTATATTAAATTATATAAAATATATTTTGCCAAATTATCAATTATAAGAATCGGACAAATAGCTCCGATGGAGTGCATCGCTTAAGTCTTCTTGAACCTGAGAGCTCGTTATAGGGTAGTTGTCTAATTTCATTGTCATTTTTCTTAAACTAAAAAAAATCTTCATACCCAGCAAAATAAAATGGATGTTCTTTTTCAGTACATCCAAAAAAGTTAATGGTGCAAATTTTTCGATTTGTAAGAAGTCATTTTAAACAACTTCCAAAATGTTGATATTAACCCCTACTAGTAAAAAAAAAAACAATTATTTAGTTGGTCCATAAATGGTTAGTTCCTGCAGTGATTTAATGCCTTATTGAAAACATATTTTGCATACCAGTGATATTCACTTTTTCCTGGTCGGAATAATTCTTGGCGTGTTCAAAATCACATTTTTAACTTAAAAAAAGCCACTCCCTATATTTATTTTGTAGTCCCTTAACATCTTCCGTAAACTAATGAAAAAGTCCATCTGATCATTGATTTTTCATAGCACCGAAACAAACTACTTCCTCCCAATGACACGCCAATGTTAAAATCATTAATGATTCACCGAAATTTTCACAACTTCGGGTTCAGTAGATGTAGTGTTTAACTACTTCTTCCTCAGCTCTTATTTTGCTGGGTAGTTGTGCCTATATTTTTGTACCACGGGAAATTGAGTTTTTTAGTATTTTTTTATTGTTTTAACTGAGAATAAAATTTGTTAAAGTTTCTTTGTAATTCACAAAATTGACTTGTTCTATAGCTATATATGTTCATAAAATATGTAGTTTTTGCGCCGTTCGGCTTGGGTCTCTGACCACATGCTGTCATTAATGTGACAAGACAATAAGATATTCTTTTGAGTGAATAACAATTGAATTGAAAAAAATTAAACTCTTTAATATGGAAAATAGCAAGTGCCCAAAAGTAATTGAATTTTGTTACGTTCCTCGTCATATAGTGCCTAAAGTTGGAAAGAAGGAGCGAAAAAATTTGTTAACTTCGGAGTTTAGCATTGCATATACGTAATATTTCGCTACAGTGGATACAAGTGGTGAAGATTTCACGCTTAATACAGTGTGCAGTAATGAACGATATGTAATTGTATCTTCTATCTTATTGTATATATAACATAATTATATATTCCGAAATTTGGGAAAAATATATATATACTTTGACGAAGAAAAGAACGTCGCATGAGTGAGAAATGTGCATCCGCTTGGGAAGGTATGTAACAGAATTACTGTGGGTTATCAAGTTCCCAGTAAAACCTTGGTTAACACTCGAAAAAGTTTGTCACTTACCAAATAAAATTAAACTTTTTAACCAAAAATTATGTATTACACATTACCATGTCATTACCTGTAAGGATATATCATTACCTCCAATTGTATGGTGCTAAAATAAAATAAAAATAAGTAGTGACTACTTAACATCTTAACTGGATTATACATTTTAAAAAATGCAAAACCAGTTAACATTTTACGGGTCTTTGGAAGGCATTTTAAAATTTCGATGAGATATAAAGATTTCATAAAAATGTTATTCTTTACACTTTATAAATGTGAAATTATCTTATATTTAATTGAGATATTTTTAAAACAAATTTTACAAAAGAGTACATAAATTTGGACTTCGAATCAAGCGATTAAGAACATCTTGAGCTGGATGGTATTAAAGACCCAAAGAATGAACCAGGTCGAATCCATTCAACAAATAAACGATGTCAACATCATTTTATTGCACCAGAACTAATAAAAGTAGTAAATAAATGAAAAAAAAGTAATCGTGACGCAGTACGAATCCTTATAGAAACTGCTAAAGCTTTGAACAGTACGTAAATGAATTACTAATAAATGAAACATTAATTCGCCGATGCCGCACACAAGTTCGATAAGAAACAGGACAAAAACTTCGGGATACACTGTTTAATAGATTTAGAGATGGTTGGAGTAAAATTAATAAACATAACTTTAAGCCTAGTGTTGAGAATCAGCACGTGAAAAATGTACTTGGCGATACAACAGAGATAACGGAGTTTTAAGAAGAAATTCTTAAAGAAAAGTAACCACGGGACGATTACAAGGAACTTCTCCAATTAGCAGTAGTTTTTCTTGGAGGAACGGTTTACTTTTCGAATGCCGGGAGCTTTTCACCATGCCCGGTAGATTTCCAAGGCAATATATTGCTTGAAAATATTTATATTTCTGGACATTTGTATATATTTTTGGATAGAAGCTATTGTTGCTGCAGGAGCTCCTAATCAAGATTTGATTTTATTTAAAACATTAAATGCTTACAATTGAATTGATGAAAATATAAGACGAGAATTAATACGCAATTTTGCAATCATTTATGGTATTTATCACCAGAATCTGCAGCTCTGGTTTTTTTCGATGATAAAATTTCTTATGCATCAAAAAACTTATGGTAGCAGCTTTAAATCACTCTAATGATAGTGACAACAAAAAATTGTCAATTCTTCCCCATCAAATTAGCCAGTACGCCAATAAAAACATTGATGAACTTTTTTAAAAGATTTTCTATTTCAACGGGATTCCTAAAGAAAGATCCTAAGAAATCGAAAAATGACATCTGTCATAATATTGGTTTGGGCATAGTAAGTAAATTGAAAGTTGTTAGTGACACAGCGGATCGGACAGTAAAGCTCATGGAAGACTATAATCAAGTGTTGTCACAAGACGAAGAAGAGAAGCAATTGATAATGTAAATTGTGGCAGTTTATTATCATGATACAACCAAATCAGGGCTTTCAAATTGATGTACATAAATATAAATATTAAAAACATTAATTTTAATTAGTGAACATTTTATGTAGACAAAGATTTGAAAATAAGAAATAAACTTCAGAATTGTAATGTTCAACATAATAAAACAAGTAATAAATAATCTTAAAATTATATTTAATTTGGTAGAAACTAATATTAATTTTTATATGAAAATTTTGAAATTCAAGAAAGTCCTTTCGACAAAAATAAACGTATTAATTTTTGTGTAAAGTGATATAAAGTGAAACATTTTAATAGCGACTCTTTTTTTTGATGAAGCGTATAGCAAAAACGTAATCTATAGGTGATTCTGAGAAATTTTGCTCAAGAGACCATAGCTCTAAGTCGGATTTGGAGCCCCCCAAAATTTTAAAATATATATTTTTCCATATATACATAGAATAATTTAATTAAATTCGTCATAAAATCGGATAGAATTATAGCAGGTTTCTCAATCTGGGCTTGTTTGAAAGGTATTTTTATCACCTTTCAGAATCTGTATTGATACCAATATTTTTTTAGTAGAGATATTAGGAATTTTTTGTCGAAAAATAGCCTAAAATGAACTTTTAACTAATAAATTCTGAATTTTCTTCGATTTTTGCAGATTATGAAAGTTCAGATAATTTCCAACAACTTTTAATACGATCAATTTTTTGTTTTCGAACTTCTTTTTGTAGGAAAATCGATCTGAAAAAATCAACATTTTCAAGGTTTCAACAAAAAACACTATTTTTACATTTTTTATTCAATTTATTTTTAAATATTATTCTCGACCTACAATTTAATGTTTTAACGTGGTAATATTATTTTAAAGTCCTTTTTACTTTCCATTCGAGGAGTTTTCTTACGACTTTCTAATGTCACTGCCATAACTCCTTCACGATTATTTTCTATAACTCGTTTTGAAACACTCGTTAATAATTGTACTTGTCTTTCTGTTCCTTGTATGTGCATTGGAATTCGTGGATCAGCCAGTGGTGGTTCATCGAAATCTAAGTATTCTACCAAGTGATCATATGGAATCTGTCGAGTAAATGCTGGTTCAAATAATATATCGTCGTTATTCATATCAATCATATTGACATAATCTGTAGCATCGAAATTTAAGATATATTTTTTGTAAGCTCTGAGTTTAGTTGGATCGTACAATTTTTCTCGATAGTGTAAAATCTTTTTGATAGCTCTATCCCGTATTGCTTTTCGATCATCAAATAACATTGTTAATATGATATTTTCTGGATGTGCGTAATATAAGTTGTTTTGAATTACACCATCTACAATATTACGAAAGTTTGGTTGTAAGTATCGTGTCCAACGTATAAATTTTAATAAAAGTGCAAAAGAGTTATAAAACTTCACATTGAAGTACATTGGCACATAAACTGTAATTATATAAACTGCCAAAGTTTTAAAATTGGTCGATGGTGTATTAGTTGTTACATATAATTGTAGTAATCTACTTGCTTTGGTTATGATAGCTAAATCAACTGGAACAATACCATTCGAAATTGCTTTAGCTATTTGATATAAATATTTAACATCTGTTGATAGTTCGAGCTCATGTTCATGATCCATAATTGCAGGCATGTTCTCCAGTGGTATTGGATCAAAATCAGCTTCTACCTGAAAAATGAAATGTTTAGATCAATTAAAATGCAATTATTTTATTTTAACTTTATTCCAATCGAAAAAGTAAAATAATGACAATAAATAATGATAATAAATGATGATATTAAATAAAATAAAGTGTAACATACCTGCGATTTCTCACATTCTTGAATAGCTTTGAATAACTTTCCACTTGCTGCTCGTGGTCCACTGGTGACTGTTTTGTCCAATGCTTCATATAAATGACGAAATGGCAGTTCATTGAAATGAAGCATACATATAAACCAGTGAATTGGTATATTTATCTCTTTTTTAAATAATCGTAAAACACCATTTCTGTTCCAGTATTTGCAGGCTCACCATCACTGCATATGCCAATTAATTTATCAACTGTTAATGTTTTGTTGTTGAAAAATTCATTCAGTTTTCTGTGTTTGGTTTTTGCATCTTTTTGACTACCCAAATTTACATATGCAAGTAACTCATTATAGGGCTCTTTCAGAACAACTAAATGCGGTTCTTTACCATAGTGGTATGAAATTTGTCATTAATTTTCTCTGTTGTTAATGAGTCATCTTTTCGAAAGAGAATGCAGTTATGGAAGAATTTGTATGTCGTGTACGAAGCACTGCATCTCTAGATTTAACTTTTTCTCTAGCCATTTTTGATTTATCCATAATAACAAGATTACCATGATATCTTCGAATGAAGCTGTTGCTAAACATGAAGCGACTCTATCTGAAACACCGAATCTATCACACATCATAGCAAAATTTAAGGCATCGTATCTTTGAGTATAATGACCTCGTCTCATTTGAACAATTGCTTCTGGAACTTCTGTTGTTGCTTCATTTTCATCTTCATCCATGTGTAATTCAGGTGGTTCGTAACTTGGATCATCGGTACCAGTTGTAAGTGTTGGTATTGTTGTAGCTACTTCTTCAACGTCTTCCGTTTATTCAGGTATTGTGAATTTTCTATCATTATGCTGGTCCATCATAATTCTTTTAGATGTTCTGGAATCAATCCACACGAGCATTCTGTTGTTTTTAATTTGCAATTACATTTGCCAATATAAAGTAATTTGTTTATTGAATCAACAAATGCTTTAAATTCATCTCTTTTGTTTCTATGTTGTACATGTTTCTGGTATTTATCAAGCAAACCAGTTAATTTTTTAAAACACTCTTTCTATTAATGATTTCAATATTTAATTTACGCCAAATTTGGATCAATTTATCTGTTACGTGAGGAGTAAAAGTTTTATACGATAACATTTTGTTTTCAAATTTAGCACGATCACTGAAAAAAAAATATTTTAAAATGTCACATTTAGTAGGCAAACTAAGATCATTTAAATCACTTGATAAACCAAAAACAACAATATCTTGATGAAGCATGTTAGTTAATCTAGAGTCAAAATATTGGTATTGTGATAACCGAGTTTTTATTTAAATATTTTGGCAAACTGCGTGCGCATTGCACGATGAACGATAAAGGAAGAAGGAAAAGCAAGCTTGGCAATGTTTAGTGTTGGTAAACGTCATTATTTTGTAACGTCATTATTCAGTGTTACAAAGTTATTCAATTGAACAATGCTGCCAGGTATCAATACAGATTCTGAAAGGTGATAAAAATACCTTTCAAACAAGCCCAGATTGAGAAATCTACTATAATTCTATCCGATTTTATGACGAATTTAATTAAATTGTTCTATGTATATATGGAAAAATTTATATTTTGAAATTTTGGGGGGCTGCAAATCCGACTTAGAGCTATGGTCTCTTGAGCAAAATTTCTCAGAATCACCTATAGGTTTCGTTTTTGCTATACGCTTCATCAAAAAAAATCGTTCCATACAATTTACATATATATATATATATATATATATATATATATATATATATATATATGTGCACAGCACATGTTGCGGGGACGGGTTTTCGTTCCACAAGTTACTATGAAGACATTTTGTTACTTTGGGGGACTGTCCTTAAACTTTTTGTTATTCTAGTGTTTACTCTGAAGACATTTTGTTACTTTAAAGACTGTCCTTAAACTTTTCGTTATTCTACTGTTTACACTGAAGACATTCTACTGGATACAGCGCATATTATAGGGACTTTTTTGGCTGTATATACAGATGTCTTCAAAGTATGGGCAATGCATATATATATATATATATATATATATATATATATATATATATATATATATATATATATATATATATATATTATATATATATATATATATATATATATTATATATATTATATATATATATATATATATATATTATATATATATATATATTATATATATTATATATTATATTATATATATATATATATATATATATATATATATATATATATATATTGCCCATACTTTGAAGACATCTGTATATACAGCCAAAAAAGTCCCTATAATATGCGCTGTATCCAGTAAAATGTCTTCAGTGTAAACAGTAGAATAACGAAAAGTTTAAGGTATATATATATATATATATATATTATATATATATATATATTATATATATTATATATTATATATATATATATATATATATATATATATATATATATATATATATATATATATATATATATATATATATATATTGCCCATACTTTGAAGACATCTGTATATACAGCCAAAAAAGTCCCTATAATATGCGCTGTATCCAGTAAAATGTCTTCAGTGTAAACAGTAGAATAACGAAAAGTTTAAGGACAGTCTTTAAAGTAACAAAATGTCTTCATAGTAACTTGTGGAACGAAAAACCGTCCCCGCAACATGCGCGTGCACTTTTTTGGCTGTATATACAGATGTCTTCAAAGTATGGGAAATGAATATATATATATATATATACATATTATAGGGACTTTTTTGGCTGTATATACAGATGTATTCAAAGTATGTGCAATACATAATAATATATATATATGAGTCATTCCATGTATACATTATTAACATTTCCGTTAACTTTTCGTGGTACTACAATAGAAAAAAATCGGAAAAATAGAATCCATTCGACTTCCATTCTGAAGTTAACAGGGAATATTAAGGTTATATTGAGCTTTAAGAAAATATTTTTTTCAGATTTTTCGACTTGTTCGAAGATGGTGGAAAACAGAAATGAAGTAAAAAAATCAAAGTTTAAAAATAAAAAAATAAATAAAATAAAAAAGTAATAATTTTTAAAAAGGAGGTTCGAATACCTTTAAAATAAGGCATTGGTCTTTAAAATCCATCCACAAGTTTTTGCGAAACATTAGTTTAAAAGTTGTCATGTCGGAAGATTTTGACGATTTTCAAATGCACATAACTTTTTCCATAAAATTTTTATTTTTTTTCTGGCAACACGTGTAAAATATTTTTTAAGGAAGAATACGTAACAAAATTTTGCCAGACATCGGAGACATCAAAGTCAATTTTTAGCAAAAATCGTACGGTTTTTTGCGTCATTAGGGTAAGAATATCCCCTTTTTTGCCCATCAACATATGATTCTACATAAAGACCGGGGCGGGACTTTATAGGTTATGGTACAAAGGACAATTATTTTAGCCTGAGTAATACTTTATGGAAAACAGCCCAACAAATGCAGGGTAGTAACAGGGGATTCAAAAGCGGGGATTGACTACATAGAACAAAAGAATTAAGATGAATATTTATCTACGTTCTACACATACGCAGAAAGTAGGAGACTCGGTAATAAGTGGGATTAGCGGTCGTACGGTTAAAAAGAATTGTTTAAATATATATATATGTAAAAAACAATTTTAAAACACATGTCTTTAATGGAACAAAGTGTTGTGACAAATTAAAATTTGATACAACCTTTCTTCTCGAATGTTTGTAAGACACTGTTTTTTTATAAGATATACGCTTAAGTGCTAAAGATGAAATTCTTAAAACTAAAATATGCCGAACACATCTGCCCGGCTTTTCCTAACCAAACGGCTAATTACCTCGTCTGTCGCCTAGACAATACCCTAAACTATCTTTATGTGCAAGCAACCAATTACTCTGTCTAGACATAAAACCTAAACCGTTCTTAATGTACAAACAAGCAACTAGCTACTCATAAAACCTAAACAATTATTTCGTTTATTTGTCGCTTAGACATAAAACCTAAACCGTACAAACAAGCAACCAGCTACTCATAAAACCTAAACAACTATTTACTTTATCTGTGGGTTTAGACATAAAACCTAACCCTTATTCCTAGAATGCATTTTATTTAAATATAACAAACATAAACTAGAGTATTCAAAAAACCGGCCTTTTAAAAAAACCGGTTTCGGTTTTCTTCGAAAAATCGAATTTAAAAAAAACCGGTTTCGGTTTCGGTTTTTGCAGAAAAAACCGGTCAACCGGTTTTTTTTAATTTGAATAAAAAGCTTATATAATTTGTTAAAAAACAGAAATTTAATAAAGCTAGAAGTGGAAAATACTCTTTCACTAATAGTAGATGGTGGACAAATAGTCAAAAGACAATTATATAAATTGTCCAACTTTTCAGTTCTTTCGTCGCATTTATCAAAATATATGAAATCTCATATTTCATATGTGACCTTCTCCGAGAAAAGAGACCTAATGTGTCAAAAAACGGGTTTGGACTTAAGAGTGGATTCTGGTACCTAAAAGGGTGAAAAATAAGATGAAATGAGTTAGATTTCTGATAAAAATTTATTTACCCCATAAAAACGTACAAAACGAACTTGGGAAAATCGATAAAAATGGAAAAAACATTAAAATTTTACTTTTTTTGATTTTAAATTGTTTTTAAATTGTCACTCTAAAAGCGAAAAAAAATACGTCACCACATAGGCAAGACGTCACCAAAGTCGGCACCCAATCATATCTAACCATACCAAATCGCATCTCCCAACTGAAGGTGTGTTCACAGTGATAATGCGTTATAAAACTTTAAATGCGTTTTTCCCAAAACTTCACTTTCACACACTAGGTCCCTTTTTTCGGAGAAGGTCACATATAATGATGAATGATTTTGTACAGTCTCTTTTTGAGGATTTTGAATGCTCTTTGTGTTATATAGATAATAAATTAAACTATTTGAATTTGGAATATCCGCAGTTAAGTCTTCATCGGAATCTATCAGACTTACATCTAAATCTTCATAACCAAACAAACGATTATAAAAGTGTTCGGAAAAAATAAAAGAGACCAAGTAACCCAGTTGGTGATAAATTAAAAAAACCGGTAAACCGAACAAAAAAGACTGGTTTTCGGTTTTCTTCGAATTTACAAAATATTCGAAACCGATCGGTTTTTAAAAATAAAGAACCCGGTTGACCGGTTTTCGGTTTCGGTTTTTGAATACTCTAACATAAACTCTTCAAGGTTCGATTAAATAAATGATAAATTGGCAAATCTGATAAACAACTAAACTATCTTCAAGGTTAAGAAAATGAAAATTGATAAAACTACTAAAATACTCTAACCATGTTCAAGTTGTTTGAACATTAATATTAGTTAATAGCTAATTTGGACATACGGCAATAAAAGGAGAATATAAAAAACACAAAAAAAGAAATTAAATTTCATTTAAACTCAATAATAAAAATCAACTGTATGTTAGCATAAATAGCTTTTTCCGTTGATTTGTGAGTTAAACAGATTTATTTACAATATAATTGACACTTTTCCCTTCGAGTGACTTGATATTGTTAGAAGAAATTTCTATCACTAGAAATTTCTTCACACGAATTTTGACAGCTGGAAAAATCTAGTGTCGTAATAAACTGGAAATAACTAGAATACTAGAATAACTAAATACAGGTACAGGTAACGCAGTAGTTCAGTTGATAAGTAGTGTGCTATTAAAGTGTTTTTCTGTAATTTTTAGTGACTGTTATAAATAAATAGAGCTATGAATAATTTCAAACTGTGTTTATAATTTGAAATATAAAAAGAACTCGATTTATTTAAAAGGTAAATAAATCAACGATTTTAAAAAGGGTAAAATCGTAACAATTGGTGTCAGAAGTGGGATTGCAAAGTAATAAGCAGTCATGAAATTGGATGAGCTTAATGTGGAACAGCTCAAGATGGAATTGAGCGAATTGGCGCTACCGACAGCATTAATAAAGTCAAATTGCAAAAGAGGCTCATAGAGAAATTTTAGTGGCATAACATTGGCATTGCTACTTACGAATTTGACGAAAAAGGAGAAATGGAGGTTAGTACCCGTAAACTAGAAGGTAACATGGAGTTATGCACATTGTTGGCTGCTATGATGCAAAAGATGGAAGACAACAGAAAACTGCTAGAAAATCCTAAAGCAGACAACATGAAAATGTTAGAAGCTTCGAGAGCAGACAACGAGAAACTGCTAACTAAAATGGAAATGAAGCTGCTAGAAACTTCTAGAGCAGACAACATAAAAATGTTAAAAGCTTCGAGAGCAGACAACGAGAAACTGTTAGCTAAGATGGAAACGAAGCTGTTAACTAAAATTGAAGAAAAACTTCAAGAAAATTCTAGAGAAGTTTGCGAGGTGGCAAAAAGAATGGCTGACTGACTAGCGTGGAAATACAAGCCAAAGATGTTGAGAGAAAACCACAAGATCTGGAAAGTAAAATAAATAATTCTGAATGTCAGGTGGGCCCAGTACGAATTGTTTCGGAAACTTCTGGTAGAGCAAAGGCCCCAACTTTTGACGACAGCGTACCGTTTAATGTTTTTAAGTTCCAGTTTGAGAAATTTGCCGCCAAAAATATGTGGAACAACGAAGAAAAGTCTATAGAGTTGATTATGGCCTTAAAAGGAAACGCTGCAGAAAATCTAGAAAGTGTGCCAATCACCTGCAGAAATAATTATGACGACTCAATGGTGGCACTGCAGCGGAAGTATGGTGGCGAACACAGAAAAGAAATAGACAGAATGGAACTAAGAGATAGACTGCAGAAAGCAAATGAGTCATTGCAAGATTTTGCGACAGAGATTGAGCGGTTGGTGCAGCTGACTTATCCAGGTGAAAATCATCCATTCTTAGATCAGTTCAAAATTTAAGCATTTGTGAATGGAATTCAAGATTCTGATGTGAGACATTCGGTGTGTGCTACGCAGAAATCGACTTTTGCTGAAACTGTCTCATTCCCGCTGGCCCAAGAGACTGCGAAGGTGATTTCCAAGCAACAAAAATTTAAGGTGCGTAACCTCGAAGTGACAGCTGAAAGAGAGCAAGATATAAGCACAAAGTTAACAGAAGGATTCAGAGAAGTGCTCACAGAGTTAAAGGATGCTTTTAAGCAGGCATTAGTGGAGAAGCAAGTCAAGGCCAAGGATAAATGCTACAACTGCGGTAGAGTTTGACATTTCCAGCGAAATTGCAAAGCACCAAGGACGAGTCTCTGTGCCGATTACCTAAAGAGCCACCGTTAATCTAAAGAGAGCTAGCACTACGGGGCATGAGCTAGCTCCCACAACTGATGGCCCCTAAATCTTCATATCAGTAATACAGCAAGAGAAAAGCAATCTTACTGCTAATGGGTACATCAACGGGCGAAAGCACATTTTTACGATAGACACAGGAGCATCACAGTCAATCATCAGGCCCGATTTAGTGACAAAGGCAGTTGAACCACTATACGTGGTAAGGCTGCGCACAGCTACTGGGGAGCCTGCCTCTGTCTATGGTAAATAAATGTAAAACTAACGATTGCCAACATAAGCGTCAATCACGTATTTATTGTTGCCGATATTATGGACGAAGTAATCATTGGTGCTGATTTCATGATTAGTCACGCCATTAATCTGCATATGGGGCAAAAAGTTATGATTTGGCGCAATGTTGAAATACCCCTTGATGTTGGATATGAGCAAGCGGATCGAGTAAGAAAGCTAGTAATCATCAGTCATCAGAAAATACCGCCACGGTCAGGAACTTTAGTATGGGTGCGTATGGAGCGAGATTGTGAGGAAAGCAGCTTGTGGGTAGTAGAACCATCAGAAATAAAAAGTGACCTTATAACAGAGAAAGCCCTCGAGAAAACCAGCAAAGACAAAAGAGTTCCTGTAAGAGCACTGAACCTATCAAATTGTGAAAAAGTTGTACAGAAAACTAAACGATATCACCAAGAAGGACTGTAAGGTAACTGTAGAGGGTATATCAACCGATGAAGACAAGATTCGGTCTGAAAAAGATTGGCCTCGCCCGAAAAATCTGCACGAGTTGCGAAGCTTTCTAGGCCTCTGCACATACTACCGACGATTTGTACCAAACTTTGCCAGTGTGACTGCGAGTCTACATGAGCTGACTAAGAAGGCGCGACCATTTCATTGGGGAGAAGCCCAAGAACAAGCATTTCTAAGGCTTAAGGAGTTATTATGTACGGCACCGATTCTTGGATATCCTGTGACCGGAGAAAAATTTGTGCTGGATAGCGATGCCAGCGGACACGGACTAGGAGATGTGCTTTCGCAGGTGATCAATAGAACTGAAAAAGTCATAGGCTATTACAGTCGAGTACTTTCGAAGCATGAAAAGAACTACTGCGTTACACGGCGGGAACTCTTGGCGGCGGTAGAATGTGTAAAGCACTACCACAAGTATCTGTATGGTCAGCACTTTCAACTAAGAACCGACCATTCTGCATTCAGGTGGCTTCTACAATTTTAACAACCAGAAGGGCAGATAGCTCGTTGGATTGAACGACTTCAAAGCAATGATTTCAGCATCGAACACAGGAAGCATTGCAATGCGGACGCCCATGTAATTTAGAGTTCAAACATTGTTCGAGGGCTGAAGGAAAAGAGTGCATTGTTGAAATAAGACTAACGCATATTGAGTGAAGTGAAGCCTGGTCGGCGGCGCAACAGAATGAGCTCATACTGTCAAAATTAATGTCAGCCAAAGCAGAGGACAAGAGGCCTACCCGTGAACAAATATCAGCTGAAAGTCCGCTAATGAAGGCGCATTGGGCCCAGTGAAACAGTCTACGGGTAATTAATCACTGCCTATACCGTATATAGGAAAGTGCGGATGGCAAAACTGAGACAAAGCTAATTGTGGTGCCGTCAAGCAAAATAGACGAAGTATTAAAAGAATTCCATGACGGTCCCAGTGGTGGTCATCTCGGTATCACGAAAACCCCAGAGAAGTTAAAACAACGATTCTACTGGGCCAGCTGCCAGCAAGCTGTAAGCGATTAGATAGCAAATTGCGCGCAATGCATCGCAGCTAAAAGACCAGTAAGGAGAAGTCATGGGCAACTTCAATAATACAACTCGGGTGCCCCATTTGAGCGGATAGCAATGAACTATTTCAGTAAATGGCCTGAGGTATATGCTATACCGAACCAGGAAGCCAGAACGATAATAAGTACATTTGTAAACAACTGAGTGTGCCGCTACGGTGTTCCAGGTGACCAGGGAAGGAATTTTGAATCTGCTATCTTCAAGGAAATGTGTGAGTAGTATGGAATCAGAAAAACAAGAACCACACCGCTGCATCCACAATCTGACGGTATGGTCGAAAGATTCAATCGCACTTTAGAGGAATACTTAAGAAAAGTGGTTAGTGCACATCAGAATGACTGGGACGAGCACATCCCTAAATTTCTGCTGGCATACAGATCGGCTGTTCAAGATTCCACCTCCTCGGAACGGAACTTGAATTACCTGGCGATTGAGAATTTGGTGTTAAGCCCGCCGCTATAAATAAAGACAACGATAACTCTTCCCGGAACAAGAAGACCTTAACGAGCTTCATGAGTTTGTGCGCAATCGAATTAAAATAATCAGCGATAAGATGAAGGCGAGGTACGATCGAGCAGCGAATTCTGAAGGATTTAATGAGGGCGAGTTGGTTCTGCTGTTTAACCCGCAACGAAAGAAAGGATTATCTCCCAAACTACAAACGCATTGGGACGGACCCTATAGAGTAATTAAAAGGTTGAATGATGTGGTATACAGAATACATAAAGATCAGAGCCCAAGGTCCAAAATGAAGGTTGTTCATCTAAAACGACTAGCCAACTATGGAAAAGGAATAGCTTTGTCTGTTCGGGACGAACGGGCTCAAGTGGGCGGCAGTGTTACAAGAAATTTCTACCACTAAAAATTTCTTCACACGAATTTCGACAGCTGGAAAAATCTAGTGTCGTAATAAGCTGGAAAAAACTAGAATACCTGACTACTCATATAAATACAGGTACTTGGTGACGCAGTAGTTCAGTTGATAAGTAAAACGATGAGTGTGAAGAACTAAAGTGTGGTTAACGTTTAGTCTATCTACATCGTGTAAATAAAAAGCGCTATTAAAGTGATTTTCTGTAATTTTTAGTGTCTGTTATAGATGTATAAGATTCAATGATATCTAATTTGATTTAAGCAGATGTGATCATATCTAATCTGTGGCGTTCATGAAAACATATTGTATTTAAAAACACTTTGATTAAAAATACACATTAATTAGAAACTGTTTTCTAAAAAAAAATATTGTAGACTAAGTTAGCTTTGAAATTTTGGTTAAAATAAAATTCATTCGATATTTGATTTGTAAAAAATGAAGATCAATTTTTTAATATGGAAAATATATTGTGTTTATTTGATATATATTTAATATAATAGTGAAGCTTATATTTTATAGTTGATCTTTTTAATACTTATATGTATGAAAATGTATTTTTAGTTTGATTCGAGATCATAGGAAAAGTTTTTTCAAATGAAAATTTTTTTCCTTATTTTTTTAAATTTAAGTAAACATGGAGAATACACAGAAAAAGTTTGTAGACACCAGCCGAATGGAATGTATTTTCTGGTCAGCTACGACTTTCATCAACATTCTTTGTGCCGAAATACCAATTTTAAATATCTCTATTTAACTCACAAATCAACCGAAAAAGCTTTTTATGCTAACATACAATTGATTTTTTTTTTATTATTGAGTATAGATGAAATTTACTATTTTTGTGTTATTTATATTCTCCTTTGTTTACCGTATGTACAAATTAGCTATTAGCTAATATATATATATATATATTCATTGCCCATACTTTGAAGACATCTGTATATTCAGTCAAAAAAGTCCCTATAATATGCGCTGTATCCAGTAAAATGTCTTCAGTGTAAACAGTAGAATAGCGAAAAGTTTAAGGACAGTCTCCAAAGTAACAAAATGTCTTCATAGTAACTTGTGGAACGAAAAACTGTCCCCGCAAGATGCGCCGTGCACATATATATATATATATATATATATATATATATATATATATATATATATATATATATATATATATATATATATATATATATATATATATATATACATATATATATATATATATATATATATATATATATATATATATGTATATATATGTGCACAGCAGATATTGCGGGGACGGGTTTTCGTTCCACAAGTTACTATGAAGACATTTTGTTACTTTGGGGACTGTCCTTAAACTTTTCGTTATTCTAGTGTTTACTCTGAAGACATTTTACTGGACACAGCGCATTTTATAGGGACTTTTTTGGCTGTATATACAGATGTCTTCAAAGTATGGGCAATGCATATATATATATATATATATATATATATATATGCATTTCACATACTTTGAAGACATCTGTATATACAGCCAAAAAAGACCCCGTAATATGAGCTGTATCCAGTAAAATGTCTTCAGTGTAAACAGTAGAATAATGAAAAGTTTGTGGACAGTCCCCAAAGTAACAAAATGTCTTCATAGTAACTTGTGGAACGAAAACCCGTCCCCGCAACATGCGCTATGCACATATATATATATATATATATATATATATATATATATATATATATATATATATATATATATATATATATATTGTGCCATATTATTAAACTACACATGCATACACTTAACATACATTATTGCATTGGTAATCATAATTGTAGAGCAAAGTACAACTTGTTTGTTTTTATTTAAAGTATTTTGACACTCTCAGTTTCATTGTGGGTAATTTATGAAGGCCACTAATGAAAACTGATCGAATTCCTAACTCTTCGTATATCTATAGCAAACACAAAGTGGGAATGAACAACTATAAGTGTCCCCAAAAAAACACAAGTGGTTGTTGTTAAATTATTATTAAAGTAATTTGACGCTATTTTTTGGGCATGTGACAAACAATGCAACAATGAATTTTTGGTAGAATAAGTTATTGAGTGTATTTTAGAAAATCATTTATAGGAGAAATATAGAATTTCTATTAAGAATAATTAAAGATATCTTTGAAGTCACTCGAAAAGGAAGTAAAGAACTTCCTTTGCAAGTGTCAATTATATTGTAAATAAATCTATTTAACTCACAAATCAACGGAAAAAGCTATTTATGCTAACATACAGTTGATTTTGATTATTGATTTTATATAAAATTTACTTACTATTTTTGTGTTTTT
This sequence comes from Eustalomyia histrio, assembly GCA_949748255.1. Taxonomy (NCBI): domain Eukaryota; kingdom Metazoa; phylum Arthropoda; class Insecta; order Diptera; family Anthomyiidae; genus Eustalomyia; species Eustalomyia histrio. The sequence continues at coordinate 115,316,187 of OX456524.1, forward strand.
TTACATTGCCGTATGTCCAAATTAGCATTAACTAATATTAATGTTCGAACATCTTGAACATGGTTAGAGTATTTTAGTAGTTTTATTAATTTTAATTTTCTTAACCTTGAAGATAGTTTAGCTGTTTATCAGTTTTGTTAGTTTATCATTTATTTAATCGAACCTTGAAGAGTTTATATTTGTTATATTTAAATAAAATGCATTCTAAGAATAAGGGTTAGGTTTTATGCCTAAACCGACAGATAAAGTAAATAGTTGTTTAGGTTTTATGAGTAGCTGGTTGCTTGTTTGTACGGTTTAGGTTTTATGTCTAAGCGACAAATAAACGAAATAATTGTTTAGGTTTTATGAGTAGCTAGTTGCTTGTTTGTACATTAAGAACGGTTTAGGTTTATGTCTAGACAGAGTAATTGGTTGCTTGCACATCAAGATAGTTTAGGGTATTGTCTAGGCGGCAGACGAGGTAATTAGCCGTTTGGTAAGGAAAAGCCGGGCAGATGTGTTTGGTATATTTTAGTTTTAAGAATTTCATCTTTAGCACTTAAGCCAAAAAGTATATAATTTTCTATAGAGTATGTTTCTCTCTCACGAATTTTTTAGTACTCTCTTAGAACACGAACATAGTGTTACGATTTTACCCTTTATAAAATCGTTGATTTATTTACCTTTTTAATAAATCGAGTTCTTTCTATTATGCAAATAATTTCAAACAGGAAATTATTTATAGCTCTATTTATTTATAACAGTCACTAAAAATTACAGAAAAACACTTTAATAGCACACTTTATTTACACGATGCAGATAGACTAAACGTTAGCCACACTTTAGTTCTTCACACTTTGCGTTTTACTTATAAACTGAACTACTGCGTCACTGAGTACCAGGATTTATATGAGTAGTCAGGTATTCTAGTTATTTCCAGTTTATTACGACACTAGAATCTTCCAGCTGTCAAAATTTGTGTAAAGAAATTTCTAGTGATAGAAATTTCTTGTAACACTGCCTGTTCGTCCGGAACAGACATAGATATTCCTTTTCCATAGTTGGCTAGTCGTTCTAGACGAACAACCTTCATTTTGGATCTTGGGCTCTTATCTTTCTGTATTCTGTATACCACATCATTCAATCTTTTAATTACTCTATAGGGTCCGTCCCAATGCGTTTGTAGTTTGGGAGATAATCCTTTCTTTCGTTGCGGGTTAAACAGCAGAACCAACTCGCCCTTATTAAATCCCTCAGAATTCGCTGCTCGATCGTACCTCGCCTTCATCTTATCGCTGACTATTTTAATTCGATTGCGCACAAACTCATGAAGGTCGTTAAGGTCTTCTTGTTCCCGGGAAGCGTTGTCGTTGTCTTTATCCATAGCGGCGGGCTTAACCCCAAATTCCAAATCGCCAGGCAATTTAAGTTCCGTCCCGAAAATAATTTTTGCAGGTGTCCGGGAGGTGGAATCGTGAACAGCCGATCTATATGTTAGCAGAAATTTGGGGATGTGTTCGTCCCAGTCCTTCTGATGAGTACTGACCAATTTTTTTAAGTATTCCTTTAAAGTGCGATTGAATCTTTCGACCATACCGTCAGATTGCGGATGCAGCGGGGTGGTTCTTGTTTTTCTTATTCCATACAACTCACAAATTTCCTTGAAGATAGCAGATTCAAAATTCCTTCCCTGGTCAGAGTGTAATTCTATCGGAACACCGTAGCGGCACACCCAGTTGTTCACAAATGCGCTAATTATCGTTCTGGCTTCCTGGTCCGGTATAGCGTATACCTCAGGCAATTTACTGAAATAGTCGATCACCACATGAACGTAACGGTTTCCGGAATCACTGACAGGGAAAAGGCCTGCTACATCCATCGCTATCCGCTCAAATGGGGCACTCGAGTTGTATTGTTGAAGTTGCCCACGACTTCTCCTTGCTGGTGCTTTAGCTGCGACACATTGCGCACAATTTGCTATCTAGTCGCTTACAGCTTGCTGGCAGCCGACCCGGTAGAATCGTTGTTTTAACTTCTCTAGGGTTTTCGTGACACCAAGATGACCACCACTGGTACCGTCATGGAACTCTTTTAATACTTCGTCTATTTTGCTTGACGGCACCACAATTAGCTTTGTCTCAGTTTTGCCATCCCCACTTTCCCATATACGGTATAAGCAGTGATTAGTTACCCGTAGACTGTTCCACTGGGCCCAATACGCCTTCATTAGCAGACTTTTAGCTGATATTTGTTCACGGGTAGGCCTCATGTCCTCGCTTTGGCTGACATAATTTTTGACAGTATGGGGTCATTTTGTTGCGCCGCTGACCAGCCTTCACTTGACTCAATATGCGTTAGTCTTATATCAACGATGCACTCTTTTTCTTCAGCCCTCGAACAATGTTTGCACTCTTAATTGCAGGGGCGTCTTGAAAGGGCGTCCGCATTGCAATGCTTTATGCCTTTCCTGTGCTCGATGCTGAAATCATAGCTTTGACCGTACAGATACTTGTGGTAGTGCTTTACACATTCTACCGCCGCCAAGAGTTCCGGTGCCATTTCTCACCTGTGAAAGCACACCTCCTATTCTGTGTCCGCTTGCATCACTATCCAGCACAAATTTTTCCCCGGCCACAGGATATACAAGAAGCGGTGCCGTGCATAATAACTCCTTCAGCCTTAGGAATGCTTGTTCTTGGGCTTCACTCCAATGAAATGGTCGCGCCTTCTTAGTCAGCTCATGTAGACTCGCAGCCACACTGGCAAAATTTGGTACAAATCTTCAGTAGTATGTGCAGAGACCTAGAAAGCTGCGCAACTCGTGCAGATTTTTCGGGCGAGGCCAATCTTTTACAGCCCGAATCTTATCTTCATCGGTTGATATACCCTCTGCAGTTACGCGGTGCCCTAAATACTTGACTTCCCTCTGGAACAGTGTACATTTCTTTGCGCTAAGCTTGAGTCCAGCCGCAGATATTCGCCTTAAAACTTCTCCTAAGTTCTTCAGGTGTTCATCGAAAGTTTTTCCCATGACAATTATGTCATCAAGGTACACTAGGCAAGTTTTCCAGTGGAGTCCTTTCAGCACATTTACCGCTCGAATGTTGCTGGAGCATTGCAGAGTCCAAAAGGCATCACATTAAACTGCCATAATCCGTCACCTGTGCTAAAGGCAGTTTTCTTCTTGTCTTGCTCAGAAATTTCTACTTGCCAATAACCTGCTAGCGTGTCTAGAGTGTCGTCAATTCTCGGTAATGGATAGCTGTCCTTCTTGGTGATATCGTTTAGTTTTCTGTAATCAACACAGAATCGGGTGCTGCCATCTTTTTGCTTAACTAAAACTATAGGCGCGCTCTATGGGCTAGAAGATGGTTCGAGTACTCCACTACGCTCCATTTCGTTGACTAACTCCTTTACTTTATTTCGTTTTGCTAGAGGAATACTTCTGGGCGCCTGCTCTATTGGCCTCGCTTCACCAGTATTTGTTCGGTGTTTTACGATTGCCGTTCTTCTCTGACTTTCGGTTTTCATGGCGAAGACAGAGCCGTATTTCCTTATTAGCTGTTTGGCTTTATTTCTGTCAGGCGGCGCCAGATCTTTTACCCATTTTTCCACATATTCTGCCAGCATCTCTCGATCTTTTACGGACGCACTGGATGGCTCCAAGTTCCTTTCGCAACTGATTATTGCTTCTGGCGCAGTACATTTGGCTATTTCAGAGTTCGCTCTGACAACTTTTTCACAATTTGATAGGTTCAGTACTCTTACAGGAACTCTTTTGTCTTTGCTGGTTTTCACTAGGGCTTTCGCTGTTACCAGGTCACTTTTTATTTCTGTTGGTTCTACCACCCACAAGCTGCTGTCCTCACAATCTCCCTCCATGCGCACCCATAATAAAGTTTCTGACCGTGCCGGTATTGTCTGATGACTGATGGTTACTAGCTTTCTTACTCGATCCGCTTGCTCATATCCAACATCAAGGGGTATTTCAACATTACGCCAAATCATAACTTTTTGCCCCATATGCAGATTAATGCCGTGACTAATCATGAAATCAGCACCAATGATTACTTCGTCCATAATATCGGCAACAATAAATACGTGATTGACGCTTATGTTGGCAATCGTTAGTTTTACATTTATTTTACCATAGACATAGGCAGGCTCCCCAGTAGCTGTGCGCAGACTTACCCCGTATAGTGGTTCAACTGCCTTCTTCACTAAATCGGGCCTGATGATTGACTGTGATGCTCCTGTGTCTATCGTAAAAATGTGCTTTCGACCGTTGATGTACCCATAAGCAGTAAGATTGCTTTTCTCCTGCTGTATTACTGATATGGAGATTGTGGGGCCATCGGTTGTGGGAGCTAGCTCATGCCCTGTAGTGCTAGCTCTATTTAGTTTAACGGTGACTCTTTAGGTGATTGCTGATCGGCCCGGAGGCTCTTCCTTGGTGCTTTGCAATTTCGCTGGAACTGTCCCACTCTACCGCAGTTGTAGCATTTATCCTTGGCCTTGACTTGTTTCTCCCCTAATGCCTGCTTAAATGCATCTTTTAACTCCGTGAGCACTTCTGTTAGCTTTGTGCTTATATCTTGCTCTCTTTCAGAAGTCACTTCGAGGTTACGCACCTTAAATATTTGTGACTTGGAAATCACCTTCGCAGTCTCTTGGGCCAGCGCGAATGAGACAGTTTCAGCGAAAGTCGATTTCTGCGTAGCACATACCGCATGTCTCACATCAGAATCTTGAGTTCCATTCACAAATGCTTAAATTTTAAACTGATCTAAGAATGGATGATTTTCGCCTGGATAAGTTAGCTGCACCAACCGCTCAATCTCTGTCGCGAAATCTTGCAATGACTCATTTGCTTTCTGCAGTCTACCTCTTAGTTCCATTCTGTATATTTCTTTTTTGTGTTCGCCACCATACTTTCGCTGCAGTGCCACCATTATGTCGTCATAATTATTTCTGCAGGTGATTGACACACTTTCTGGCGGCAACTGTCTCAAACTGGAACTTAAAAACATTAAACGGTATGCTGCCATCAAAAGTAGGGGCCTTTGCTCTACCAGAACTTTCCTGAATAATTCGTACTGGGCCCTCTTGACATTGGAGTTTATTTACTTTATTTTCTAGATCTTGTAGTTTTCTCTCAACATCTTTGGCTTGTACCTCCACGCCATTCTCTAAGTCGGACACTCTTTTTGAAACCTCGAAAATTTCTCTAGAAGTTTCTTGAAACTTTTCTTCCATTTTCATTAGCAATTTCTCGTTCATCTCCATCTTCGTTAAAAGTTTCTCGTTGTCGGCTTTAGAAGTTTCCTGAAGTTTTGCTAACAATTTTTCGTTGTCTGCTCTAGAAGTTTCGAACAGTTTCTCATTTTTCTCCATCATAGCAGCCAACATTGCGCTTTACTCCATATTACCTTCTGTTTTACGGGTACTAACCTCCATTGCTTCTTTTTCATCAAATTCGTAAGTCGCAATGTCAATATTACGCCGCTCGAATTCCTCTATCAGCGGCTTTTGTAATTCTGTCTTATTACCAGCTGTCGGTAGCTCCACCTTACTCAATTCCTTCTTGAGTTGCTCCACTTTAAGCTCCTCCAATTTCATGACTGCTTATTATTTTGCAATCCCACTTCTGACACCAATTGTTACGATTTTGCCCTTTATAAAATCGTTGATTTATTTACCTTTTAAATAAATCGAGTTCTTTCTATATTACAAATAATAAACACTGTTTGAAATTAGTTATAGCTCTATTTATTTATAACAGTCACTAAAAATTACAGAAAAACACTTTAATTTCACACTTTATTTACACGATGCAGATAGACTAAACGTTAGCCACACTTTAGTTCTTCACACTTTGCGTTTTACTTATAAACTGAACTACTGCGTCACTGAGTACCAGTATTTATATGAGTAGTCTGGTATTCTAGTTATTTCCAGTTTATTACGACACTAGAATCTTCCAGCTGTCAAAATTTGTGTAAAGAAATTTCTAGTGATAGAAATTTCTTGTAACAATAGCTTGGCGGCAACAAAGATAAGTTTTGGTCGGCAACTTTTAGTAGTGTTTTGCGGTGCTGCCATATAACCAATTTTAACTATTTTTTGCCGTTTTTTGGGATGCTAGAGATTTTTCAGATTATTTCATAAAAAAATGTTTTTTTATTTTATTCATGTATTTTTTCAGATTTTTCATATAAAAATATAATATTTGTTCAATATACTTTTTATTTTTACTAAAATTAGACATGTCTAATAAAGTAAAAAAATACAACAAAAATTTGCAATTGTGCTAAAAAATAGTTACGAATTCAAACATAACATTGTGACATGAAAAGTATTAAAGTATATACACACACATTGACCAACTATGTCTATTCATACCCATTATTTCCCATTTATATGGTAAAAATATATAATAAAGAGAATAAATATGCTATTTATTGTTGCAACATATAACTAAAAAACCTATAAAAAATGCAATAATTTGAAAAAAATTGTTTTCATGAAAAAACTGGTAAACAGTTAAGAATCCCAAAAACTGGGGGAAAAAATTACACTGTTTATGTGGCAGCACTGCATACACCAAATTTAATGTTTTTCAACACTTTAGCAACTTTGAAAATGTTGCCCTCTCATTTAAAAATGTTGCCGCTGAACTCTGTACCATGTTGAATTTCTGGTAGAGCGGGAAAAATACTCTATAGAAAATTATATACTTTTTGCTTAAGCTTATATTTAATAAAAAATCAGTGTCTTACAAACCAAAAAGTATATAATTTTCTATAGAGTATTTTTCCCGCTCTACCAGAAATTCAACATGGTACAGAATTCAGCAGCAACATATTTAAATGAGAGGGCAACATTTTCAAAGTTGCTAAAGTGTTGAAAAACATTAAATTTGGTGTATGCAGTGCTGCCACATAAACAGTGTAATTTTTTAGCCCAGTTTTTGGGATTCTTAACTGTTTACCAGTTTTTTTATGAAAACAACTTTTTTCAAATTATTGCATTTTTTATAGGTTTTAAGTTATATGTTGCAACAATTAATAGCATATTTATTTTCTTTATTATATATTTTTACCATAGAAATGGGAAATAATGGATATGAATAGACAGTTGGTCAATGTGTGTACACACTTTAATACTTTTCGTGTCACAATGTTATGTAACTATTTTTTAACACAATTGCAAATTTTTGATGTATTTTTTTACTTTATTAGACATGTCTAATTTTAGTAAAAATAAATAGTATATTTAACAAATATTATATTTTTATATGAAAAATCTGAAAAAATACATGAATAAAATAAAAAACATTTTTTTTTATGAAATAATCTGAAAAATCTCTAGCATCCCACAAAACGGCAAAAAAAAAATAGTTAAAATTGGTTATATGGCAGCACCGCTAAACACTACTAAAAGTTGCCGACCAAAACTCACCTTTGTTGCCGCCAAACTATGTTCGTGTTCTAAGAGAGTACTAAAAAGTTCGTGAGAGAGAAACATACTCTATAGAAAATTATATCCTTTTTGTACAAACATTCGAAAAGAAAGGTTGTATAAAATTTTAATTTGTCACAACACTGTTCAATTTAGGACATGTGTTTTTTTAAATTGTTTTTTACATATGGGTATGTTTAAACAATTCTTTTTTACTGTAACATCGCTAATCCCATTTACTACCGAGTCTTCCTTCCATCTGCGTTTGTGTAGAACTTAGATAAATATTCATCTTAAATCTTTTGTTCTATTTAGTCAATCCCCGCGTTTCAATCCCCTGTTACTCCCCTACATTTGTTGGGCTGTTTTCCATAAAGTATTACTCACACTCTAATTAATTTCTGTTGAAATTTCCCAACTTATAGTAGGAAACTATATTCCTACTATAAGTTAGGTAAATTTACTCTATGTGCGTAAATGAAAAAAAAAAACACACATTATGCGTAAATTGATGAACACAAAATAGGTAAAATTACATTAAAGTGCGTAAATTTTCAATGAAATTTTAAAATTAAAGAGTAAATTCACCAAATTTGTGCGTAAAGAAACACGATTGTATATGTACACTCTAAATAATTTCTGTTGAAATTTACCCAACTTATAGTAGGAAACTGTACTCCTGCTATAAGTTGGGTAAATTTACTCTGTGTGCGTAAATAAAAAAAAATACACACATTATGCGTAAGCTGGTGAACACAAAATGAGTAAAATTACATTAAAAGTGCCTAAAATTTAAATCAAATTTTAAAATTGAAGAGTATATTTACGTTTTTATGCGTATATGACAGTAAGGTCGGTATAACCACTTCTATTGAAATATTTATTAAGTCAAGTAAAACTTATACATATTTCATCAAAACTGTATTAAATATGCTAAAAAAATGTAAGTTTTTGTTCATTTTGTTTGTAAAAAATTTAATTTCTATGGAAACGGTTTACGCCTTATGAGAGGGAATTTCTTAAGGATGTAATAAAATGTCTTAAAGTATTGAGTGAAATTGCTGTAGCGCAGTGTAATAAACAGAAGTTACTCGAATTCTAATAGTTTTTTAATTAAATTGTTGATTTTTTGTACGTTGTTCACATTTCTTTTGTTGCCTCGACTATCCGATGGATATGATTTGTAAAAATAGCGGAATAAAAATTCCATAGTTTGAGATATTTGATTAGGATATAAAATATTAAAAATATAATAAAACTGGATAACTGAATTAATTTGTTCGATCACGTTAATTTTGCCATCAAGCACAAGTTCTTTTTCTATAAATATGTAGCCTTCTCAATGAATTCATGTTCTAAAAAGAAAAAACGAAAAACTTTATAAGAAATATTATTTACGAATGTAGGGAAATATTACAAGACCAAAAGGTATAGTAAGGGTGTGTGTTAAATGGTAGCAAAGTATGCTTCTTAGTAAATTTTTGACAGTTTTGAGGTGAATAAAATTTCACTAGCCCATAGGGCTAGTAGAATTTTTGACATAAGAATAGAAATTTTTAAAGTTTTAAAATTTGAAAGCTTCTTAAATCTAAATGAAAACAAAACAAATAAATAAATTCCATTCTTTTTCACACATAAAAATTTAAAACTTTTTCACCATACAAAAAATATTTTTACACACACCCTAAATACATGTACATTTACAACACTAAAACAGCTGATCGTTTAGCCGTTTTGTACAGGGTTCTCATAAAGCTTGTTTCATTAAAAACTTTAAAATTTGCTTATGCTCTCTTTTAATTTTTACCATAAAAAATACTTACGAATAAAAGCAATGAAGGGTGTATTAGTTGGGACTTCCTCCTTAATGTCGTCCAATGTTTTTCCAAACAGTAAAAAAATACAAAAAACAACTATAAAAAATACAAATTTTAATTTGATATAGTTCAACTCCTACCTGAAAATGTTAATACAAATAGGTTATATCCTTCTTGAAGTACGTAGCTATAGCACCTAAAATTTAAAATTCTATCAGCTCTTCAGTAGTAGTGTTTTTTATATATTGTTTGCTTCATGCGACTTTTAAAAAATTTAAGAATTTTATTCTGAGATGATTTAAAATTGTTTGTAAAAATAGATGAATCTAGATTCATTAAAAAAATAAATGGCCAAAAATAATTTCTTCTATAAATATGTAGGCCTTCTCAATGAATTCATGTTCTAAAAAGAAAAAACGAAAAACTTTATAAGAAATATTATTTACGAATGTAGGGAAATATTACAAGACCAAAAGGTATAGTAAGGGTGTGTGTTAAATGGTAGCAAAGTATGCTTCTTAGTAAATTTTTGACAGTTTTGAGGTGAATAAAATTTCACTAGCCCATAGGGCTAGTAGAATTTTTGACATAAGAATAAAAATTTTTAAAGTTTTAAAATTTGAAAGCTTCTTAAATCTAAATGAAAACAAAACAAATAAATAAATTCCATTCTTTTTCACACATAAAAATTTAAAACTTTTTCACCATACAAAAAATATTTTTACACACACCCTAAATACATGTACATTTACAACACTAAAACAGCTGATCGTTTAGCCGTTTTGTACAGGGTTCTCATAAAGCTTGTTTCATTCAAAACTTTAAAATTTGCTTATGCTCTCTTTTAATTTTTACCATAAAAAATACTTACGAATAAAAGCAATGAAGGGTGTATTAGTTGGGACTTCCTCCTTAATGTCGTCCAATGTTTTTCCAAACAGTAAAAAAATACAAATAACAACTATAAAAAATACAAATTTTAATTTGATATAGTTCAACTCCTACCTCAAAATGTTAATACAAATAGGTTATATCCTTCTTGAAGTACGTAGCTATAGCACCTAAAATTGAAAATTCTCTCAGCTCTTCAGTAGTGGTGTTTTTTATATATTGTTTGCTTCATGCGACTTTTAAAAAATTTAAGAATTTTATCCTGAGATGATTTAAAATTGTTTGTAAAAATAGATGAACCTAGATTCATTAAAAAAATAAATGGCCACTTTAATTTAATTTCTTCTATTGAAGGGACATGTTCCATATTATTATAAAATTTTCTTTGTGATACGTAACAATCAACCATAAATGCTCGAACAGTTTCCTTATTTTCGTTGTTTAGTGTTGTTCCATTTAATTTTAATAAATGGTAGTTTTTATACTCCAGAGAAGATGATGTTTCTGAAAGACTCATATCTGTAGGTATCCAGTTAACACAAGTTTTTTTAAATACGTTAGCTCGTTTTTTGTATTTTATTGTTACTATATGATCCAGGTTAGTGTTACGTTTTAGAGCTCTATTCAAAAAATTTTTACGATTTCTCATGATCGTTAACATGGGAACTGTTGTATGTGATATACTTTTTCCTTCGTTGTCAGTTTCGAGAAATGAATCTGGACACTTATTAATGGCTTGTTGTGTTACCGCTCGTAGGGTTCCCATAGGTACACTTTTCGAAATTAGCCGTAGTTCATCTACAATTACGTTTGCAAACGCATTCAATCGTTTGCTTAATTTTTCCTTTTTTTCCAACATTTGCATTATATCTCCAGGAACTTTTACCGATGGAATTTGGAAATTTAAAAATTCAATTTCATTATTTTTATGTAAATTATCTTCTTTACTTGTATTAACATTTGATTCATTAGCAATGACCATTTCATTATTTAATTTTCTACAAATATTTTTACTTGTTGTAGGAATATCGTCATTATGAGGTATGTATACTATCTCTTCCACTACTACCTCATTTATGTCCTCGTTGAAGTGGTTTCTGGCCAATTATCTTTTATTATCATTAATATGGTATTGTTTTTCAAATAATAATTAAGAACTGAATCATCGCAGATTTCACTGCCATCAGCTTCAAGGACAATTTTGTTTCCATAAATTCCCATTGAGTTTGCTAAACATATAAATGGATATATATATATATATATATATATATATATATATGTGCACAGCACATGTTCCGAGGACGGGTTTTCGTTCCACTAGTTACTATGAAGACATTTTGTTACTTTGGGGACTGTCCTCAAACTTTTCATTATTCTACTGTGTACACTGAAGACATTTTACTGCACACAGCGCATTTAATAGGGACTTTTTTGGCTGTATATACAGATGTCTTCAAAGTATGCGCAATGAATATATATATGTATATATATATATATATATATATATATATATATATATATATATATATATATATATATCCATATATAGAACTGATTTACTTCCAGCCTTAAACGTTTTCTTTCGTCAAATATTCTTGGGAATGACAAGCCAACTTTGCTAGCTTGCTGCTTAAGCAAAGCTATTTACACCAAAACAATTTACATTCAGCTGTTTTTACACCACGATAGTGGTGAGTTTGATCATATGTTTTCTTGCTCAAAAAGTATGTAAAAGATAGAGAGAAGTTCGCTCCCACAAATTTTTTAGTATTCTCTTTGAACACGAACATATTTTGGCGGCAACAAAGGTGAGTTTTGGTTGCAATTTTCAGTAGTGTTTAGCGGTGCTGACATATAACCAATTTTAACCTTTTTTTTGCTATAAATTATAAAGCAAAAAAATTGTTGTTTTGTAATAAAAAACAATAAATTTATTATTTAGTAATTCACAATAAAACCCATAATTTTATTGTTTGTTAACTCACAGCAAGAACAAAAACAATAAATTTATTGTTTAGAAATTCCAAATAATCGATAAATTAAAAAAAAACTAATGAATCTATTTATTTGAAAATTTTATCGATTTTTTTTTTTTCAATTTCAAAATGGCATATTTTTTTTACTACTACAAGTTAGTATATTTACAATCTTGTGCGTAAAATTTTTATTTAACAAAATAATACTAATTTTAGGCAGAATGTGTTTAATTGTAAACAAATAGTGTCTAAAAATACTGCGTGTGTGTATTATTGTATATAAAAGTGTGCACAAAACAGTTTTACGCATTTGGTGTTTATATTTATCGAATTTTCATAATATTACATAAAACTTTGCTCATTTTGTAATAGTAATTTTAAAGCATTTTTTAGAGTGCAGGCTAAAATAATTGTCCTTTGTACCATAACCTATAAAGTCCCGCCCGGTCTTTTTGTATAATCATATATTGATGGGCAAAAAAGAGTATATTCTTCCCATAATGACACAAAAAATTAAGAGGATTTTTGGAAATCTGTGCGAGAAATTTGTCCCTTAGTGTCATGTCAAAAATTATTTGGCTTTAAATCCGACATCTTAAATGTGTATTTTCTGAGGTATGGACTAATTCACTGAATAGATACTTCTTGAATATTGCAAATAAAGCGTGGTAAAAATTAGGCTAAAAAGGTGAAATGTGCCCTTTCAGTGACCTTTATAAACTCTATAAGCCAGAAATCCGAAACAAACTATAAAAGTTAAACAAATTTATTTAAAGGGGAAGATCCTTAAAAAATATTGAATTTTCTTCATATTGTTATATGTTATATTCCAAAATCTAAAACTACCGGTAACTTAATAACGGGCTTTTAAGCTACTATAGAATAAATCAGTATCTGTCAAATGGATGTTTAGCATAAGTGAACAAAAAACACGTATTAAAATTACTCGGAAAGTACTTTTAAAATTACCTAGTGTAAGTTGAAGGCCTGGTTAAGTTAATCACTTTTCAATTTTCAGAATTTTATATACACCCTTAAAATCTGTAGTTATCGTCGAAAAGGTTTTTTTAATTTCATGGGCTTATTATATTTTTAAGTATTTCAGTTTTGAACCGATTTAAAATTTTTGAAAGGTTCTAGAAAGGTGAGTAGTTAAGCTTTCCAAATATGTATATACGTTTATATTTTTAACAAACCCATGTCAAAATATCCAAAATATTTCAAATTTTTTGTCGCCTTATTATAATTAGAAAATAATAATTTTATTGACAACCTATATTTTCTTATTTTTATTTAAAAGTACTAAACGTACTTTAGTCAAATAGTCTTTAGTAAAAATAGTCTTGTTGAAAATTGTAAAATTAACAATTAGGCAATTTCGCTCTTTTATATCACAAAATATATTGTTCTATTTTATACGTATATATAAATATATATATATATATATATCTATTATTTAATTTTAGGCAATATATAAAATGGTTGGATCTGTCATGAAAATGCCCGAAGACGAAAGCACACCAGAAAAAAGAACTGATAAAATATTTAGACAAATGGATAGAAACAAAGATGGAAAATTAAGCTTAGAAGAATTTATAGAAGGTGCGAAAAGCGATCCATCAATAGTACGTTTACTACAATGTGATCCTCAATCGCATTAACTTACATTTTTATAGTTTAAGTAAGCAATAAATGTTCGGATTATAAAAATATACTGTGTTAATTATTTACAACTAGCTACTAGGGTATTCAAGCAATTAAAATTTATTCGATTAATCGAGCAATTTTGTTAAAATAACTAAATTTCGAATAAAGAATATATCAAATAGTTTAATACGATTAATCGAAATTAAAAATAAATATATGTCCATATCTTTACACATCTTTTGAAGATTTTTTAATGATAAATTTATTTAAAAAAAAAAATAGCGCAAATTGTATTTAATAGAGATGGATTGATTTAAATCCAAAAATGATAACAAAAGTATATACAAACTTAGTTTTAGTATTGAAATTTTAAATCGCGAATAGGACCTCTAATTTTGAAAAATGGCTATCACCATTGTATTCAGCGTACTCAAATTAGGTTTACCAGTAGGGTAGCTTGTTAAAAAAAAATACAAATCTGAGAACAGTGTTATAATTAGAAATGCTAAAGAGGAGTTTTTTTATTATTTATATGGAGACTACTGAAATCGTAAAGATGTATGGTATGGAACCGAGACGGGTAGGAACACAAAAAGCAATTCAAATTAACACACAATGATCCAACGGATTATTACATATCAGCCGTATTCATTTCATATTTAGATGAAATAATCTCAAGTATGACAAATAGATTTTCCGTTCATGAAAATGTGGTAAACAATTTATACAGTAATGTACCAAGCCAAGTCGTTGACGTTTAGTCAATAGAATTCTGTCAAAATGGTCTTAAAGGGAATAGAAGTTTAACAACACAAAAGGAATCAAAATGTTCTTAAGAAATTACATGGTCGGGACAAGACTTTCTGCATTGCCTCAGACAAAGTTGTTGACAGGAAAAATCATCGCATTGATTTTTAAGTGCAATATTTCAACAGATCTCAGTGAATATGATAAAAAAGTTTTAAATAAAAATTTTAAAAGCTGAAAATTTTGTTTGAATGCTTCAAATAGGCCGAAAAATTTAGGTTTTAAAGTTATTTGCTTTTAAAAAAAATTTGTAGAAAATATATATTTTATTTTATTTAAAAAGTAATTATTACTAGAAAACGTAATTAGCTAATTTTTGTGTAATTACTTAATGGCAGACCTGGGGGATTTCAATTACATTTCAATTAAATTACAATTACATGTAATGTGTAATTAAGTTATTATGAATTACAATTACAAGTAATTGAAATTAGGGTCTAGAGTATTCAAAAACCGAAACCGAAACCCGGTCAACCGGTTTCTTTTTTTTAAAAACCGTTCGGTTTCAAATATTTTGTAAATTCGAAGAAAACCGAAAACCGGTCTTTTTTGTTCGGTTAACCGGTTTTTTTAATTACATCACCAACTGGGTTACTTGGTCTCTTTTATTTTTTCCAAACACTTTTATAATTTTACATTTGGTTATGAAGATTTAGATGTAAGTCTGATAGATTTCGATGGATATTCCAAATTCAAATAGTTTAATTTCTGATCTAAATAACACAATGAGCAGTATTCAAAATCCTAAAAAAGAGACTGTACAAAATCATTCATCATTATATGTGAACTTCTCCGAGAAAAGGGACCTGTGTGAAAATAAAGTTTTGAGAAAAACGCTTTTAAAGTTTCATAACGCATTATCACTGTGAACACACCTTCAATTGGGAGATGCGATTTGGTATGGTTATGATTGGGTGCCGACTTTGGTGACGTCATGCCTATGTGGTGACGTATTTTTTTCGCTTTTAAAGTGACAATTTAAAAACAATTTGAAACCAAAAAATTAAAAAAGTAAATTTTAATGTTTTTCTCATTTTTATCGATTTTCCCAGGTTCGTTTTGTACGTTTTTATGGAGTAAATAAATTTTTATCAGAAATCTTATTAATTTCATCTTATTCTACACCCTACCAGAATCCACTCTTAAGTCCAAACCCTCCTTTTCTCGGAGAAGGCCACATATGATGATATCATTTATCTTGATAAATGCGACGAAAGAACTGAAAAGTTGAACAATTCATATAATTGTCTTTTGACTATTTGTCCAACATCTACTATTAGTGAAAGAGTATTTTCGACTTCTAGCTTTATCAGAAGCAAACAAGAAAATCGTCTTAAAACAAAACATTTAAATTGCATATTATTTCTAAAATATTATTTTAGAAGTGAAAAATACATATTTAAAATGTAATATTAAAAAAAACTTATTTAATGCCAAACGTTTTAAACGTTCAAATTACTAACGTACCTAATTTTACCCAACTTACAAACTTAATCTCTATTCATTTGATATTAATATATTTTTATAATATTTATTTTTAAGATATTAATTTAAAAATATTAAAACCAATAAATAAAATGTTGAAATGAAATACAATAAAAAATATTTTTTTTCAAAGAATGTATTTTTTTATTTTTATTACTTTATATATTAAATTTATTTTTTTTTTGTTTGTAATTAAATCAATTAACGAATTATATAAGCTTTTTATTAATATTAAAAAAAAACGATAAAACCGGTTGACCGGTTTTTTTTGCAAAAACCCAAACCGGTTTTTTTTAAATTAGATTTTTCGAAGAAACCCGAAACCGGTTTTTCCAAAAGGCCGGTTTTTTTAATACTCTATTAAGGTCTTAACTCAATTCATTGTACTTTGATTTTTTGTGTTGAATTACAAAAATAGTAATTGACAAAAATTCAATTACACTTTTAAAACCATTAAATTTAACTAAGAACTCTTAAAAAGAACATTTGAAGCTTTTGTTTCGTAGTTTTTATATACTTCGAAATTTTTCGTTTATTATCTCTAGTTTATAGCGAGTTTTCAACCTCCGTATATTTACAAAAACAAAGCATATTAACGATTTTTAGCTAGGTTGATACATGTATTTTGATCCGGAAAAGGATCTCTTAAGAAACCAAAGTTTTAGACAAGCTAGAGCCTCTAAAAGAAAGCAGAGCTTAAACAAAAAACCTATTAAAAACGAATATTTTGCATGTGGTTAAGTTGTTTTTCTAACGGGCACAATGTTGATACTAAAAAAAGACCAAAAATGTTATATATATAAAAAAAAAAATATTTTGCTACATTTTTGGTCTTTCTTAATTTTATTTTTTATTTCGTGTGAGGAACATTTTTAAAAAACAAGAATTAAAGTGGTATAAACAAATGATGCAGTTTTGTATATAGAGCAATTCCATATGAAAGCGATCACCTTTTGGACGACCCCTCTCCGATTTTAAAATAAATAGTCTCAATCGATTGCCCAGCAAAAAATAATGTACCTACATATTTTAAAGTGGTATAAACAAATGATGCAGTTTTGTATATAGAGCAATTCCATATGAAAGCGATTACCTTTTGGACGACCACTCTCCGATTTTAAAATAAATAGTCTCAATCGATTGCCCAGCAAAAAATAATGTACCTACATATATTTTTTTTTTTTATAGTGACTGGTTTAGTGGTGGTGTACACCTCTGTCATGTGTCAAAATTGAAGAATTCTTCATAAGGGAGCTCATTGAAAGTTGTTTTAAAAAAAAACTAAAAAAAAATTTTCCTAATTTTTCTCAGAAATTTACCTTTTTTCCCATCAAAATTAAATTTTCCCATTAAAATTAAATTTTCCGATTTTCCACAGAAGCTCCTAAATTTTCCGGCTAATTTTATTTTTTTTTTGGATTCCTCATAATTTTTGCTTTAAGAATCAGCATTTCAAACAGTGGATAATTAGCAGCGGCAGATGTTCCCTTGAGACCGTGGTAAAGCAGATTCCGGAATTCATCGAGGAATTCGGATTCAAGTTGAATGAACTGAAGGCGCACCATTTCATATCCGAGATGCAATCGAAATTTCTAAAGGAAAGTAAGGAGAAATTAGCCCAAAATAAATTCATTGTGATAAGCGACTTTGCCAAGAATTACACTTTTCTCGTTCAGGATGAAAATCAGGCTTATCACTGGGCAAACGACCAGTGCACGGTGCATCCTTTTTGCATTTATTTCAAAAACGAAGATAACGAACTACAGACCGTAAGCCTTGTTGTTGTCGCGGAGAGTTTAGCTCATAATTATGTATGTGTCCGTTTATTTATTTCAAATGAAACTGTTTGATTTCTTAAGATCAAAATTCGATGCAATCGACAAAGTAACGTTTTTCTCAGACGGCGCGGCTTCTCAGTACAAGAATAAAAAAAATTTTTACAATCTTTGCATAATTGAAGAAGAACAAAACTGCAAGGTCGAGTGGCACTTTTTTGCGACGTCCCACGGTAAGGGCCGATGCGATGCGTTAGGGGGAACCCTAAAACGCATGGCGACTAAGGCAAGTTTGCAAAGGCCATATACTGACCAGATCTTAAATGTACAACATTTGTTTTCGTGGATTCAAAGCAAGGAAATTGCCATTAACACAGTTTTATGCACTCAAAAAGAATACGATGCCATGGAGCGACGACTTCAAAACAGATATAATAATGTCAAAACTATAACTGGAACGCAAAAGTTTCATTGCTTCATACCAAATATTTCTCATATGTCAATTAATGTAAAGCGGTACTCTTCGTCTGCCGACGTGCTAAATTTAAAGTTACTTTAATTTTATAATGATGCCAAGACAATTGAAATTTTTAATAAATATTGTAATTAAGTATAAGCAGCAAAATAAGAAAGATTTTTTCTTCATAAATGTATTTTTAACTGTAAAATAATTTTTAAAATGTATTTTTAATAATAAAATAAAATAATGTTAAATAATTAAAAATAATTCAATTATAAAAAATATAAAAACAATGAGAACAAGGTGGTCTCTTAAATGCTCTTCTCCTGTCCAAACAAGGAGTCGGGGCCCATTTTTTATTGCTGATTCTTAAAGCAAAAATTATGAGGAATCCAAAAAAAATAAAATTAGCCGGCAAATTTAGGAGCTTCTGTGGAAAATCGGAAAATTTAATTTTCATGGGAAAAAAGGTAAATTTCTGAGAAAAATTAGGAAAATTTTATTTTTCAATTAAAGCCTGATTCAATACCTTTCCAACGAGCTATGACTTTAGTAGTTTTTTTTAAAACAACTTTCAATGAGGTACCTTATGAAGAATTCTTCAATTTTGTCACATGGCAGTGGTGTACACCACCACTAAACCAGTCACTATAAAAAAAAATATGTAGGTACATTATTTTTTGCTGGGCAATCGATTGAGACTTTTTATTTTAAAATCGGAGAGGGGTCGTTCAAAAATTTGCCAATTTTGATCGTTTTCATATGGAATTGCTCTATAATTTAGTTTTTAATATAAAACTCCAAGAAAATTTACACAAATATCAACATTGAACGATTTATTGAAAAAAACTACACCTCCCCCGATATAACTTTGATTGAAATTTGTGCACATTCTAGAACTGCGTATTCGAAAACAGTATATTTCTAAAGTCGAAAGTTTGAAAGCGGCACTAAAGGAAGCGTGGACAAAAATATCGCCACAATACAACTTGGTTGACTCTACACAATCTGTTGACAAAGATGCTCTTGAACAATCCTCAGCCGTTTCTTGTCATAATGGGAATATTTCAAGTGATGTCATTATTCCCTCTAGTGATGATGAACCAATTCGCAAACAATGCAGACAGTTATTAAGTGATTCTGATACATAGACTCTTATACAAAATCAATATAATTTTAAATTTTAACCTTTTTTCTTTTTATACTGAATTAATATTATATGCTTGCTTGTTTTCCTAATTATTTTTTGGTTAATTTTTACTTTAGCTGATGGCCCTGGCAGCCAGTGCTAGTAATTTTTATATATTAGGCTTATATTTATAAAGTCCAATATCATATTAAATAAATAAATAAGTTTTACTTAATTTTCTGTTTATTTTTTTTAAGTGAATGAAATAAATTTTGTCTTGACATTTTTAAGGCAATTTTAATGACTTTTAAAGCTATTATTTGAATTCGTGCGCTTTTGTTATATTCAGGAACGAATCAGTAGTTTTTATATGAAGCTAGTGTATCGTTTTATGCGCAGCGAACCACTCGCATAAATCGGGGTTTGAGTGTATATTAAAAAAAATCAAGACAACTCTTTTGACAAGTACAAATTATATTTTCATTAGTTTACAAATGAAAAAAAATATATTTTTTTATTCGCTAGGCTAATTTTTTTTACACTTTATTAGTTTGAACATTAAAATACATCTGACTTTTGTTTCTTAACTAAATTCTTATGCTACTTAATATTAATTATAAAGTTGCTTAGTAATCAATATCAATTGTTGTTATTATTTGCATGGTAATTGAAATTATGCTTAAAATTGCATTAATACCAATTTCACATGTCTGGAATTGTGTCAGCAAAAATAATTTAGGTATTTATTCAGTAATAGGGGTATTCAACGTGTTTTGCGTTAACACCTCCCCTCTTAGTACCGAGCGTCCTAGTTCAGTCAAAAATATGGATTATTTGAGATTCTTGTTATACCTTTATGGTCTTGTTTCTTGGTGTCTGATAAGTCTGGCATGGATGCATGCACTGATGGGATTGAATTTAGTTCCGTTGGAATAATGACCATTTTCTTAGTTTTCTTTAGTACTTTTATTTTAATCACTAGAATAACTATGGAGGATATTGCCAATAAAGAGAGACCAAAGTTAGCCACGAGACCCTTTAAGTGCTTGCTCTCCAATAGATCGATGGCTTCAGTGTTATTTGTTCGTATTTCTTTTACCATTTCCAGTGACAAGGTTTCTTCTATATTTTGGCCCAAATATCTAGGTTGCAAAATGGCTGGTAAAGGTTGTAGTTGTGTTCTTTCAAAATAGTTGTAAATGTTGTTAAATACTGAAACGGATGTGTTGCAGAATTGTATCAAGTACGTTCCAGTAAGATTTTGTGGTTCTTCATTGATAAGAATTGTTCCATTAAATTGTTTCGGGTGTAATTTCTTCAACAGTAGGTGTGTTTTGATTGTCTATTAGACTACAGTTTGCTGGTTTACTCCTAATTAAATCCGCTAGACACATATCGGTTTCCAGATTATTTAAATTATTTTTGTTGCATATAGTAATATTATTATAATTTTTGCATTCATTTTTCATACCATACATTACATTATCGCATATAAGGATATTCTGATACATTAATTTGTTAACATATTTTCCAATTTTAACGGTTCTTATTAACATTTTATTACAAGAGTTTACATTTGTCATTGGTATACTTACTGTAAATGATTAAATCCAGATTAGATGCTATTTTTACTTCGGCAAATTCAAATGCCTGTTCTAAATTTATAAACGGTAGGGAATCATTATTAATTATTTCTTTTAAAATATTTATTTCTTCAGATTTCAGTAAAAAGGAATGAACTACACCTGCTTTTGCCCAATGAATGGCGTGTTGGATATTATTCTTGTGCATTGTCCTTCCTTCTATTTTCCTTAACTATTTCCTTTTTGTATGGTTTACTGAGTTTTGTCCCTAATCTTCTATTTTCTTTTACAAAAATAGTCTGACCGGGTTCATAAGACTTGGGTACGTTGTTCTTCTTATTATGATAACTTCTATCTTCTAATTGTTTTTCCTGAAGCCTACTAATGATGTCTAATTTAACTTTCTCCATTTCTTGAGGATTAGAACTAACTCTGCCTAAAAAAAATGCCTCTATAGGTTTTCTCTTCACAATTGAATGAATAGAATTATTATATTCGTAGATTGCTCTATGTAATAATTCTGAAAAAGTTTTATGTGAGTTTTCGGTTTTCAAGCAACGCATAATCTCTGAAAGTGTGGAATGGAACCTTTCGATCTGTCCATTGACACTACTACTATATGGTGGAATCCTGTATACTTTCATATTGTATTGATTTTCCAACATAAAAACGATAGCCGTAGAATTGAACGACTTTTCATTGTCTATGACAATTGTTTTCGGTATGCCGAATGAGAATAAGAGCTCTCTAAGAGGTTCTTAACATCTTCAACAGCTCGAGATCTTAAAATTTTCGCTTGCGCGAATTTGGAAAATTTATCAATGGCAGTTAATATCGCTTTTTTCTCAGTCATGAAAATATCTATATGGATGATCTGCCCAGGATATGTTGGTGTTGGTGTCTCTTGAATTTCGATCTTGTTAGGGTGTCTATCATATTTATTTTCCTTACACACCTTACACTGACTGGTGATTCTTTTTATTTTTGAATGCATGTGAGGGAAATAAAATTTGGTTAGAAGCTGTGTTTTATTTTCTACACTATTTCTATGTGCCCTATTATGTTCGTTAATTATTTGGATTTCTTGTTCTTCTTCGTTTTTGAGATCTGCTACTATGGTTCGAGTGTATCTTGCCCTATATTGTGAGAAATTATTTCCGTAAATCTCTTGCAGTTTCCCTAAAATCGCGTCAGACGTTTTTATGCAGTTGGTCACAGAAGGATTTAAATATTTTTTCAGAAGTTGAGTGAAAAATTCTATGGTAATGTTGGGCTCGTTAATGGTATGTATATGATAAGTAGGGAATATGATTTCAAAATTATAGGTTGGATGCTCTCCATCCTTAGATATAATTATCTGGTTCTTAAAGACATTCAGCGGAACGTCTGTGAATTGTATGAGATGTTCAGATGAGCTCTCTGCCCTGTGTTGAGTTGTGGTCAAAGTATTTATCTGAGGATTTTCATGTGAAAGTCTAGATAGAGTATCGGCGACTACATTAGTACTGCCGGGTTTGTATTGTAATTCATAGTTAAAGTCTTCAAGGAATGCTTTTCATCTTTTCAATTTGAAATTAGAATTCTTACTATTTAAAGCGTACGTAAGAGGAAGATGATCAGTATAGATTTTTAGTTTTGGAGAACCATATAAATAATTTCGAAGTGACTTTAATGCCCATACGATCGCGATAATCTCTTTTTTCATTTGTAGCGTAATGCTCTTCTGCCGTGCTAAGAGTTCTAGACAGGAATACAATTGGCCTATTATCCTGGGATAACACGGCTCCCAGAGCGTAATTTGAGGCATCTGTCGTAAGAGAAAACTCTTTTCTGAAATCCGGGTATGCTAGCATTACGTCTTCAGAAGCTAATACTGCCTTCAATTTATTAAAAGCAACAACAGCCTCCTGATTCAGTTCCACTGGTACCTTTTTCGAGGTGTGTTTGGACGAACGTCCTGCCTCCCCTCTCAAGAACATTGTCAGGGGCTTAGCAATTTTAGCATAGTCCCTGATAAAGCGTCTATAATAATTAGAAATTCCCAAAAATGATCTCAACTCCTTGAGTGTTTCGGGTTCTGGAAAGTTTAAAATTGCCTTCACTTTCTCTGGATTAGTCTTTATCCCTATATCTGAAATTACGAAGCCTAAAAATTGGACTTCTTTTTTCAGAAACTCGCATTTGTCCAATTGGACCTTCATATTTGCAAGTTCCAAAGTTCCAAAAATGGTGTCGATATTCTCATAATGCTCTTTTTCGCTTTTGGCAAATATGATTATGTCATCCATATAAACGAAGCATATTCTTCCAATATGCTCCCTTAAAATATCATCCAGAGTGCGCTGAAATATAGAAGGCGCATTTTTTTGGCCAAATGGAAGTCTTGTAAACTCGTACTTGCCATTATTTAAAGAAAACGCTGTCTTTTGCCTGTCTGTTTCCCTGAGTGGTATTTGGTGGAACCCACTTTTCAAGTCTAAAACAGAAAAGAACCTATTTTGTCCAAGTTGTGGAAGAACGTCATTAATTTCGGGTATTGGGTATTTGTCCGGTATTGTCTGTTCGTTAAATTTTCGGTAGTCGATTACCATTCTGAACTTTTTCTGCCCTGAGGCGTCCGTTTTCTTTGGGACGATCCAAATCGGTGAGTTATAGGGAGATTTGGATGGCCGAATAATTCCCTTTTGCAAGAGTTCCTGTATTTGTTTTTCCACCTCTTATTTTAGGTGCATCGGGTAGGGATAGTACCGAGAATATACAGGTTCGTCATTCTTTGTATGTATTTCGGCTGTTACGGCCGAAGTGTATGTCAAACTTTCGTTTGGTTCACTGAATAGTGGTCTGTGTCGTGAAATTATCCCCCGTAAATTGTCCTGTTGTCAGATGTTCCGTTCTTATGTCGATATTGTTCACCGATTGGGAGATTTTTTGTTTTATTTTCACCTTTAATCTGCAATTTATTATCATATAGCTTTCGGCTGAGTAAATTACAGCTGACAGTTCTTTATGGCTGTCATTTCCCAAAATTCCGTGAAATATTTAGTGATGGCAATAGGAAAAATTTAAGTTTATCTGAGTCCCTTTCAAATAAATTTATAAAAGTGTGGTGAGTTATTTCATTGTGTCCGTTTACTGAACTGGCTAAGAAGCTCTCTTGATTTGGCAAGGGATTTTGTATTAGATTTGGTCGAATGTAGTTTTTGTTGGAGCCAGTGTCAATTAGAAATTCCAAAATCTGTCCAGTGCTCGTCCTGCATTCGAAATATTGCAAGGACGAGTTGTTTAGTCTAAAAAATAAATGTCAACAAAATCATTGCTTTCCAAATGATTTGTGTTTTGGTTGTCCGGTTGATCGTTCAAATATTCGTCCATTGTCGGGAGTTCCTCTTGACTTTCGTAATCAAGCAACTTTTCTGAGTATCCATATGAAAATTTCTTTGCATTTTCGGAGGAGAATTCCTCTGTGCAGATTGGTTAGTTAGCCTTTTGCCAAAAAATCTGTCGTTTTGAGCCGGTCTGTTCATGTATTTAATGGCTCTTGTTCTTAATGTTGGGTCTATGTCCATGGGTTCAGGTCTCGGTTTTGGTTTAGGTTCGGTTGGTCTAGGTGGAGCGAAATTTGGATTCAAATAATTTTGGATATGCATCTGATTAGGTTCAAATAGTCTAGGTGGAGCAAAACCTGGATTAACGTAACTCTGGGTACGCATTTGATTAAAATGGGGCCCTTGTTCCATCGGAGTGGGTACATAGAATTGTCGTAGGTTGGGAGAAGGTTGTGGCATGTGAGCCAACTGAGGAAAAAATTCCCGTTTGTAAGTGTTACGAACGGGTTGCCTACTATGCTTGTTCTGATTATGTGAACTTGTGAATTGTGTTCTCACGAATTGATTTTCCATCTTTAGGCAGAGATGAAGTGCCTGAGGTAAGTCTTTCGGTTATTTCATTCCGAGATGCAAGGACATATTGCCTCTAAGGCCTCTAATAAAAGTGTCCAAGGCTTTGCGTAAGCAAATCAAGTGCCTCTCTTCCGACATCCATACAAGATAATTTGTTCATTATCAGAGAGAGATGAGAATATGTTGGTAAAACTCTTGAACCTTATTGTCGCCCTGAGACAGAGTACTAATTTGGTACTCTAAAGTGGTCAGGTCCCTTTTGTCCGCATAATGTAATGCGAGACACTTTGTAATACACTCCCAGTTTAAAGGGTGTTGTAAGATTCTAAGGCGGCATCCGCGCTGCCCACAATTTTGTTTCTAATTGTAGTCAAAATAGCGAAATATTTGGGAGTTCCCCTCATGGTATTGTAGATGCTAAATATTCTATCTAAACTCTTCTTCCATGAGCTGAATTCGGAGGGGTTTCCAGAAAACTCCCTCAAGCTCCGAACAACATCGGGGACCTTATCCAGATCCGTTAAGTTGTTCCTATATCTTTCATCAATAGCCTGATCCTCGCCGCCAATACTCGAGTTAGGCTCTAAAAATCTCCTTATAGCTAGTTCGCACTGTTGTGCGCAAATTCTAGCAATTCTCTCATCTTCAACTTCCCTATTTACCTCAACAACGGGTCCTTGGTTCTGAGGGTTAATGTTGTTCAAGACCGCAGGTCTAATTAAATTATTGGGATTGGCCATTATTAATCAAAAGCGTTCTCATGTCGTTCTATTATTTTATTATGCCCGTTGGAGGGTCCCGTAGGAATCGCAACAGTAAATTATTGTATTATTATTATTTTCACTTTATTATTTCCGTTGGAGAGAGAGAGAGTTTTCAAATTAGAAGTTCTCTAAAAATTGTTTCAATGTAATGGTTTTTTTCTTTTTAGAAAATTCTTTTAAAATTTAGGAAAAGCATTAATTTCAATTCAGATTCACTTTATATAAAAATTTATTCTAATTTGGATTCACTTTTAATAAAAAAATTTTATATTATTATATATTTTTTTTTAATTCATTTCAATTTGGGTTCACTTTTTAAAAAAAATGATATCACTAAATTCTTTAAAATTTATTTCAATTTAGATTCGCTTTATTAAAAAATTTGGTGTATTATTTAATTCATTGAGATTTATTCTACTTTAGCTTAGAAATTATTCTTTAAATTTTTTACTTAAAAATTTTACTGTAATTTCTTATTTTTACCACTTTTGGTTTCAGATTTTCTTTTTTTTATGAAAATTATTTTAATTTATAAATAATACTAATAACCTAATCTTACGTTATTATTGTAAACATTGTTGTAGGGCTGGCTGGTGATTATTTTTCCTTTTCCTTGTTGTACTTGGGTAATCTTCCACGCACTGTTTTTCCTACTCAAAACGTCCTTATTTTGATGTTTACTTTGGTGTGGTCGTGAGTTGTTAAGGGATCCTCGTTTTTCTGCAGCCTATGGGGTGCTTTTCCTTGAGTATACAGTGAGTTCAGGAATCTTTTTGCAGCCTATGGGGTGCTTTTTCCTGAGAGTGGAGCGCCAATTATATTTTCATTAGTTTACAAATGAAAAAATATATTTTTTTTATTCGCTAGGGGAATTTTTTTTTTTACACTTTATTAGTTTGAAAATTAAAATAGAACTGACTTTTGTTTCTTAACTAAATTCTTATGCTACTTAATATTAATTATAAAGTTGCTTAGTAATCAATATCAATTGTTGTTATTATTTGCATGGTAATTGAAATTGAATTGTGTCAGCAAAAATAATTTAGGTATTTATTCAGTAATAGGGGTATTCAACGTGTTTTGCGTTAACATACATAAAGCAATGAAATCTTATTTTTATGAATTATTAATGTACATAGTATAACACAGTGCAACGCGAAAATGTAGCCTCAATGATTTGAACACAGTATGAAAGTATACCATGAGAAAAACAAAATACCCAAGGGGTTTGTCAAAGTTGGTGCTAAAAACAAGTTATGGCTTCTTGAAGTTTGTAATTTTTTACGATTTTTTTTACTATGAGTTCCCGTGTAAAAAGTATAAGATATGATCTATTTAGATCTCAAAATTGGGAAAAAATATTAGATCTAATTGGATCAGGCCAAATCTAGAGAGATCTGGCGCACCATATATAATCAGATTCACATATATCTAATCAGATTCAAGAAGAAAATGAGAAATTAAAAAATTCCTTTATATTTATAAAAATTTATATTTTGTAGCCTTCGGTTCAAATGGCTACGATCTGGTACTATGTAGATCTAATATTAGAAATGAATATATCTGGCACCAGATATGATACCATATGACTTAATCTGCTCATACCTGGCCACAAAAATCAAAAAAATTTAAAGATCTGATCAAATCTGTCTATAAAATGGATCACATATATCATATCTTATCACAAATGGTCAGATCTGGCATCAGATGTAATTAGATTCAATCATATCTAATTTGATTTAAGCAGATGTGATCATATCTAATCTGTGGCGTTTATGAAAACATATTGTATTTAAAACACTTTTCTAAAAAAATATTGTAAACTAAGTTAGCTTTGAAATTTTGGTTAAAATATAATTCATTCGGTATTAGATTTGTAAAAAATAAAGATAAATTTTTTAATATAGAAAATATATTCTATTTTTTAATATAGAATATATATTTATTTTCAACACTCCTCCTTAAAAATAATACTAACAATTTTATTATCTACTCAATTAATTAATGTTCACAAGTTCAACAAATTTCGTATGTTTAATCTTTTGTAGCTTTTTTGTAAAAATATCTGCTATCATGTTGTCTGTGCTAAGATATTTAGGATTAATTTGCTTCTTGTTAAGCAGTTCTCTTATGTGATGGTACTTGATGTCTATATGCTTGCTTTGGTTATGAATATTTCATTCATTCATTCATTCATTCATTCGACGCCCGTTTAAGAGCTCCCTGGTTGTCCACATTTATTACCACAACAACAATATTTTTAACGTTGAGATATACTCCGCTTCTGTGCTACTTAATGTGACCACACTTTGTTTTTTGGATTAACACGAAATCAAGCATTTTCCATAGTAAAACATAAAACCACTATATGATATTCTATCTAGAACATTTCCCCCCCAATCCGCATCAGCATATCCAGTAAATTCTGTTTGACTGCATCTGTAGTTTAGTTTTAGTTCAGAAGTTCTTGATAAATGCCTTAAAATGTTCTTAGCAGCATTAATGTGTTCAGAATAAGGATTCGTATTTCTCTGTGATAACTTTGCCACTGAATGCAATATGTCGGGTCGAGTTGTGATTGCTAAATACATAAGTTCTCCCATTACTGTCTGATATGACGACAGATCTGCTACTGTACAATTATTTTGACATGCTACTTGAAAAACAGGATCAAGTCGAACAGGTACTTTCTTACATTGTT
Source organism: Eustalomyia histrio (assembly GCA_949748255.1). NCBI lineage: Eukaryota > Metazoa > Arthropoda > Insecta > Diptera > Anthomyiidae > Eustalomyia > Eustalomyia histrio. The sequence goes on from OX456524.1 coordinate 115,344,564, forward strand.
CCATGTTATATTTTTTTAATAAAGTATTTATATAGTGGGTGTTACTCACAGTTAAATCACCCGTTTCACCATCTCTGTTGATTTCCATTCCAAGAAAATGCTGTACTGGACCTTTATCACTAACCTCAAACTCCGTTGATAATTTGAACTTAGTTCTCTGGATAACTGTTTTACCTTTACATGCTGTAAGTATATTATTGATGTTTATATTAGTGGTGATTCAATCCAAGCGCATGAACTTGGACTGACACTAATTTTGTTTTGTTTAGAAATTTCCTTCAAGCACTTGTTACTTGAAAGGAGGTATTTGAATGAACAGTCAAAGCGTATTAATTTGTTTTAACTGAATTAATTATTCTTTATTGATCACTTATTTATACTAAAATTATGCTTACTTTCCTAAATTACACTGACTTACAATTTATGGCCTTTTAGCCAATAGGAACAAGAATGCTAAAACTGGCTGGATTACCATAATTGCTTTTAAATTTGTATAAATTGACGGCCTTTTAACTAATGTTTAAAAGGCATGCAATTAATGGAATTAATATTCATGGGATAATTTTAATTCCCACGTGTAATCTGAACCACTTAACATTAAGGTGGCTCACACAATGAAGGTAAATATTAGGGTCACTCAATTACCACAAGTCTGAACATTCTCCCCCGCGTTGAACGGACGTTCAAAACAAAAAAAAAAATAAATAAAATTTTATTGCCAACTTAGGTTGATAAATGATAAAATTTTCAAATGCAGTGAATGTTGGTTTCTGATGAACAGTTGAATTCTCGTCTCCAGCTGCTAGACATCAATACTAACTTGGGAATGCTGGCGTGGCATTGGTAGAGGTGTCATCTCGTGTTTTTCGATGTGCGGTTGTTGTGTATTTCGATTCCATTTGCATTTTGACAGCAGAATGATGATTGCAATGCTGCTTAGGAAAAGTGCTAGATAGCCAATTGTGTAGCAGTGCGTCTGGTGAGACTTCAATTTATTGGGTAATTTAGCGATATCATGTTGTTCTAGTAACCTTTGTAGAGTTGTTAGGTCCTTAATGTTTTTGGCATATGCACCTTACAAGGTTGTTGAGTTGACTTCTTTGTAGTTTATGGAACTAGTAGTGTTCTTTGGTAATATTAAGTCTGGGATTTTGCCAAGACTTGTGTATGAGGACCTCAATGTGCTCGATATGGTTTTTCTTCCGTTCATATTGACAAATTCGTGTTTTTTGGCATGCATTCTGGATCAAGAGTCAGTAAACCATAGCCTTTCAATGATATAGGAATGATTTCCCTGTTGCAGACAGCTGTGGCTCTTGCGGATGGTGATGAAGCATATATCCATTGATTTCCTTTGCCGAGTGGTATCCATCGGATATTAGTTTTCTCTAGGATACAAGTTGGTGTCGTTTTGGTGTTGAATAAATTAATTTCGCATGTACAGACTTCCGAACCACAATTGTAACGGATTTGGACATTGGAGCAAAGAATCACGCCTTGTTCCATTGTGTCGCAGGCGCTTAACTCTGAATTTGTAAAAGGAACGTATTGCTCATGGAATGCAGGCAGATATGCCCCAAAACGTAGCACATGGTTTAATAGAGACCATTGTATTATTCATTATGTTGGGTACAGGAATCAAGAGAAACATCTGGAGTTTTTCACGTTCAATCAATGGTAGAGTAATTTTAAAAACAGCGTGTTGGTGAGTTAGTCTGCCTTTTACCTTCATGAGTTTGAATAATTTTAGCATTTCAGTTTTTTCTATCACTGGAAGACTCATTGATGGTAGTGAATGGAGTGAGATCTGATCAACTTCATTTTGTAACTGTTCTGAGGATCAATTCTCGTTCTGTGATAATGTGAAGTGAAAAAAAAACTTTTCATTTTCGTTTTCATAAGCACTTTTCACTCGAACTTTTCACAAATACATAAATTGCGATTCTCGTATGTATTATGAAAAAAATGTTTCATTCGCACTGTACCCATGAAAATTTTGTAACTGTGTTATCCAAAATTTAAAGCAAATGTCAAAACAGAGAAAAACGTAAACAAAAGTAAATTAAGTTCGTAAAATTTATTTTAAATAATTATATAAAAATATCTGGAATTCCGGATGAACAAAGGTAAGACAATGATGTTACAAGCATTTCATTGCAGTAAATAATTTAATAATTTATAGAAATTTTTTGAGAGTGCTGAGACGCATACCTCGTGATGGCTAAAACCTATTCGAGAAGACAACCGACGAGCACTTCATGGATTTATAGTGGCTTGCTTAAGTGAACTATATTTGGTGCGCGTATGAAGTCTAATATTACTTAAAGAAAAATAATTTCATAAAGAATATAAATAAACTATAAATAAATATGCCATACTTTTGCCATTTTTTACTGTCCTTTTGGGTCCCACTAAAACTGTTAAGGCTCGCCGCTAATTCTTTACACTTTTCGTCTCTAAATTTGGCACCATCTGCAGTTACAAAGCTGTAAATATGGGATTAATAAAAGTGTGATTATGGTTATTAAGCTACTTACTTATGGTTTGCAATGTCCACATGCTTTTCTTAATAATTAGTTAAATACTCCTTTTGGCTTTCGCTGGCACGCTTTTCTCTTACAATCTTCTTCATGTTTATTTCACTTATAAATAGTCTGTGTAAACAATTTTTTCATTTGAAAATATTTTGACAGTTGTTTGCACTGTTTCACAAAACAAGAATCGCCAGTGCTGTGCAATCGTGAAAAAATCTTGTTTCGTTCCACTTTTTTTTCATATGAAAACGATTTGATATTTCTTTACATTTTTTCACAGAACGCGAATCAAAAGTACTATGAAAACGTGAAAAAACTTTTCATTTCACCGTTTCACAGAACGAGAATTGACCCACTGGAGTCAGTAACCATGGACCATGATGTGTATCCATGAGAGTGTCAAGGATTGATGATTGTATGCCTTTTATGTTGTTTGCAACTAATGTTAACTCAAGAACAGCTGAATTAAATAGTTGATTAAGTTGCACTTGAAACAGCACATTTTCGATGTCATGAGAAGATTTTAATTTCCTGCTCCACTTGTTCAAATCTTGCCTTAGCTGTTATTTGATTCTGCCGGATGATATTAATTGTGGAATCAACGATTGATGTCTGTTTCTTCAATAATTTTAGCAAATACCATTCGTTTTCATTGACTTGTTTTATTGTTTCTGACATCTGAGGGTCAATTCTCGTTCTGTGATAATGTGAAGTGAAAAAAAACTTTTCATTTTCGTTTTCATATGCACTTTTCACTCGAACTTTTCACAAATACATAAATTGCAATTCTCGTATGTATTATGAAAAAAATGTTTCATTCGCACTGTACCCATGAAAATTGTGTAACTGTGTTATCCAAAATTTAAAGCAAATGTCAAAACAGAGAAAAACGTAAACAAAAGTGAATAAAGTTCGTAAAATTTATTTTAAATAATTATATAAAAATATCTGGATTAATTGTATTATTGGATATTACTTAAAGAATTCCGGATGAACAAAGGTAAGACAATGATATTACAAGCATTTCATTGCAGTAAATAATTTATAGGAATTTTTTGAGAGTGCTGAGACACATACTTCGTGCTGACCACAATCCATTCGAGATGACAACCGACAAGCACTTCATGGATTTATATCGACTTACTTTAAGTGAACTATATTTGATGCGCGTATGAAGTCTAATATTACTTAAAGAAAAAAAATTTCATAAAGAATATAAATAAACCATATGCCATACTTTTGCCATTTTCCACTTTTCTTTTGGGTCCCACTAAAACTGTTAAGGCTCGCCGCTAATTCGTTACACTTTTCGTCTCTAAATTTTGCACCATCTGCAGTTACAAATCTGTAAATATGGGATTAATAAAAGTGTGATTATGGTTATTAAGCTACTCACTTATCGTTTGCAATGTCCACATGCTTTTCTTAATAATTAAATACTCCTTTTGGCTTTCGCTGGCACGCTTTCCTCTTACAATCTTCTCCATGTTTATTTTACTTATAAATAGTCTGTGTAAACAATTTTTTCATATGAAAATATTTTGACAGTTGTTTGCACTGTTACACAAAACAAGAATCGCCAGTGCTGTGCAATCGTGAAAAAATCTTGTTTCGTTCCACTTTTTTTTCATATGAAATCGTTTTGATGTTTCTTTACATTTTTTCACAGAACGCGAATCAAAAGTACTATGAAAACGTGAAAAAACTTTTTATTTCACCGTTTCACAGAACGAGAATTAACCCTCTGTTCGGCGTATTCTGAATCCAGTACGCCAAATAATAAATGGGCGATATTACCAACCATATCCAGTGCTCCTCTTTTAACTCGTAGTAGTCGGTTATCTAGTTCTAGTTCTCTCCCCATGTGCCGAAAGTGATCAATGATACCGAGACATGATGTGTTCGTTGTGATAAGCTTGCACACGTTTTCAAATGACCTTGTCCCATTGACAAGGATTTATGTTTCGGACCAATAAGACTCTAAATCATAGTATACGAATAAATTCCATTCAGTAGTTGAAAAAGCTGCTGTTCCAATTTGCTCAAAATGGATTCCGACCCTTGATCCAAATTTCTTATTTTCGATTGGAGTTCCAAATGCCATTGGAAACAGCAACAGTATGATGAATAATGCTAGATTGAGATGGGTTGACAGTGTTTTTTTCTTCTTAGTTTTGGGTTCTTCACTTGAGTCATGTTGATTTATTGTTGTACGGTCATTATGATGATTGTTTGGAACCTCTTCTTGTTCGTTGTTTGTTTCGACGGGTTATAGCGCTAGTCGATATATTGGGCGGTTTTTACTTCAGCGACTCTTACAATTCCATCTTCTCCAGGGTGAACTTGAACAACTTTTCCTAAAGGCCATTTCATAAGGGTGAATTATCTTCTTTGATGATTACCATATCTCCTATTTTTTTTTTTTTTTTTTTTTTTTTTTATAACGTTTATTTAAACAAAAATTCATATATTTAACTATAAATAAACAAATAGTGGAAATATAACTTAGTTATTATACACAGTCCCACAACGGGCTCTCAAGTATTTTATATATAATGAAACAATTTTTTTTTATAATACTTATTGTTATTAATACAATATATGTATATTTATATAAATTAATGTAAGGAAAAATTTGAAAAAACATTACTTATATATTGCAAAATAATAAAAGCTACAGTCAAAAGATAAAAAAAAATATAGCTATTAAGTATTAAGCCACCAATATTTTTTAATGTTTATATTTGTGATCACATTTTTATCTCCTGAGTAAATACTATTGTCAAATCTGCGATTGTCTACTGTAAGTTCTTTGGTATATACATTTTTATTATTGGCCCTTCTATAAATGTGGTAAAATATAGGGATACCAGTTTCGTTTTGAATAAAACCATGTTTATCTAAGTATAGGAAGGCCTCGGGGGGCACGTATCCATTTTGTAACGTTTTATAAATATATTCGTCATTAGCGTAATATGGGGCCATAATTAAGTTATTCTCATAGCATTCAAGGCTTTTTGTAATGTGATTTCTAATTATATGGATAATGAAGTTATCTATTCTACAAATTTGTGCTTCATTATACAATTTTTGATTTGAAATATATTTTAGATAGTTGCTATGAGAAGATCTATAAAATGACGTACAACCTCGCAGGCATTTTCTCTCAAAAATTCTAATTTTTTCCATGTAAGAGGAGGAAATATTGTACCATATTTGACAACCATATGTAATAATAGGGCGTATTAGTGATTGATACATAATTACCTTTACCTTTGGTTTTATGTATTTTGAAAAGAATAATTTTTTATACGCAAAAAAAGCATTTCTTGCCTTTTTAAGTTGTAGATTAATGTGCTCATTAAAATATAAAAATTTATCTAGATGAACACCTAGATATTTTACAATTTGTTTATTTTTTATATCTGTGTTGTTACTGGATTTTATACCAAAAGATTTCCAATTTTTTTTAATATTACTATTACACTTTCCAACAGGAGGGCGAAAAAGGATACTTTCACATTTATCAACGTTAATTTTCATTTGCCAATCAGAGGCATATTTTTCTACAATATTGAAATATTTTTGTAGATTTTCGTTGATTTTTCCGATTGTGTTATCAGAATGGTAAATTACGATGTCGTCGGCAAAGCCGATAATATTGTCGATTTTGGTCAAAAGGTCATATATGTATAAATTGAACAGAATTGGGGAATTTACAGTACCTTGTTGCAACCCATTAACGATAATAAATTTTTTTGTACTAATTTTGTTATTATTGTAGACTAGAAAAGATTTGTTATTTATCATATTATGTATAAGTATTATTAAATGTTGAGGAAATTTGTAATTCAATAATTTACATATAAGGCCTGGTATCCATATGCTGTCAAACGCTTTTTCGAAATCAATTAAGCAAGCGCCTGTGCATAAGGATTTGTTTAAGTTCCAATAGACATTTGAAAGCAATAAATGAATTGCTTGAATTGTCGAGTGTTTATATTTAAACCCAAATTGGTTATCGTTTGTTAGGTTATTTTGTTTGCAAAAATCATTTATATTGTTATTAATGGAAACTTCAAAAATTTTACTTATATTTGGAAGCAGGCTAATGGCACGCAAATTTTTTGGGTCATTTGGATCTTTCCCTTTTTTTGGTAAGATAACGGTTTTAGCTGTTTTCCAAGCTCGAGGAAAATATGAATTATTGAGCATATTGTTGAAAAGAGTATAATACTCAAGAACTATTTCTTGCGGAACGTTTTTTAATATGATATTGGGTATGTTATCAAAACCCGACGATAATTTGTTTCTTAAGTGTCTAAAAATATAGACGATGGTGTCTTTTGTTATAAAATAACTTTCGTTTAATTGATTGGCCTTTTTATATGCACTAAATGTAGTAATAGTTGATTCATTGCGTTTATATTCGTTTTTATTTTGCAAAAAATTTGAGAAGCAATTATCCACTTCTACATGTATGTTATTATCAGGATCAATCTCCTTAAAAGAATGAACCGATTCTAAAAAGGCTCCAATCACATTAATTTTCTGTTCCTCATCATTTATTATAAATTCATTATTTTCTATTTCCACTTCATTAGAATTTATTCCCGCATTTCTAAGCAATACTTCTTTGTCTTGTGGAATCTTAACAAAATCTGTTTTTAAGGATTGTGTTGTTTTGAACTGTTTTTTGATTTCACTAAACATGTTTGAGGGATTTTTTTGATCAATGTTTAAAAGTTTTTCTTGAAAATGTTTATTAACTGCTAAGGCAAAATTATCGTTTATGAGTTTTTTGATAAGCTTTAATTTGGTTTTAAGTAAATTAAGTTGTTGTTGTGGCAAAACCCAATCTAATCTATTATGATTTTTAATCATAGTGACGATTTTGCTTTTCTCCGCCTGTAATTTTTTTATAGTCGCATTAATGAACTTTTCTACAGAATTGTTACTTTTGAATGTTGGAACCGATTTTTCTATAGATTTTGTAATAAATTTATTCAATCTTCGTAAGTAAAAATCTATTTCAGCATTTGATAAGTTTCTGTCATTTGATATTAGTTCATTATTGTTCAATTCACTTAGCATACTGTTTTTGAATTTTCTCCAATTTGTTTTTTTATAATTAAACTTCAGAACAGGTTGTTCTTTGAAAAATGCTAATGGGTGATCATTTTCTACGTTTTTAATTTGAATTTGTAGTGCGTTGTGATCACTATCATAATCAAGGGTTTGTAGGCAATTTAATGTATCGTTTACTTTATGAATAATTAAGCGAGAATCAGCTATACACAAATCAAGGTAAGAATTACAACGGGGATATGAAGGTGCAGCTGATGCATATAAACTACTTCTAAACAAAGTTTCATTGAGTGAAAGCCATTCTTTTAATTTATTACCCTTTGGGTTACATGAATTGTTACCCCAATCGCTATGCTTACAGTTTAAGTCTCCCGCAAGTAAATAAAAGTTATTTGTATCTTGCAAATTTAGTGACTGAAAAAGTTTAGTAAATTCTGAGTTAAAATGCCTGTCATTGTTGCCAGATGGATAATATGCTGAAATCACAAACAACATTTTGTTAGATATCAGTGGAATTTTTACAATACATGTTTCTAAATATTTAAATGATTTAGTTGTACTATTGGTGAAATTTATATATTTAATTCCATTTCTTAACAAAATTGCTGTTCCTCCTCCTCTCTTAGAGTCTTTTCTGTCCTTACGTATTAAATAATAGTCCTTAAAGTTAATTTTATGTCTGTCATTAAGTTTTGTTTCATTTAATAGAACTATGTCGGGATTATATTTGTTTATAAAATTACATAACTCATATCTTCTACTTAATTTGATAATGGAATTGACATTAATTTCTATTATATTAAGGTTTTTTACAATTGCTTTATCCATTTTAATAATTTAAGATTCTAACATTGAAAAAATGGTGTCTATTCTAGACGACTGTAATTGTAGTTGTTTATTTAAGTTTATAATTTGATTAGATAAATTTTGCATGGAACTATTTAGTTGTTCCAATGCACTTTGGATTGGATTTGGGTTTATTGCATTTTGTAGAGTGTTATTTTTTACCATATTAGCAAAACTAGTGTTGATGTTTACAGGAGTTGATGGACTATTAATTCTTCTCTGAGTTAAATTTTGTTGTTTAGCTTGTAACTTTTGCTGTAGCTCCTTATATTTTTCGCATCCCTTATAGGAAGCTGGATGACCGTATTTATTGCAAAGGACGCAGAACAGCTTATCCCTCTCCTCTGTGGGAATCTCATTGAGGGTGCATTTACCAATCTCATGTGTTTCGCTGCATTTAACACATCTATGTGGTAAAAAACAATTAGATGCACTGTGGAAAAAGCTTTGACAATTTCTACATTGAGGAATTTCAGATTTCCTTAAGGTTTCCCAACGGACACAGTGATGTAGAAGACTTTTAACTGATTTTAATTCGTTGACTTTGCTTTCGTTGCTTATTTGTACCAGATATATTGGAAGGATATAATTTTCATTTATCGATTTTTTAGTTTTGAATGGGCTTACTTTAATAATTTTAAGATTTTCATTTTGGAATTTATTTAATTCTTCTAGAATTTCATTAATGTCAGTGTTGGCACTTAGCCCTTTTAGTAAATAAGACTTTGTTTTAATATGTTTTGGGGTATATGTAAAAAATTTTGTTTTTGTTTTTTCTAAATATGCTTTTATTCTAAAATAATCATCAATGGTTGACGTAAACAAAGAGAGTTTTTTATTTTGAAATTCTTTTATTTTAAATTCTGATATGTTCAGGCCTTTTTTAAGAAACTCAATGAGTTGTTTAGCATTCACATCATAAATGTTAATCGGTGGAACTTTAGTGTTTTTGTTTTGATTGTTTTGAATAGTATTATTAGTTGTTGTGTTTTCTTTGTTAATGTTGTTGGCTCTATATGCAGAGTTTTTTGATGCAGCATGTGATGTTGTTGGTTTATCATGTTCTTGTACATGTTTTTCAAATAACTTTAGACATTCCTGATCGCAATTTTTGTCATTATCAAGAATTGCCCAGTAGTTGTTTTTTGTTTGTTTGCTTTGTTGATTACCTAGCATGTTGCTTTTTCTTTTTCTAATATTTTCTATTAAGTTGTTGTTTTGAGTTAATATATTGTTATCATTGTCACTATTTAATACTGATTTTTGAGCATTAAGCTCTATCATTTTTTATACAATTTTTTTTTTGTTTTTTGTAAAGAGTCTCTGTCTCTTGTGAATTTTTTAAACAAAAAAAGAAATAAAAATAGTATTGAACGCACTATATGCGTTAAATAATAAATGCACATAAAAATAACGATAAAGTAGATCGATCTCCGCTATACGTCTGTCTATCATGACAATCACGAACGAACTCCACCATATCTCCTATTTTAAGGTTGGTGGACTGCGTTTTCCACTTGTTACGTTACTGCAATTCGTTTAGGTATTCTATGGTCCACCGTTTCCAGAATTCTTGTTTGAAGCGAGATACAAGGTTCCAATGTGACAATGTGGAAGTCTTCATAGGTACTGCTCTGCTATCCACTGGTGATGTAAGTGCCTCGCCAATTAAAAAATGTCCAGGAGTTAATGCCTCAATGTTGTCTGGATCATTTGATAAAGGTGTTAGTGGACGGGAGTTAAGAATTGCTTCAATTTCGACTATTACAGTTTCTAATTCTTCCTGTGTTAAATTTGCAGTTGCAACACTGCGTAGAAGGAGGTGCTTTGCAGATTTCACCGCTGCTTCCCATAATCCTCCGAAATGTGGTGCTCTTGGGGGAATAAAGTGAAACTGTATTCCTTTTGAGCTGGTTGAGGACATGATTGTTTCCTGTCCCCTTTTGGAGTAAATGCTCAGACAATTCTGACAGCTGGTTCCTGGCTCCTATGAAATTGGTAGCGTTGTCAGAGTAGATGTTCAGGCAACGATCTCGGCGACCAATGAATCTTTTTAAGGCGCCGATAAAAGCTTCAGTAGACAAGTCTGATACTAATTCGAGATGCACGGCCTTCGTAGCGAAACAACAGAAGACAGCTATATAAGCCTTTGTTGGCCGTTTTCCTCTGATTTTGTAGTGGATCCAAAATGGACCGCAGTAGTCTACACCAGCGTTGATGAATCTTCGTGCAGGAGAAACCCGAGCTTGTGGGAGGTTTCCCATGATTTGTTGGCACAGTTGTGGTCGTGACCTGGTACATCTGATGCATTTCTGAACTGTTGATCTTGCCATTATCTTTCCTTTACTGGCCAAAATCGTTGTCTCATTATGTTCAGTAGCGCCTGAGGACCACAATGTTTATTTTCTTCATGAATCATTATTATTATTATTTCAAATGGCACTACGCACCGCGACCACAGTAGGTCTTTTGTGCTGCCCAGAATCACCCTAAAGGTTCAAGCTATTGATGAAGCCAAGAACCTTGCCGGGTGAAGTGTTCCAAATGTCGGAAGGCGACAAGAAACGGTCACCCAAAAACTTGATCCTCCTGACACAAAGCCCAGGACAATCGCAGAGGACATGCGCTGACGTCTCCGATTCCAACCCGCAAAACCTGCACAGTTCGGTGTCCGATTGACCCTTCTTGTGCTTATGGTACCTAAGGTTGCAATGTTCAGTAAAGTATCCAGTCAGGGTCCCTAGGTCCCTTCGACCAAGGGCCAGTAGTCGCCCAGACCCACCACTGGGCATAGATATAAATCTCTTAGCCTGTCGTTGGCCACGAGATGTTTGCCAATAATCGTAGAATTTCGACTCTCTCCACAACCTGAGCCTCTCCTTAATGTAGCCCATGGGCACCCTGCAGAAAGGTTCAGGGCCTATGAAAGGCACCACGGTTGGCCAGACAGTCCGCCCTTTCGTTGCCCTCATGCCCCTCATGGCCCGGAATCCATCCCAGGGTAAGGGAGTTGCTCCTACCGAGTCGGTTGAGTGCCGTAATACATTCCATGACAAGTTTAGATGACACCTCGTGGGACATAAGAGCCCTGAGTGCCGCCTGACTGTCAGAGAGAATATAGATACGAGATCTGACCACACGCCTCCGTAGGCATTCCTCCACACACACACACATATGGCGTAGATTTCCGCCTGAAAAATGGAGGGATATTTGCCCATGGGAAGGGCGCGCTGGAAACCGGGTCCTAAAACCCCCGCACCCGTATCGTTATTCAGCTGTTTCGAGCCATCTGTGAACCATAACTGGGCCCCAACTTCAGGTTCCCAAGTCCGGTTGGTCCACATGCTCCTGTCAAAAGACATAGCGTCGAAATACCTGACCAAAATCTGTTCCAGAAGCATCTTATCTGTGACCTTCCTGATTGGGTCGTCCATAAGAATCTTGGCGATCCTCATGTGACCCCTTAGGTCGCCGCCCCTCTTGCTACCGAATTCCCTAAGTCTAGTTGAGCCCATGACGGCCGCCTCCATTACAGTGATATGCAACGGAGGAATTCCCAGCATGGCCCCGATGGCATCCGTAGGACATGTCCCGCTGGCGCCCGTTATACCAATGCACGCCAAACGGTAGATCCTCTTAAGAGCACTCATCGTTTTCGACTGCTCGACCTTAGGCCACCATGCGATGGCCGCATAGGTGATCATAGGTCTGACAATAGTAATGAATGACCAATACACCATCCGCGGACTCAGACCCCATGTCTTCCCAAAGAGCCTTTGGCAGGCATAAAGAGCTCTGGTGGCCTTTTTGGACAGCGAGTCAATATGATCATTCCAGGTTAGAGATTTGTCAAGAGTAACCCCCAAATACCTAACCTTATCAGAGTAATCTATCACCATGCCCCTCACAACGGGCCTTGATAGATTAACCTTCCTTCTATTTGTAAATGGTACCAGTATCGTCTTCGACGGGTTGATGGATAAGCCCTTTCCCTGACACCATGAAAGAGTAAAGTTCAGAGCCTCTTGCATGCGCTCTGAGATCGTCCTGTCATCCCATCCAACGACGGATATGACAAGATCATCTGCATAGCCGTAGGTCTTGAAGCCCTGGTCGTTTAGACCCTCGAGCAACTCATCTATGACCAGTGTCCATAATAATGGCGATAAAACACCCCCCTGAGGACACCCTCTGGTCGCATTCACAGTCCTGAGTGCAGACCCTATACCAAGGGTGATTACCCTGGACCTTAGCATCTCTAGAGTCCAGTCCACAATGACTGAAGAGATACCCTTACGCAGCATGGCCCCTTTAATCGCACCGTAGGACGTGTTGTCAAAAGCGCCCTGTATATCTATAAAGGCACAAAGGGCAATGTGCTTTGCCCCTAGTGCCCTCTCAACCATATCGACAACGTGATGAACAGCTGTTTCGGTAGACTTTCCCCGCTGATACGCGAACTGAAGACCGTGTATCGGTCTCCGTGCGAGGTAAGTGTCTCTAATATAGCGATCCAAGACTTTCTCCATAGTCTTAAGGAGAAACGAGCTGAGGCTAATTGGTCTATACGATTTAGGCAACTGTTCGGACTTTCTCCCTGCCTTTGGTATGAAGACCACTTTCACCTCTCTCCAAGGTGATGGTACATGACCAAATAGCAGACTGGATCTAAATATTCTAACCAGCCTTGGGATAATTGCGTACAACCCCTGCTGCAACAGGCATGGATAGACCCCGTCCGGACCTGGAGATTTGTATGGAGAAAACTCATTCACCGCCCACCTTACCCTGCTCTCCTGAAAGATAGACCCCGATAGACGTACATTCCTCCCCGTTAGGTTTGGGATTCCCCAAGTAGCATCCGACCCGCCAGAGACTACGCATCCCGGGAAGTGCGTATCTAGCAGGAGTTTGCAGGTTTCGACGGGAGATTCAGTGTAGGAACCATCTGGTCTCCTCAGAGTACAGATACCATTCGTATGATCCTGTGACAGGGCCTTTTGAAGTCGCACAGCTTCTGGAAGATTCGAGATCCTCTCACAGTAACTGCGCCACGTGGACCTTTTGGATCTGCGTAGTTCCTTGTTATATGCAGTGAATGCAGCCCTATAGGTGACCCAGTCACCTGTTCGTTTGGCATTATTAAAGAGCTTTCTGGCTTTACTTTTGAGCTCCTCCAAACCACTGTTCCACCATGGAACATCCCTCTTTGTCCTCCTGGTCTTTAGTGGGCAGCTCGCAGCGTAAGCAGAAGTTAAATTCCCTTGAATTTCCGTCGCCTCATAATCAATTTCCCCTGAGCTCAGAATCAACCCCTTGGAAAAGTTGGTGTCTCCCCCCAAGTGATGGCGGAAGTTTTCCCAGTTCGTACGTCTAGGATTGCGGTAAACCTGATTGGAATCCAATGAACCGATAACATCAAAGACCAGGTGCTGATGGTCAGGCATTGATAGTTCGTTGGAGACATGCCAGTTAGAGATGGCAAAAGACAAATTGGAGCTCGTAAGAGTGAGATCCAAGACCTCTGACCTAATTGCATTCCTAAAAGTCGGTACGTCACCCTTGTTCGCTATGTTTATATTATTCCTACATATAAATTCTAGCAGGTACTCACCACGTTTGTTGACATCCTTACTCCCCCATACCGTGTGATGTGCGTTGGCGTCGCATGCTAGGATCCAGCTCACTGACCTCTTTCGGCAATATTCAACCAAGGCCGAAACCTCAGCTGTAGGTGCCGCTTCTGCGTCGCCAGGCAAGTACGCGGAGGCGAGTACTACCTCATGTACCCCGGATAGGGAGGGTAACATTGCGGAGATTGCTACCAAATCTCCCAAGACAAATTCTGAAATTGGAAGAAAGGTTAGACTATTCCTCACAAAGATGGCCACTCTGGGCCTAGTTAATTGAGAATTATAGATCAGCTTACCTTGACTTGCATTGAGCCCTTTTATGACTCCATTGTGCACCCAAGGCTCCTGGATGAACATTACGTCCAGGACATCCGTTGTGAACCTTCTGCTGGCGACGTCCGATGCCGCCTTTGCATGGTGAAGGTTCACCTGTAAGCACCTGAGGTGCTTTGGTGCTCCAGCTTTTTTGGCAGCCATTATTTGCGTTTGGCAGCACGCTTTGCCACCTTTCTGCCACGATTTGAGTTAAGCAGCACAGCTTCTTCTGCCGAGTGCCGCTCACCCTTTTTCCGCCTTTCGGAAGCCTTAAAATCGACCCGTTTTTTAGTTGTGGATTTGGCCGTGGCTGCAGAAATGCTTGCCTGTTTGGGTATGTCGCGCCCGACCCCATGTTGTTGTCGGGTGGGTCTTACCAGCGCTGTTCCAAACCCAAAGTTCACCCTGTGATCCTTTCGCTTGAGTATATCAGCTGAGATAGGGTCAATAGACAGGGTGAGCTCAACTATGCCACCCTTGATAACCCTATTCAACACCTTCCAATACCCAACCGAAAGCTCGGAGTTCTGGCCCTCAACTAGTCTAAGAATTAGATCATTAGACGTGTCCTCCTTCTCGGGAAAATAACCCACGAAAACTTGGGCCTTCGGCACTTTTTTCTCCGCAACCACCTTCAACACAGCGTCGCTCCCTGGCTTAAAGGAGCAACTCGAGAAAATGGGCTTAATTGTTCCCTTACTCAGCTCCGCTATTTTGTGCAGCACAGCTCTTTGGATGGAGTAGAGCTGCTCATCCGTCCATCTAGTTACCGGGAAATCAGGTGGAATAACACCAATCTTCACGGTGGCAACTGCATCCTTGTAGGATACCTCTTGTTTCCGCTGGTTGGCCGGAACTGGCAAGGCTGGTTTCGGCAGTATAGCGCCTACAGTCTTGCAAGGTGTGCCATCTGCAGCCATATCAGCTGTCCGCTTTGCAGGATGTCTAGTTTCAGGTGGTGTCGAGCCATCTGAGCGCACCCTTTTCCTGCTACCTGTGAGCTCTTTGACCTCCTTACGGGCCTCGCGCATTGGCAACTGACAAAGCCGCCGCGCAACCTCTAGGTCAATACCTTCATCCAGGTACGTCCGCAAGCGTTTGCGAGCCGCCCCGCAGAGCTTCACGCGCTCAGTCTTCGGTTTCGACCGATCGCCTGGGACTGTGACGGCACTTACAGGCTGGGAGCTTAACAGCTCATCCTCCTCGTGCGTTGGGATGTTCGTAGTTGTGTCTGAAATAGGGCCCGGAGGGTCCTGAGTTAAACTACTAACATCCATGGGTTCGGCAACATTGGAATCCAGAGCGCCCAATGTCTGCTCAGCCGAAACTATTGCTACCTCTGTGCCTTTTAGGTTTGAAACCTCTTTGCCACCTAAGGTGAGACCTGCATCGGTCTTCTCTTGCTCTTTATTTAATAGATTATTAGAGTCCATCTAAAAGAAAAGAAAAATAAGGGATTACAACAGAACACATAGTAGCAGAGCCCTGTGCTACCAGTGAGCTGATACAACCAGGGTGTGCCACGCCCTGGTGGCCACCGTTCAAAAACACACTAACGTAGTGCTATTCGTCCCATAGGCACGGTACAGATAACACCTGGGATTACGGGTTTTTATCGAGTGTCCGCTCTAGATCCGCCATTTTCTGTAAAAGCAGAGCCACCTCGAGCAGGATGTGGATTAAAGCATGGATTATCCAGTCGCAGATGCGACTCCGTGTTGTTCATCACAAGGAACCACGTCTGCATCTGGATAAGTCTAGCTTAAACTCCACGCATGGACGGTCATTGGGGTCCTGATAGGCTAAGGCACCATCGTTCGATGTGCTGTGTATACGCTTCAAGGACCCCCTGTGTTCTTGCTGCCTGTCTCCTAAATTTCGATTTAGTAATAATTACTGCGCCGAACTTTAGGAATCAAGCAACGGAACACTTGGCTCCTTCATGAATCATAAATAACAGCTTTACGAGAGGGTCGTTATGTGAGATCAACATGGGGTGTTTTGCATCATACTGTAACATGGCCGCCTCAAGTCGGCCCCCATCTCGTAGGATACGTCTTTCTTCTAGAAATGGTGATAAGCTGCTGATGGAGCTACTTTTGTCTACTCTGTTGTGGTTTTGGAGTTGTTTTAATTTTGCTGAGAAGTCAGAAGCCTGAATGGTTCGTATTATCAAGAATAGTGCATCATCGAGTTCAACTGGAGTTAATGATTTTCATATAGGTCGCTCTTATTTTCTTATCCTCGAATTTTTGATGAAACTAATGACATATCCCAGTATTCTTTGTAGAGACTTGAAGGAATTCCTGTGGTGAATCGTATATACAAAATCATCGCTGACGATGTTGACTGCCGTGATTGGAGCTATCTTCCTTTTTTCAATGTCAGTCTCAGTTGGGATGTGTGGTTGTGATGAAAACGAGGGTAGCCACATTTATTCTCTTCCATGTAGGAATGGTGGCCCGTAAAACCATAAGTCACATGAAGCCAATTTTACTGCTGATAACCCCCTGGATAATACGTCAGCTAGATTGTCCTTTGATCGAACATGGCGCCATTGGTTGGGCAAGGTTAGTGATTGAATTGTAGCTAATCGGTTAGCAACGAATGTATGAAAAGTTGAAGATTGTGCGTTTATCCAAGATAGAACAATTTCAGAATCAGTCCATAAGAATACTGGCTGATCCTTCATTTGGGTATCGATTTTTACCCTGTGTAATAATTGAGCAGCTATTACGGCTGCACATAATTCCAATCGAGGCAGCGTTTGTTGCTTTAATGGAGCAACCCGTGTTTTTGCGCATAATAATCGTGCAATAACTCTTCCATCTTTAAGAGTTGCACGGATGTATACCGCTGCACCAAATGCCTTTTCAGATGCATCCGCAAACACACGTAGTTGCGTTCTTACTGGAATGTCACCCTTGAAGATATGTCTTAAGATTTGTAGGTTGTTTAAGCTATCCAATTCGGTTATAAATGTATTCCAGTCTGTTTAAAGCTCCCTTGGTAATGGTTCATCCCAATCTAACTTTAGTTGCCATAATTGTTGAATGAATATTTTTGCCTTCACAACAACAGGAGCCACTAATCCAAGAGGATCATATAACCTTGCTAGATCCGACGTCGCTGAACGTTTTGATACAGTTTTTAGCAGGTTCATTTTTACCTTGACGCAAAAACGGTCCGTTTTAGGCAGCCATAGTAATCCTACCGTTTTCACAGTGTTAGCGTTGTTACTGCTAAAATCTAAATGCACCTCCTGATCGCCGAGTGGAATGTTCTTTAGCAGTTGTGGATGGTTTCCACACCATCTTTAAAGATTGAAGCCGTGTTTTTTTTAGAATCATAATGAGTTCCTTTTGTGTTTCTATGGCTGTGTTAAGACTATCTGAACCTCCAAGGCCATCATCCACATAGAAATTATCTCTTAACAGTTGTGCTCCATATGGATAATTGACAATGTTCTCGTCGGCGATTCTTCGCAAGCATTGTGTGGCTAAATAGGGTGCTGCCCGGGTACCGTATGTGACTGTGTTGAGCTTGTAGTAGTTGACGGGTGATGATGGATCCTTCCTCCATATTATAAGTTGAAATTGATGATTGTCGGGATGAATCAATAATTGTCTGTACATTTTTTCGATGTCAGTGGTAAAGACAAATTTCGGCAGGCGAAAACGAAGTAAAATTGAAAATAGCTCACTTTGAACAGTTGGGCCGTTAAACATTAAGTCATTAAGAGAGTGACCTGTAGAAGTTTTGGCTGATGTGTCGAACACTACTCGGAGTTTGGTTGTGGTGCTGTCAGGTTTTAATACGCAATAATGAGGAATGAAGTACTTGGGATCTAATAAGGTGTTGGGGTTGATTCTTTACATGTGTCCAAGTTGTTCATATTCTTGCATAAATTGAACGTATTGATTTCGAACTTTATCATTTTCCATAAGTCTACGCTCGAGGCTTATGAACCTATTATATGCCATCGTATGGGATTCTCCTAATGCTGCTGGATTTTCCCTGAATGGAAGGCTTACTATAAAGCGACCATCTTCGGTTGTGTGCGTATTATGGTTGAAGTGTGATTCACACTGTCTTTCTGATGGCGACAAATTTTTCCCTGTGGATTCAATTTCATCTAATTTCCAGCCTCCTCTACCGATGAAGTGCCGGCAAATATAGCACATGTAAGTGCACATAATGGGTAAGGAATTGGATTTTTTTCCTATTGCACCTCCTAATGTTGTGTTTTGTAGGGTTGGGAGATCATCAGCAAGGTGTATCGTCCCATTTTTAGTTAATTTGTAATAGAACTCTGCTCCAAGTAGCATATCAATTTTTTCATGCTGGTCAAAGTGAGGATTTGCATGATAAATGTTATTTGGAATGTCCCACGATGAAATGTCAATATGTTGACTTGGTTGTGCGGGAATTATACTTGGTAGTACGTATGCTTCCACGTTCGTTGAGAAGCAACGATCCCTGGACTTCATTTGAATGCTTGTGCGATACCTGGATTTCTTTTGGATTTCACCAATGCCATCAAGGCAAAGTGAAGCTCCTGATGGTGAAATGGATAGTTTTTGGCAAAGACGTTTCGATACAACATTCACTTGTGATCCTGAATCCAACACTGCTCTAAATTCGTCTGATGCACCATTTGGGGCTGTAATTATCACTATTGCCGTTGCTAGCAAGACATAGCTCTGGCGGCCCGCAGCGTCGTTGGTTGTTGCTGTAGCTGGAACTGATGTAATTGCTACGACATTTGAGGCAGGTGCCCCTTTTGTCGTATGAGGATGTGAGAACCTGCTCAACTGGGATTTGGTGAGTTGTTGTCTTTCCTCTCCAAGTGAAGCAACGTGTTGTGCCTTTTTTCACATTTTCTGCAATTACTTGATTTGCAATTTTTTGACGCGTGATCACTTCTGAAGCAGTTGACGCATAGTTTGCGTTGTTGTGCCCAGCGTAGTCGTTCTTCTTCTGATAATTGGCAAAATTTGTTGCAGTGGTAGAGTTTATGGCTACTGTTATTGCATAATTTGCATATGCTAATGCTGTGTCCATTGGATGTTATTATTGTTGAAACCGCCTTTTGTGTCGGTTTTTCCTTTGGAACGATTGCCTCCATAGATTGAAGTTCCAGAAATGATAAAAATTCAGTTATCGTTGGCACATCCCTTGGGTTAGTTAGTGATTGCATGTACCTGATGTGCGTGTTTTTATCAAGCTTTTTAATTTTTAATTAATAAGTATTGCATCCCAAGTAGATGTTTTAATTTCCAAATTGTTCAATGCCAGTAAGCACTCTTTGGTGGTGCCATGCATAGATTTGATAGATTGAGCAGATGACGTCACGGACTGTTGGTTGAGTATTCTATCAACGAGGTCGATACTAAAATTCTCTTGTTGTTGTAGCGATCCTGTAAGGTTCCCCAGGCAGCTTTATAATTTGTCTTGGATAGAGAGAATTGACTGATTAGATGTTCAGCTTCTCCTGACAAATTGTTTTTCAAATACCAGATTTTCTGAATGGCGGGAATCAGCTGTTTATCTACCATTTCAGAAAACAAATCATAGAACTGTCGCCATTTCAAATAGTCGCCATCAAATTTCGGTATGGTAACTTTTGGCAAATGTAACGACGAAGTTGACTGATTTGAAGTAGTTGACTGATGTGGATGAGTTGGCTGATTTAAATGAGTTTGCCTAATTGTACAGTCGTTTTGTACCTTGTTAGCCATTATGGACAGGCTGACCAAACGCTCTTGAACCTTGTCGTTTAATTCATAAAAACTGTCGATGTCAAAACCAGATAGTAATGGATCCTTAAAACTTTCGCATATACTGTCGTAATGTTGATCGTTACCAGTTTGACGTCGTAGAATGGAAGTGGTTGAATTTCATCGGTAGTGGTTTCTACCTTTAAAAATCTGCTTAGAGCCATCATCCTAGCTTGTGCCTTTCTGATCAAGCATTGGCCTTTAATAGACTCCTGCTGAAGTAATGATGAAGCACCAGTTTTTTTATCTGCTGGTAGCTTTTGTTGGGATACCGCCTTTATACGAATAGCCTCTATTGAAAATAACTTTGTATATGATTTTGTTAACTCACTGATTTTTGAGTAGTAGTCCTCCGTAAAATACTCATGCTCTGTCTTCAGCCTTTTAACTTCATCAAGCATACGTAATTCTGTATCCTTGGCCTCAAACTGGTCCCAAGCTTCAGCGAGTCGTCTTATACGCTCCCCAAAGTATTCTGCGGTTGTTTTTCTGTCCGCAGAGTCTTTTTTGAAGTTTCGGACTATCGTTTGAATTGATTCGCCCGTTTCCAGTAGGGTATCCAGGAACAGTTTCGCCGTTGCCATTGTATATTGTAGCCTTTGCCTGTTGTTCTGTCGATTAAAATCCAGGAACTGATGAATTTGGTCACCAATGTTATGGTGCCTGTTGTATATGCTCCAACAAAAAATGCTGGAACTGATGAATTTGGTCACCAATGTTATGGTGCCTGTTGTATATGCCCCAACAGAGTTGCTGGAACTGATAAATTTGGTGTAGAGGATCGATTGTTGCTTGTTGTGGCCTCCACTGGTGTAGAAGGCGTTATAGCGTTGGACTGCTGTCCTAGTGTTTAAGGTTGCCTGTTTGGATTGTTGAAAGCCCCTTACCACTGATGGGGGGAAGCTTTAAACAGCGTCGGGGTCACCAAAATGTTTATATTAGTGGGGATTCAATCCAAGCGCATGAACTTGGACTGACACTAATTTTGTTTTGTTTAGAAACTCCCTTCAAGCACTTGTTACTTTAAAGGAGGTATTTGAATGAACAGTCAAAGCGTATTAATTTGTTTTAACTGATTCAAATATTCTTTATTGATCACTTATTTATACTAAAATTATGCTTACTTTCCTAAATTACACTGACTTATAATTTATGGCCTTTTAGCCAATATGAACAAGAATGCTAAAACTTGCTGAGTTACTTTTAAGTGGCGATTCGCTTATAGCAAAATTGCTACATAGCGTAGGAGTCTGATATCAAGAAAACGATATTAGACAACATTACATGCCAAAATCGATCCTACAAACGCTCCAAGATTGAGCAAGAAGAGGCACCTAATCCACGCCTGGGATAAGAAGGGCTGTTCGGCCGAAGAACAAGCCAGGAAGGAAACAACCACCCAATTCCTAGAAGAATACAACTAGAAGAGGACAAAAAAATTAATAATAATAAAATATAACTTAATAGAAATGGAGTGCTCTTTATGAGAACCCATTAGGTAAAAAAATAAATAAAAAAAAGAGTAAACCTACGATGAATAAAAGCATAGTTGGACCAAAACCACTAACGGTCGAAGAGGACATCAAGAGAACCAAGCCAACGAAGAAGGAAGAACCAAAAATACCGAAGGTAAAGCCACCTTAACGTCGCGGGGGCTACTTGGCCAACAAGAGAAGAGAAATAGCAAATTTGAAACGCGTCATAAATTCATCACCCCACCATCTTGGGAGCTGGCAACGAGATATTGCCTGCAAATAGACGAGCTGGAGAAACTCGTCGAACTACATTATAAAATAAATAAAAATATGTAATAGGAAAATAAAATAAAATAAAAAAATTTATTCTAAGATTTAAATTTTTATGAACATTTGTAAAAAAAAATAAATAAAATATAATAACTATAAAACTTTATTGAATTTCGTATGGCCGATGATAAGAAAGAAAAAGAAAACAGAACAGGAATATGAAAATCTCAAGAATAATATTGATAGCTTCAATTATATCTGGTATTATAGAATTATATAGTCATATTCAGAAACAAACTCAAAACAAACAAACAAACACAAAAATAAGAGAAGAAATAATAAAAGGAAAATTAAACGAAAGAATTTAATAGAAAATATAATTTCCTTGTGCACTTTAAAGTAGAGTCAATTTTTTGAGTTAATGGGTATCGAAGAATAACTTATTAATTCAAAATTTTTCAATGGAATTTATTAAGTCTTTGGAACAAATCAGAATAAATGCTAAGAAGTCATTAGGAAGACCATATACCATAGAAACAGCAAGGGAAAAGAAAATAGAAAAATTAGAAAGGGAACTAGAATCTTACATACAAAATTCGGATATAGAAGAGGAAAATACATCTGAGTTATTAGAACAGTTCGGGAAATTAAAATTGGAAGTAGTGGATATATTAGAACAACATACGAAGAGAAAGCCGAAGAAGGCGAAGCAGCGAGGAATTCTATCATGAACGCAAACAGCAAGATAGCGTTCAATGCGTTTATGAACGGACTCTCGGATCCTCAAGTCGTATCCACAATTGATGCAAGTCAAGTTACACAGATGCATTAAAAATCGCTCAAGAAGCTGCATCTAGAATAAAGCAAAGACACGTTTTCTTTCAAAGCTCAAGACCAAATCAGGACAGCGGAAACAGGTCTAACGAGTAAATAAAAAAATTTATTCTAAGATTTAAATTTTTTATGAACATTTGTAAAAAAAAATAAATGAAATATAATAACTATAAAACTTTATTGAATTTCATATGGCCGACGATAAGAAAGAAAAAGAAAACAGAACAGGAATATGAAAATCTCAAGAATAATATTGATAGCTTCAATTATATCTGGTATTATAGGATTATATAGTCATATTCAGAAACAAACTGAGGAGCTAAAGGAATGGGCAACAAATAGAATAGGAAATATAAACAGGATAGCTAGTATAGTTACCCACAAAAATAAGAGAAGAAATAATAAAAGGAAAATTAAACGAAAGAATTTAATAGAAAATATAATTTCCTTGTGCACTTTAAAGTAGAGTCAATTTTTTGAGTTAATGGGTATCGAAGAATAACTTATTAATTCAAAATTTTTCAATGGAATTTATTAAGTCTTTGGAACAAATCAGAATAAATGCTAAGAAGTCATTAGGAAGACCATATACCATAGAAACAGCAAGGGAAAAGAAAATAGAAAAATTAGAAAGGGAACTAGAATCTCACATACAAAATTCGGATATAGAAGAGGAAAATACATCTGAGTTATTAGAACAGTTCGGGAAATTAAAATTGGAAGTAGTGGATATATTAGAACAACATACGAAGAGAAAGCCGAAGAAGGCGAAGCAGCGAGGAATTCTATCATGAACGCAAACAGCAAGATAGCGTTCAATGCGTTTATGAACGGACTCTCGGATCCTCAAGTCGTATCCACAATTGATGCAAGTCAAGTTACACAGATGCATTAAAAATCGCTCAAGAAGCTGCATCTAGAATAAAGCAAAGACAAGTTTTCTTTCAAAGCTCAAGACCAAATCAGGACAGCGGAAACAGGTCTAACGAGTGCCGAAAATGTGGAAGATCACATGGCAATATATGTCCGGCAGAGGGCAAGGAATGTCACAAGTGTAAAAAACTTCATTTTAATAATAAATTCTTCTCAAATCTTAATGGGAACCGGTACAACGGCAACAACAATCAGAACAACAGAAATAATAACAACAGACAAAGCAATAATGGAAATCAGAACAACAGATCTAATCATAATAACCGGAGAAATAATAATAGAAACTGGAACAATAGGAATCGTAATATAAATCAAGTTGAAGATCAGGGAAACTCCCAAAACCTGGAGACCATAAATTAGGGCTCTCCGGAAGAACTCTAGTAAATTCGACAAAAATCTATAACATATCATCCAACCTTTAAAACTACGTAAAGCTTAATATATTAGATACTAATTATTCATTAACATTCATGATAGACACAGTAGCGGATGTATCCCTATGCAAAGAACAATTTTTATATCAATATGATGAGAATCTAGATGATTATTGCAATTTAACGGGAATCTCAGATGGAATAATAAATCCATTGGTTCCACCGATATTTAAATTAAATTTGAAGATAAACTGATTAAACATAGAATATAACTAGTACAGAACAACTTCCCAATAGGTACAGATGGAATTCTTGGTAGAGATTTTTTCAAAATACAAATGTAACATTGATTATAATAAATATGTATTATCATTTAGAATCAACAACGAGGATATAACATTACCTGTACACGACAATCTATTTTTAATCAATCAAATAGAAAAACCACAAAGAAGTAACATTATAATACCTTTTAAAATCAAATTAGACATTCAGTACAACGAATCGAGAAATAACACACGGCGTATATTTAGCAAATGCAATCATACCTAAGCAAGGACATCAAACTGTTGAATGTCTTAGATAGACCTATAACAGTGAGAAACTGTTCAATCAATAAGAGTAAAGACAATAACAACAACACGCAAAAACGATTTAATAAAATACTAGAACATAAAAAACTGTGCACATGTGAGACTTTTCCATCATCTCATTTGTTACCCAATCTGCCTTTTGTTCACAATTCAATTGACCATTAGTATACTTCCATAATCCATTGTGAATCAAGACGCTCTTCATGTGAACATGCCAGGAATCATAATTCATTTCATCTAGTTTTTCAATTTGCAAAAACGGCGATGTCATCTTATTACAAAAATTAATATTCTTGAAGCTCTAAACGCCTTGGCACATGACAAATGTAAAAGTGAATTAAAACCAGAAATATTTCCAAACGTTTCAATGTTTTATTGATGAACGAAAAACAAAATTCTCATTAGTCATATATAAAAAACAAAACCAACTATTAATACAAATTCAAAGTATGTTATGTATAAGGTTTACAATATCAACAGGAGTAAAATTTTCAACAGAAACATTTGCAGACGCACAATCAATGCAAATTTCACGTGTATCGGCTTAGGCACCTCCATTCTGGCGTCCCGACCTTCTTCTTTGGTTCAAACATATGGAATCACAGTTTATAAAGGCTTGTGTAACTATAGACTATAAAAATTCCATACCATCTTATCATCGACTGAAAGCAACATTCTTGATAAAGTACATGACATCATAATTAATCCTCCAACAAAAAGTATGTACAAATACTTGTAAGCGAAACTTATCAGCGCGTTTTCTTATTCTGAAGAAAAACGCCTTAAGAAGCTTTTAACAGAAGTCGAACTTGGAGACAAGAAGCCATCAGAATTGGTAAGCCAAATGCACACCTTAGCCCAAAGAAAAGTTTCGGATGGTATTTTAAAACAGCTGTGGATACAACGACTGTCATCCCAAATGAAGGCCATACTCTCTGTCAGCGAAGACTGTTTAGAAAAACTAACTGCCATGGCTGACAAGAAATGTGACTGCACCGATTCAGAAATCAACATGGTTTCCACATCGTCAGATAAACGTTCAAGCAGACCTACCCACATTAAACGTAAATTTGAATCTCTCTGTACCCAGATGGAAAGTTTAGGAAAATCAAGAGGCCAAAGCCAACCAAGAGGAATGCGTAGTCATTCTAAATTATCATCTCAAAAAGGCAAGCGATTATGCTGGTATAACTACATGTAATTTTAATCAAACTAGATAGGAAAAATTGATGGCGCCCCGTCATCGGTGACGGATAGGAGCAACCGTGAGCTCTGTCTCCTGTTCGAGATTTAAAATCGAAATCCAGGTTTTTAATAGATTCGGGGGCAGATTTGTCAGTTTTCCCGGCATCATCTTTAAAGCAACAACAAGAAGCTAGCTCACTCGTTTTGTATGCAGCTAATTAGACACCAGTCAAAACATATGGAAACAAAACTTTTACAATAGATTTGGGCCTCAAACGTAATTTTAAATGGAACTTCATCATTGTCGATATCCCTAAACCAATTATAGGCTCAGATTTTTTGGATAAATATGGTCTTCTTATTGACATCAAGATAAACTGTCACATAGATCCTACCACAAAACGCAGTTGTAAAGGTATAGTAATCCGACTATTATCTATTAACGAAAGAGTATAGTAATTGTTTAAAATATTTGTTAACACTTATTGCTAACATTATCCCAATGTATCGTTAAGTTATGCCTATTGTATATAACATATATTACAATAGTTATATACATACGTTTTGTTTTTATTTAAATACAATGTACTGTATTAACATGTACAAATATACAAGCATATACATATGCATGTATCAGCTAGCGGTTAACTGTTTAACTTTTTTGCTGTAATTTAGTTTGCTCTTGTTATAACTTTAATAAAGTATTTTGTTTTAGTTCTTTACTGATCACCAACTCTTTTGTATCATTTGTATCATTTTTATTTAACCCAACAGGTTATGGGTCCCAGACAATTTTGTTAAAATATAAGTACAGTTTTGCTTAATAATTGTCAAAGGGTTTTTTGTTAAATAAGTAAAAGTTTTGTTTTACGGATATATTTAGTTTTATTCATGCGAATAATGAACGCTGAATATGCAAAAATTTAAAAACTGAAGAAAACAGATCAATAGAACATGTGGCGATTTCAGATTGAAGTAATACTGAATGCCAGTAATTTGCTGCATTACATCGGCTGACGGTGCAGGTGCGACTGCTGGTGCAGCTGGGGCGGTTGCGGCTGGTGGTGGTATTGTTGGTGGTGCAGGTGTGGCTGGTGCTGCAGATTCGGCTAGTGGTGCTGGAGCTCAAGGTGGTAATATTCGTGAACAGAAGGATGTAAAAGATTGGTTAAGAGGTGACGGTAATTGTTATGACGCTAGGGCAAGAACCATTAATGCATGTAATGAATTGCAAAACGTCAAGAGAAATGTGGTGGAAACTTGAAAGCATATACGAGTTCAAATCCACGTCGAATGTACACAGATTGCAGCAAAAATTTTATAGTTTTCAAAAAGACCGTCAAGATGATGTCGCTATGCATTTATCAAAATTAGAAACGTTGGTGTCACAATTAAAGTATGTCGGTGAAAATATTTCTCCAACAATGGTTATAACAAAAATTTTAATGACACTTCCATCTAATTGTGCTCATTTATACAGTGCATGGGAGTCTACAGCGGCTGACCAGCCAACAATTGAAAATTTGACTGCTAGACTCATAATGGAAGAAGCGATATTAAATTCTTCTAGCGTTAGTTCTAATAGTGGCGAAGCATTTGTAGCGAAACAGGAAACAAAATACAATATAATAATAAAACTAATAAAAACCTGGAAAGTGTTTCATATGTAAAAAGCCTGGACACTGGAAACGCGAGTGTTATTTATATAAAGAAAATAAGCACAAAGAAGATAACATAAAAGGAAATGCGTTTTTGTGTGAAAGAGAGGCAGCGGACAGGATAAAGGAAATGAGGTGCAAGTGACCATATGACAAAAAAAGGAATATTTTGTGAAATACACTAAGTTTGGAATTCCAATGGAAATTTGAGTAGGAAATGGTAACACTATTAAGGCATTTTGTTACGGGGTTAGTTAAAATGTTTGCTGGAAGAAAAGAAATCTTAATTGCAAAGTGGGAAAATAAATTTTGAATCAATGTTTCAATGAAAAGCTTGGATATACATTTTTTTATTTTGTAAATGATACAGGAAAAAAAATTCAATCGAATGTGCTTGGAAAAGCTTTTTGAAAAAAAGGAAAAGAAAATTTTGAATTAAATATTGAATAAAATTGAATATTGAATAAAATTGTTCACTTTTTGTAATTATCGGGTATAAAAAGCCAATAAAAATATTTATGGAAAGAAATTTTAATAAAATATTTTAAGATGTGATGAAGAGCTAGGATATTTGGTAGTGGTGCGCGGAAAAATTTCGCAGTTAAAAGAAAAATTTTAACAATTTACCGTCGAATTGGTAATGATCAAAAAATTAAAATCCCATAAATTTGTACAATGGAAGGTAAATTTGATTGGCAACTTTGTGATTAGCCTTTATCATCGGCTATTGAGATCACTGCAAAACAATTGGATGATCAACAAATCAGATCTGAATTCAATAATTTTTTAACTATTGGCTGGTGGGAGAAATCAAAAGAACTTATTGGTACCGATATAATTGGCTATAAATAACGTTAAAATAACAATATTGTTTTTTGATAAATCTATATCTTAAAAATTAAAGAATAATTTGTAAGAAAAATCTCTTGTAAATATGAAAATTTTATAAAAATCTACAACGACCATATGGTCATATCGCCATGGGAAGCTATGGTAAGTCATTAAATGTTTAGTAAATATAAAAATCTATACAGAGATTTATTTTTTTTTTCATAATTGCATTGATTTGCCTGAGTATTAAAAATTTTTTTTTACGTCAAATTTTCACATTTTTTCTCAATTCAAATCATTTTTATTTTGCATGTAAAAATAATTCCAAAGCAATGTTCTCTTTACTCCAAACTCTCCACTAGGAGATAGCGTATTAAAGCAACGAACAGATGACGCAATTACAGATGTAGATTTTATAACAATAAATAAAGAGGATATCCAGGTAGTTATACAAGATAACTTAAAACCAAAAAAAGCACCAGGATACGACCTTGTAACGCCAATTATGATTAAAAATCTACCAAATGTTGCAGTAGCAGCCTTAACTTGTATATTTAATGCAATTATAAATACAGGTGTCTTTTCAAGTAGCTGGAAGATATCCAAAATTATTATGATCCCAAAGCCAGGAAAAGACCCGACGGTACCTTCCTCGTACCGACCAATCAGTTTGCTGCCATGCTTATCAAAACTGTTCGAGAAGGTGTTCCAGAAAAAATTAATGCGTTACTTAATTGAGAAAAAAGTCATTCCAGTCCACCAGTTTGGTTTTCGCGAACATCATGGAACAAGTCAATCGCAAACCTGGTGAGATAAGAAAGGCATTTGAACATAAAAAATACTGCACAGCTCTCTTCCTAGATGTTGCACAAGCGTTCGACAAAGTTTGGCATGAAGGTTTGCTATACAAAGTAACGGATTTACTGTCCCTTAACACATAAAAATTGAATAAATCATACCTCTCGAATCGCCTGTTTAGAGTAAAGTATGATGACTACCTAACACACGACTTTGAAATAAGGGCAGGTGTCCCATAGGGCAGTGTTCTTGGTCCTATACTCTACTTAATTTACACCTCTGATCTACCAATGAGTGCAAATTTCACTATTTCAACATTTGCTGATGATACAGCTATCCTTTATTCACATGCTGACCCATACTTGGCTGCAACAGAACTAAACAATTATTTAAGACGTTTGGAGACGTGGTTAAAAAAATGGAGAATACAAGTTAACGAGGGGAAAAGCAAACACATTACCTTTTCACTGAGAAGGGGAGATTGTAGCCCTGTTGCTCTTAACAATTTAACAATTCATCAGTCTGACCATGTTACGTACCTCGGCATACACCTAGATAGACGTCTTACGTGGCGCCGACAACATTCTTGATAAAGTACATGACATCATAATTAATCCTCCAACAAAAAGTATGTACAAATACTTGTAAGCGAAACTTATCAGCGCGTTTTCTTATTCTGAAGAAAAACGCCTTAAGAAGCTTTTAACAGAAGTCGAACTTGGAGACAAGAAGCCATCAGAATTGGTAAGCCAAATGCACACCTTAGCCCAAAGAAAAGTTTCGGATGGTATTTTAAAACAGCTGTGGATACAACGACTGTCATCCCAAATGAAGGCCATACTCTCTGTCAGCGAAGACTGTTTAGAAAAACTAACTGCCATGGCTGACAAGAAATGTGACTGCACCGATTCAGAAATCAACATGGTTTCCACATCGTCAGATAAACGTTCAAGCAGACCTACCCACATTAAACGTAAATTTGAATCTCTCTGTACCCAGATGGAAAGTTTAGGAAAATCAAGAGGCCAAAGCCAACCAAGAGGAATGCGTAGTCATTCTAAATTATCATCTCAAAAAGGCAAGCGATTATGCTGGTATAACTACATGTAATTTTAATCAAACTAGATAGGAAAAATTGATGGCGCCCCGTCATCGGTGACGGATAGGAGCAACCGTGAGCTCTGTCTCCTGTTCGAGATTTAAAATCGAAATCCAGGTTTTTAATAGATTCGGGGGCAGATTTGTCAGTTTTCCCGGCATCATCTTTAAAGCAACAACAAGAAGCTAGCTCACTCGTTTTGTATGCAGCTAATTAGACACCAGTCAAAACATATGGAAACAAAACTTTTACAATAGATTTGGGCCTCAAACGTAATTTTAAATGGAACTTCATCATTGTCGATATCCCTAAACCAATTATAGGCTCAGATTTTTTGGATAAATATGGTCTTCTTATTGACATCAAGATAAACTGTCACATAGATCCTACCACAAAACGCAGTTGTAAAGGTATAGTAATCCGACTATTATCTATTAACGAAAGAGTATAGTAATTGTTTAAAATATTTGTTAACACTTATTGCTAACATTATCCCAATGTATCGTTAAGTTATGCCTATTGTATATAACATATATTACAATAGTTATATACATACGTTTTGTTTTTATTTAAATACAATGTACTGTATTAACATGTACAAATATACAAGCATATACATATGCATGTATCAGCTAGCGGTTAACTGTTTAACTTTTTTGCTGTAATTTAGTTTGCTCTTGTTATAACTTTAATAAAGTATTTTGTTTTAGTTCTTTACTGATCACCAACTCTTTTGTATCATTTGTATCATTTTTATTTAACCCAACAGGTTATGGGTCCCAGACAATTTTGTTAAAATATAAGTACAGTTTTGCTTAATAATTGTCAAAGGGTTTTTTGTTAAATAAGTAAAAGTTTTGTTTTACGGATATATTTAGTTTTATTCATGCGAATAATGAACGCTGAATATGCAAAAATTTAAAAACTGAAGAAAACAGATCAATAGAACATGTGGCGATTTCAGATTGAAGTAATACTGAATGCCAGTAATTTGCTGCATTACATCGGCTGACGGTGCAGGTGCGACTGCTGGTGCAGCTGGGGCGGTTGCGGCTGGTGGTGGTATTGTTGGTGGTGCAGGTGTGGCTGGTGCTGCAGATTCGGCTAGTGGTGCTGGAGCTCAAGGTGGTAATATTCGTGAACAGAAGGATGTAAAAGATTGGTTAAGAGGTGACGGTAATTGTTATGACGCTAGGGCAAGAACCATTAATGCATGTAATGAATTGCAAAACGTCAAGAGAAATGTGGTGGAAACTTGAAAGCATATACGAGTTCAAATCCACGGCGAATGTACACAGATTGCAGCAAAAATTTTATAGTTTTCAAAAAGACCGTCAAGATGATGTCGCTATGCATTTATCAAAATTAGAAACGTTGGTGTCACAATTAAAGTATGTCGGTGAAAATATTTCTCCAACAATGGTTATAACAAAAATTTTAATGACACTTCCATCTAATTGTGCTCATTTATACAGTGCATGGGAGTCTACAGCGGCTGACCAGCCAACAATTGAAAATTTGACTGCTAGACTCATAATGGAAGAAGCGATATTAAATTCTTCTAGCGTTAGTTCTAATAGTGGCGAAGCATTTGTAGCGAAACAGGAAACAAAATACAATATAATAATAAAACTAATAAAAACCTGGAAAGTGTTTCATATGTAAAAAGCCTGGACACTGGAAACGCGAGTGTTATTTATATAAAGAAAATAAGCACAAAGAAGATAACATAAAAGGAAATGCGTTTTTGTGTGAAAGAGAGGCAGCGGACAGGATAAAGGAAATGAGGTGCAAGTGACCATATGACAAAAAAAGGAATATTTTGTGAAATACACTAAGTTTGGAATTCCAATGGAAATTTGAGTAGGAAATGGTAACACTATTAAGGCATTTTGTTACGGGGTTAGTTAAAATGTTTGCTGGAAGAAAAGAAATCTTAATTGCAAAGTGGGAAAATAAATTTTGA
The DNA here is from genome assembly GCA_949748255.1 of Eustalomyia histrio. NCBI lineage: Eukaryota > Metazoa > Arthropoda > Insecta > Diptera > Anthomyiidae > Eustalomyia > Eustalomyia histrio. Next base: position 115,376,776 of record OX456524.1, read on the forward strand.
ATCAATGTTTCAATGAAAAGCTTGGATATACATTTTTTTATTTTGTAAATGATACAGGAAAAAAAATTCAATCGAATGTGCTTGGAAAAGCTTTTTGAAAAAAAGGAAAAGAAAATTTTGAATTAAATATTGAATAAAATTGAATATTGAATAAAATTGTTCACTTTTTGTAATTATCGGGTATAAAAAGCCAATAAAAATATTTATGGAAAGAAATTTTAATAAAATATTTTAAGATGTGATGAAGAGCTAGGATATTTGGTAGTGGTGCGCGGAAAAATTTCGCAGTTAAAAGAAAAATTTTAACAATTTACCGTCGAATTGGTAATGATCAAAAAATTAAAATCCCATAAATTTGTACAATGGAAGGTAAATTTGATTGGCAACTTTGTGATTAGCCTTTATCATCGGCTATTGAGATCACTGCAAAACAATTGGATGATCAACAAATCAGATCTGAATTCAATAATTTTTTAACTATTGGCTGGTGGGAGAAATCAAAAGAACTTATTGGTACCGATATAATTGGCTATAAATAACGTTAAAATAACAATATTGTTTTTTGATAAATCTATATCTTAAAAATTAAAGAATAATTTGTAAGAAAAATCTCTTGTAAATATGAAAATTTTATAAAAATCTACAACGACCATATGGTCATATCGCCATGGGAAGCTATGGTAAGTCATTAAATGTTTAGTAAATATAAAAATCTATACAGAGATTTATTTTTTTTTTCATAATTGCATTGATTTGCCTGAGTATTAAAAATTTTTTTTTACGTCAAATTTTCACATTTTTTCTCAATTCAAATCATTTTTATTTTGCATGTAAAAATAATTCCAAAGCAATGTTCTCTTTACTCCAAACTCTCCACTAGGAGATAGCGTATTAAAGCAACGAACAGATGACGCAATTACAGATGTAGATTTTATAACAATAAATAAAGAGGATATCCAGGTAGTTATACAAGATAACTTAAAACCAAAAAAAGCACCAGGATACGACCTTGTAACGCCAATTATGATTAAAAATCTACCAAATGTTGCAGTAGCAGCCTTAACTTGTATATTTAATGCAATTATAAATACAGGTGTCTTTTCAAGTAGCTGGAAGATATCCAAAATTATTATGATCCCAAAGCCAGGAAAAGACCCGACGGTACCTTCCTCGTACCGACCAATCAGTTTGCTGCCATGCTTATCAAAACTGTTCGAGAAGGTGTTCCAGAAAAAATTAATGCGTTACTTAATTGAGAAAAAAGTCATTCCAGTCCACCAGTTTGGTTTTCGCGAACATCATGGAACAAGTCAATCGCAAACCTGGTGAGATAAGAAAGGCATTTGAACATAAAAAATACTGCACAGCTCTCTTCCTAGATGTTGCACAAGCGTTCGACAAAGTTTGGCATGAAGGTTTGCTATACAAAGTAACGGATTTACTGTCCCTTAACACATAAAAATTGAATAAATCATACCTCTCGAATCGCCTGTTTAGAGTAAAGTATGATGACTACCTAACACACGACTTTGAAATAAGGGCAGGTGTCCCATAGGGCAGTGTTCTTGGTCCTATACTCTACTTAATTTACACCTCTGATCTACCAATGAGTGCAAATTTCACTATTTCAACATTTGCTGATGATACAGCTATCCTTTATTCACATGCTGACCCATACTTGGCTGCAACAGAACTGAACAATTATTTAAGACGTTTGGAGACGTGGTTAAAAAAATGGAGAATACAAGTTAACGAGGGGAAAAGCAAACACATTACCTTTTCACTGAGAAGGGGAGATTGTAGCCCTGTTGCTCTTAACAATTTAACAATTCATCAGTCTGACCATGTTACGTACCTCGGCATACACCTAGATAGACGTCTTACGTGGCGCCGACATATTGAAGCCAAGAGACTTTACATAAATATTAAAGCATTCAACCTACATTGGTTAATTAACCACAAATCAAAGCTAAGCCTTTGTAATGTATTTATTACACATCTCTAATCGTTGATTACACATCTCTAATAATTTATCGTTGAATCAGCTGTTTCACATATTTTTAGAATCAGCTGTGTTATTTTATTTTTTTATTAGTAAATAAACAATATATTATGTATGTATGTGTAAGCATTTAATTGCATGTAAATAGGTAGAATAAGGATTAGATTTAAGTATCGTTATTTTAGTTTATAAGGAGACAAATTTTGTAATAAAGGATCATTCTAAATACGAAACTTAGCCGAGCAATTGGCTCTTTGTTTTCCTCTAAATAGAACCACCAGCACTCCAAGTAGTGCTTTGCCTTGGCGCTTGTTAGTGCCGGCATAAATAGTAGTGCCAGTGGCATTTCAAACGCCGGCCAACAAAAATTAATAAATTAAAAATAGGGAACGAAATTTTTATTTGTTTAAATGACCACCAGCCATTACATGGCGATCCTGCCTAATTTGGAAGAAACTTCTGTGCCGGTCACAGGAAATAATTACACCACAGCACCTACCAATACAGCAAAGACTCCAGCAAAACAACAACCACGACCAATTACCATCGAGGAATATTTGAAGCGGCAGCAGCGCAGAACAGAAGAAAAATTGACTGCAATCCCGCCAACACAAAAGCCAAAGAGAAGAAGAGCAGGCAGAATTGTAAAGCTGCGGAGAAAATTGGCATCGCTAAAAAATATTGTGTCGTCCGAAACACCACCATCTTGGGAACGGGCCACTGAAATTTGGGAGCAAATCGATGCTATCACTCAGGAGTTAAAAGCTCACAAAAACAAATAATCTTTTTAAAAAAGAATAATGTAAAAAAAAAAATAAAACAACAACACGCCATAATGTGGCATTAAAAATAATTTTTATTTTAAATTTTTTTTATACAATATATTGTAGCCTTTGCCTGTTGTTCTGTCGATTAAAATCCAGGAACTGATGAATTTGGTCACCAATGTTATGGTGCCTGTTGTATATGCTCTAACAAAAAATGCTGGAACTGATGAATTTGGTCACCAATGTTATGGTGCCTGTTGTATATGCCCCAACAGAGTTGCTGGAACTGATAAATTTGGTGTAGAGGATCGATTGTTGCTTGTTGTGGCCTCCACTGGTGTAGAAGGCGTTATAGCGTTGGACTGCTGTCCTAGTGTTTAAGGTTGCCTGTTTGAATTGTTGAAAGCCCCTTACCACTGATGGGGGGAAGCTTTAAACAGCGTCGGGGTCACCAAAATGTTTATATTAGTGGGGATTCAATCCAAGCGCATGAACTTGGACTGACACTAATTTTGTTTTGTTTAGAAACTCCCTTCAAGCACTTGTTACTTTAAAGGAGGTATTTGAATGAACAGTCAAAGCGTATTAATTTGTTTTAACTGATTCAAATATTCTTTATTGATCACTTATTTATACTAAAATTATGCTTACTTTCCTAAATTACACTGACTTATAATTTATGGCCTTTTAGCCAATAGGAACAAGAATGCTAAAACTTGCTGAGTTACTTTTAAGTGGCGATTCGCTTATAGCAAAATTGCTACATAGCGTAGGAGTCTGATATCAAGAAAACGATATTAGACAACATTACATGCCAAAATCGATCCTACAAACGCTCCAAGATTGAGCAAGAAGAGGCACCTAATCCACGCCTGGGATAAGAAGAGCTGTTCGGCCGAAGAACAAGCCAGGAAGGAAACAACCACCCAATTCCTAGAAGAAGACAACTAGAAGAGGACAAAAAAAAATTAATAATAATAAAATATAACTTAATAGAAATGGAGTGCTCTTTATGAGAACCCATTAGGTACGGAAGCGACTTCGCCCATGTACGAAATTTTTTAAAAAAAATGTGCAAAAAAAATAAATAAAAAAAGAGTAAACCTACGATGAATAAAAGCATAGTTGGACCAAAACCACTAACGGTCGAAGAGGACATCAAGAGAACCAAGCCAACGAAGAAGGAAGAACCAAAAATACCGAAGGTAAAGCCACCTTAACGTCGCGGGGGCTACTTGGCCAACAAGAGAAGAGAAATAGCAAATTTGAAACGCGTCATAAATTCATCACCCCACCATCTTGGGAGCTGGCAACGAGATATTGCCTGCAAATAGACGAGCTAGAGAAACTCGTCGAACTACATTATAAAATAAATAAAAATATGTAATAGGAAAATAAAATAAAATAAAAAAATTTATTCTAAGATTTAAATTTTTTATGAACATTTGTAAAAAAAAATAAATAAAATATAATAACTATAAAACTTTATTGAATTTCGTATGGCCGATGATAAGAAAGAAAAAGAAAACAGAACAGGAATATGAAAATCTCAAGAATAATATTGATAGCTTCAATTATATCTGGTATTATAGGATTATATAGTCATATTCAGAAACAAACTGAGGAGCTAAAGGAATGGGCAACAAATAGAATAGGAAATATAAACAGGATAGCTAGTATAGTAACCCACAAAAATAAGAGAAGAAATAATAAAAGGAAAATTAAACGAAAGAATTTAATAGAAAATATAATTTCCTTGTGCACTTTAAAGTAGAGTCAATTTTTTGAGTTAATGGGTATCGAAGAATAACTTATTAATTCAAAATTTTTCAATGGAATTTATTAAGTCTTTGGAACAAATCAGAATAAATGCTAAGAAGTCATTAGGAAGACCATATACCATAAAAACAGCAAGGGAAAAGAAAATAGAAATAGAAAAATTAGAAAGGGAACTAGAATCTCACATACAAAATTCGGATATAGAAGAGGAAAATACAGCTGAGTTATTAGAACAGTTCGGGAAATTAAAATTGGAAGTAGTGGATATATTAGAACAACATACGAAGAGAAAGCCGAAGAAGGCGAAGCAGCGAGGAATTCTATCATGAACGCAAACAGCAAGATAGCGTTCAATGCGTTTATGAACGGACTCTCGGATCCTCAAGTCGTATCCACAATTGATGCAAGTCAAGTTACACAGATGCATTAAAAATCGCTCAAGAAGCTGCATCTAGAATAAAGCAAAGACAAGTTTTCTTTCAAAGCTCAAGACCAAATCAGGACAGCGGAAACAGGTCTAACGAGTGCCGAAAATGTGGAAGATCACATGGCAATATATGTCCGGCAGAGGGCAAGGAATGTCACAAGTGTAAAAAACTTCATTTTAATAAAAAATTCTTCTCAAATCTTAATGGGAACCGGTACAACGGCAACAACAATCAGAACAACAGAAATAATAACAACAGACAAAGCAATAATGGAAATCAGAACAACAGATCTAATCATAATAACCGGAGAAATAATAATAGAAACTGGAACAATAGGAATCCTAATATAAATCAAGTTGAAGATCAGGGAAACTCCCAAAACCTGGAGACCAGAAATTAGGGCTCTCCGGAAGAACTCTAGTAAATTCGACAAAAATCTATAACATATCATCCAACCTTTAAAACTACGTAAAGCTTAATATATTAGATACTAATTATTCATTAACATTCATGATAGACACAGTAGCGGATGTATCCCTATGCAAAGAACAATTTTTATATCAATATGATGAGAATCTAGATGATTATTGCAATTTAACGGGAATCTCAGATGGAATAATAAAATCCATTGGTTCCACCGATATTCAAATTAAATTTGAAGATAAACTGATTAAACATAGAATATAACTAGTACAGAACAACTTCCCAATAGGTACAGATGGAATTCTTGGTAGAGATTTTTTCAAAATACAAATGTAACATTGATTATAATAAATATGTATTATCATTTAGAATCAACAACGAGGATATAACATTACCTGTACACGACAATCTATTTTTAATCAATCAAATAGAAAAACCACAAAGAAGTAACATTATAATATCTTTTAAAATCAAATTAGACATTCAGTACAACGAATCGAGAAATAACACACGGCGTATATTTAGCAAATGCAATCATACCTAAGCAAGGACATCAAACTGTTGAATGTCTTAGATAGACCTATAACAGTGAGAAACTGTTCAATCAATAAGAGTAAAGACAATAACAACAACACGCAAAAACGATTTAATAAAATACTAGAACATAAAAAACTGTGCACATGTGAGACTTTTCCATCATCTCATTTGTTACCCAATCTGCCTTTTGTTCACAATTCAATTTACCATTAGTATACTTCCATAATCCATTGTGAATCAAGACGCTCTTCATGTGAACATGCCAGGAATCATAATTCATTTCATCTATTTTTTCAATTTGCAAAAACGGCGATGTCATCTTATTACAAAAATTAATATTCTTGAAGCTCTAAACGCCTTGGCACATGACAAATGTAAAAGTGAATTAAAACCAGAAATATTTCCAAACGTTTCAATGTTTTATTGATGAACGAAAAACAAAATTCTCATTAGTCATATATAAAAAACAAAACCAACTATTAATACAAATTCAAAGTATGTTATGTATAAGGTTTACAATATCAACAGGAGTAAAATTTTCAACAGAAACATTTGCAGACGCACAATCAATGCAAATTTCACGTGTATCGGCTTAGGCACCTCCATTCTGGCGTCCCGACCTTCTTCTTTGGTTCAAACATATGGAATCACAGTTTATAAAGGCTTGTGTAACTATAGACTATAAAAATTCCATACCATCTTATCATCGACTGAAAGCAACATTCTTGATAAAGTACATGACATCATAATTAATCCTCCAACGAAAAGTATGTACGAATACTTGTAAGCGAAACTTATCAGCGCGTTTTCTTATTCTGAAGAAAAACGCCTTAAGAAGCTTTTAACAGAAGTCGAACTTGGAGACAAGAAGCCATCAGAATTGGTAAGCCAAATGCACACCTTAGCCCAAAGAAAAGTTTCGGATGGTATAAACAGCTGTGGATACAACGACTGTCATTCCAAATGAAGGCCATACTCTCTGTCAGCGAAGATTGTTTAGAAAAACTAACTGCCATGGCTGACAAGAAATGTGACTGCACCGATTCAGAAATCAACATGGTTTCCACATCGTCAGATAAACGTTCAAGCAGACCTACCCACATTAAACGTAAATTTGAATCTCTCTGTACCCAGATGGAAAGTTCAGGAAAATCAAGAGGCCAAAGCCAACCAAGAGGAATGCGTAGTCATTCTAAATTATCATCTCAAAAAGGCAAGCGATTATGCTGGTATAACTTCATGTAATTTGAATCAAACTAGATAGGAAAAATTGATGGCGCCCCGTCATCGGTGACGGATAGGAGTAACCGTGAGCTCTGTCTCCTGTTCGAGATTTAAAATCGAAATCCAGGTTTTTAATAGATTCGGGGGCAGATTTGTCAGTTTTCCCGGCATCATCTTTAAAGCAACAACAAGAAGCTAGCTCACTCGTTTTGTATGCAGCTAATTAGACACCAGTGAAAACATATGGAAACAAAACTTTTACAATAGATTTGGGCCTCAAACGTAATTTTAAATGGAACTTCATCATTGTCGATATCCCTAAACCAATTATAGGCTCAGATTTTTTGGATAAATATGGTCTTCTTATTGACATCAAGATAAACTGTCACATAGATCCTACCACAAAACGCAGTTGTAAAGGTATAGTAATCCGACTATTATCTATTAACGAAAGAGTATAGTAATTGTTTAAAATATTTGTTAACACTTATTGCTAACATTATCCCAATGTATCGTTAAGTTATGCCTATTGTATATAACATATATTACAATAGTTATATACATACGTTTTGTTTTTATTTAAATACAATGTACTGTATTAACATGTACAAATATACAAGCATATACATATGTATGTATCAGCTAGCGGTTAACTGTTTAACTTTTTTGCTGTAATTTAGTTTGCTCTTGTTATAACTTTAATAAAGTATTTTGTTTTAGTTCTTTACTGATCACCAACTCTTTTGTATCATTTGTATCATTTTTATTTAACCCAACAGGTTATGGGTCCCAGACAATTTTGTTAAAATATAAGTACAGTTTTGCTTAATAATTGTCAAAGGGTTTTTTGTTAAATAAGTAAAAGTTTTGTTTAATGAACGCTGAATATGCAAAAATTTAAAAACTGAAGAAAACCGATCAATAGAACATGTGGCGATTTCAGATTGAAGTAATACTGAATGCCAGTAATTTGCTGCATTACATCGCTGAAGATGCAGTTGTGCTAGCTGCTGATGGTATTGCGGCTGACGGTGCAGGTGCGACTGCTGGTGCAGCTGGGGCGGTTGCGGCTGGTGGTGGTATTGTTGGTGGTGCAGGTGTGGCTGGTGCTGCAGATTCGGCTAGTGGTGCTGGAGCTCAAGGTGGTAATATTCGTGAACAGAAGGATGTAAAAGATTGGTTAAGAGGTGACGGTAAGACTTAAAAAGTAATTGTTATGACGCTAGGGCAAGAACCATTAATGCATGTAATGAATTGCAAAACGTCAAGAGAAATGTGGTGGAAACTTGAAAGCATATACGAGTTCAAATCCACGGCGAATGTACACAGATTGCAGCAAAAATTTTATAGTTTTCAAAAAGACCGTCAAGATGATGTCGCTATGCATTTATCAAAATTAGAAACGTTGGTGTCACAATTAAAGTATGTCGGTGAAAATATTTCTCCAACAATGGTTATAACAAAAATTTTAATGACACTTCCATCTAATTGTGCTCATTTATACAGTGCATGGGAGTCTACAGCGGCTGACCAGCCAACAATTGAAAATTTGACTGCTAGACTCATAATGGAAGAAGCGATATTAAATTCTTCTAGCGTTAGTTCTAATAGTGGCGAAGCATTTGTAGCGAAACAGGAAACAAAATACAATATAATAATAAAACTAATAAAAACCTGGAAAGTGTTTCATATGTAAAAAGCCTGGACACTGGAAACGCGAGTGTTATTTATATAAAGAAAATAAGCACAAAGAAGATAACATAAAAGGAAATGCGTTTTTCTGTGAAAGAGAGGCAGCGGACAGGATAAAGGAAATGAGGTGCAAGTGACCATATGACAAAAAAAGGAATATTTTGTGAAATACACTATGTTTGGAATTCCAATGGAAATTTGAGTAGGAAATGGTAACACTATTAAGGCATTTTGTTACGGGGTTAGTTAAAATGTTTGCTGGAAGAAAAGAAATCTTAATTGCAAAGTGGGAAAATAAATTTTGAATCAATGTTTCAATGAAAAGCTTGGATATACATTTTTTTATTTTGTAAATGATACAGGAAAAAAAATTCAATCGAATGTGCTTGGAAAAGCTTTTTGAAAAAAAGGAAAAGAAAATTTTGAATTAAATATTGAATAAAATTGAATATTGAATAAAATTGTTCACTTTTTGTAATTATCGGGTATAAAAAGCCAATAAAAATATTTTGGAAAGAAATTTTAATAAAATATTTTAAGATGTGATGAAGAGCTAGGATATTTGGTTGTGGTGCGCGGAAAAATTTCGCAGTTAAAAGAAAAATTTTAACAATTTACCGTCGAATTGGTAATGATCAAAAAATTAAAATCCCATAAATTTGTACAATGGAAGGTAAATTTGATTGGCAACTTTGTGATTAGCCTTTATCATCGTCTATTGAGATCACTGCAAAACAATTGGATGATCAACAAATCAGATCTGAATTCAATAATTTTTTAACTATTGGCTGGTGGGAGAAATCAAAAGAACTTATTGGTACCGATATAATTGGCTATAAATAACGTTAAAATAACAATATTGTTTTTTGATAAATCTATATCTTAAAAATTAAAGAATAATTTGTAAGAAAAATCTCTTGTAAATATGAAAATTTTATAAAAATCTACAACGACCATATGGTCATATCGCCATGGGAAGCTATGGTAAGTCATTAAATGTTTAGTAAATATAAAAATCTATACAGAGATTTATTTTTTTTTTCATAATTGCATTGATTTGCCTGAGTATTAAAAATTTTTTTTTACGTCAAATTTTCACATTTTTTCTCAATTCAAATCATTTTTATTTTGCATGTAAAAATAATTCCAAAGCAATGTTCTCTTTACTCCAAACTCTCCACTAGGAGATAGCGTATTAAAGCAACGAACAGATGACGCAATTACAGATGTAGATTTTATAACAATAAATAAAGAGGATATCCAGGTAGTTATACAAGATAACTTAAAACCAAAAAAAGCACCAGGATACGACCTTGTAACGCCAATTATGATTAAAAATCTACCAAATGTTGCAGTAGCAGCCTTAACTTGTATATTTAATGCAATTATAAATACAGGTGTCTTTTCAAGTAGCTGGAAGATATCCAAAATTATTATGATCCCAAAGCCAGGAAAAGACCCGACGGTACCTTCCTCGTACCGACCAATCAGTTTGCTGCCATGCTTATCAAAACTGTTCGAGAAGGTGTTCCAGAAAAAATTAATGCGTTACTTAATTGAGAAAAAAGTCATTCCAGTCCACCAGTTTGGTTTTCGCGAACATCATGGAACAAGTCATTCGCAAACCTGGTGAGATAAGAAAGGCATTTGAACATAAAAAATACTGCACAGCTCTCTTCCTAGATGTTGCACAAGCGTTCGACAAAGTTTGGCATGAAGGTTTGCTATACAAAGTAACGGATTTACTGTCCCTTAACACATAAACATTGAATAAATCATACCTCTCGAATCGCCTGTTTAGAGTAAAGTATGATGACTACCTAACACACGACTTTGAAATAAGGGCAGGTGTCCCATAGGGCAGTGTTCTTGGTCCTATACTCTACTTAATTTACACCTCTGATCTACCAATGAGTGCAAATTTCACTATTTCAACATTTGCTGATGATACAGCTATCCTTTATTCACATGCTGACCCATACTTGGCTGCAACAGAACTAAACAATTATTTAAGACGTTTGGAGACGTGGTTAAAAAAATGGAGAATACAAGTTAACGAGGGGAAAAGCAAACACATTACCTTTTCACTGAGAAGGGGAGATTGTAGCCCTGTTGCTCTTAACAATTTAACAATTCATCAGTCTGACCATGTTACGTACCTCGGCATACACCTAGATAGACGTCTTACGTGGCGCCGACAACATTCTTGATAAAGTACATGACATCATAATTAATCCTCCAACAAAAAGTATGTACGAATACTTGTAAGCGAAACTTATCAGCGCGTTTTCTTATTCTGAAGAAAAACGCCTTAAGAAGCTTTTAACAGAAGTCGAACTTGGAGACAAGAAGCCATCAGAATTGGTAAGCCAAATGCACACCTTAGCCCAAAGAAAAGTTTCGGATGGTATTTTAAAACAGCTGTGGATACAACGACTGTCATCCCAAATGAAGGCCATACTCTCTGTCAGCGAAGACTGTTTAGAAAAACTAACTGCCATGGCTGACAAGAAATGTGACTGCACCGATTCAGAAATCAACATGGTTTCCACATCGTCAGATAAACGTTCAAGCAGACCTACCCACATTAAACGTAAATTTGAATCTCTCTGTACCCAGATGGAAAGTTTAGGAAAATCAAGAGGCCAAAGCCAACCAAGAGGAATGCGTAGTCATTCTAAATTATCATCTCAAAAAGGCAAGCGATTATGCTGGTATAACTACATGTAATTTTAATCAAACTAGATAGGAAAAATTGATGGCGCCCCGTCATCGGTGACGGATAGGAGCAACCGTGAGCTCTGTCTCCTGTTCGAGATTTAAAATCGAAATCCAGGTTTTTAATAGATTCGGGGGCAGATTTGTCAGTTTTCCCGGCATCATCTTTAAAGCAACAACAAGAAGCTAGCTCACTCGTTTTGTATGCAGCTAATTAGACACCAGTCAAAACATATGGAAACAAAACTTTTACAATAGATTTGGGCCTCAAACGTAATTTTAAATGGAACTTCATCATTGTCGATATCCCTAAACCAATTATAGGCTCAGATTTTTTGGATAAATATGGTCTTCTTATTGACATCAAGATAAACTGTCACATAGATCCTACCACAAAACGCAGTTGTAAAGGTATAGTAATCCGACTATTATCTATTAACGAAAGAGTATAGTAATTGTTTAAAATATTTGTTAACACTTATTGCTAACATTATCCCAATGTATCGTTAAGTTATGCCTATTGTATATAACATATATTACAATAGTTATATACATACGTTTTGTTTTTATTTAAATACAATGTACTGTATTAACATGTACAAATATACAAGCATATACATATGCATGTATCAGCTAGCGGTTAACTGTTTAACTTTTTTGCTGTAATTTAGTTTGCTCTTGTTATAACTTTAATAAAGTATTTTGTTTTAGTTCTTTACTGATCACCAACTCTTTTGTATCATTTGTATCATTTTTATTTAACCCAACAGGTTATGGGTCCCAGACAATTTTGTTAAAATATAAGTACAGTTTTGCTTAATAATTGTCAAAGGGTTTTTTGTTAAATAAGTAAAAGTTTTGTTTTACGGATATATTTAGTTTTATTCATGCGAATAATGAACGCTGAATATGCAAAAATTTAAAAACTGAAGAAAACAGATCAATAGAACATGTGGCGATTTCAGATTGAAGTAATACTGAATGCCAGTAATTTGCTGCATTACATCGGCTGACGGTGCAGGTGCGACTGCTGGTGCAGCTGGGGCGGTTGCGGCTGGTGGTGGTATTGTTGGTGGTGCAGGTGTGGCTGGTGCTGCAGATTCGGCTAGTGGTGCTGGAGCTCAAGGTGGTAATATTCGTGAACAGAAGGATGTAAAAGATTGGTTAAGAGGTGACGGTAATTGTTATGACGCTAGGGCAAGAACCATTAATGCATGTAATGAATTGCAAAACGTCAAGAGAAATGTGGTGGAAACTTGAAAGCATATACGAGTTCAAATCCACGGCGAATGTACACAGATTGCAGCAAAAATTTTATAGTTTTCAAAAAGACCGTCAAGATGATGTCGCTATGCATTTATCAAAATTAGAAACGTTGGTGTCACAATTAAAGTATGTCGGTGAAAATATTTCTCCAACAATGGTTATAACAAAAATTTTAATGACACTTCCATCTAATTGTGCTCATTTATACAGTGCATGGGAGTCTACAGCGGCTGACCAGCCAACAATTGAAAATTTGACTGCTAGACTCATAATGGAAGAAGCGATATTAAATTCTTCTAGCGTTAGTTCTAATAGTGGCGAAGCATTTGTAGCGAAACAGGAAACAAAATACAATATAATAATAAAACTAATAAAAACCTGGAAAGTGTTTCATATGTAAAAAGCCTGGACACTGGAAACGCGAGTGTTATTTATATAAAGAAAATAAGCACAAAGAAGATAACATAAAAGGAAATGCGTTTTTGTGTGAAAGAGAGGCAGCGGACAGGATAAAGGAAATGAGGTGCAAGTGACCATATGACAAAAAAAGGAATATTTTGTGAAATACACTAAGTTTGGAATTCCAATGGAAATTTGAGTAGGAAATGGTAACACTATTAAGGCATTTTGTTACGGGGTTAGTTAAAATGTTTGCTGGAAGAAAAGAAATCTTAATTGCAAAGTGGGAAAATAAATTTTGAATCAATGTTTCAATGAAAAGCTTGGATATACATTTTTTTATTTTGTAAATGATACAGGAAAAAAAATTCAATCGAATGTGCTTGGAAAAGCTTTTTGAAAAAAAGGAAAAGAAAATTTTGAATTAAATATTGAATAAAATTGAATATTGAATAAAATTGTTCACTTTTTGTAATTATCGGGTATAAAAAGCCAATAAAAATATTTATGGAAAGAAATTTTAATAAAATATTTTAAGATGTGATGAAGAGCTAGGATATTTGGTAGTGGTGCGCGGAAAAATTTCGCAGTTAAAAGAAAAATTTTAACAATTTACCGTCGAATTGGTAATGATCAAAAAATTAAAATCCCATAAATTTGTACAATGGAAGGTAAATTTGATTGGCAACTTTGTGATTAGCCTTTATCATCGGCTATTGAGATCACTGCAAAACAATTGGATGATCAACAAATCAGATCTGAATTCAATAATTTTTTAACTATTGGCTGGTGGGAGAAATCAAAAGAACTTATTGGTACCGATATAATTGGCTATAAATAACGTTAAAATAACAATATTGTTTTTTGATAAATCTATATCTTAAAAATTAAAGAATAATTTGTAAGAAAAATCTCTTGTAAATATGAAAATTTTATAAAAATCTACAACGACCATATGGTCATATCGCCATGGGAAGCTATGGTAAGTCATTAAATGTTTAGTAAATATAAAAATCTATACAGAGATTTATTTTTTTTTTCATAATTGCATTGATTTGCCTGAGTATTAAAAATTTTTTTTTACGTCAAATTTTCACATTTTTTCTCAATTCAAATCATTTTTATTTTGCATGTAAAAATAATTCCAAAGCAATGTTCTCTTTACTCCAAACTCTCCACTAGGAGATAGCGTATTAAAGCAACGAACAGATGACGCAATTACAGATGTAGATTTTATAACAATAAATAAAGAGGATATCCAGGTAGTTATACAAGATAACTTAAAACCAAAAAAAGCACCAGGATACGACCTTGTAACGCCAATTATGATTAAAAATCTACCAAATGTTGCAGTAGCAGCCTTAACTTGTATATTTAATGCAATTATAAATACAGGTGTCTTTTCAAGTAGCTGGAAGATATCCAAAATTATTATGATCCCAAAGCCAGGAAAAGACCCGACGGTACCTTCCTCGTACCGACCAATCAGTTTGCTGCCATGCTTATCAAAACTGTTCGAGAAGGTGTTCCAGAAAAAATTAATGCGTTACTTAATTGAGAAAAAAGTCATTCCAGTCCACCAGTTTGGTTTTCGCGAACATCATGGAACAAGTCAATCGCAAACCTGGTGAGATAAGAAAGGCATTTGAACATAAAAAATACTGCACAGCTCTCTTCCTAGATGTTGCACAAGCGTTCGACAAAGTTTGGCATGAAGGTTTGCTATACAAAGTAACGGATTTACTGTCCCTTAACACATAAAAATTGAATAAATCATACCTCTCGAATCGCCTGTTTAGAGTAAAGTATGATGACTACCTAACACACGACTTTGAAATAAGGGCAGGTGTCCCATAGGGCAGTGTTCTTGGTCCTATACTCTACTTAATTTACACCTCTGATCTACCAATGAGTGCAAATTTCACTATTTCAACATTTGCTGATGATACAGCTATCCTTTATTCACATGCTGACCCATACTTGGCTGCAACAGAACTGAACAATTATTTAAGACGTTTGGAGACGTGGTTAAAAAAATGGAGAATACAAGTTAACGAGGGGAAAAGCAAACACATTACCTTTTCACTGAGAAGGGGAGATTGTAGCCCTGTTGCTCTTAACAATTTAACAATTCATCAGTCTGACCATGTTACGTACCTCGGCATACACCTAGATAGACGTCTTACGTGGCGCCGACATATTGAAGCCAAGAGACTTTACATAAATATTAAAGCATTCAACCTACATTGGTTAATTAACCACAAATCAAAGCTAAGCCTTTGTAATGTATTTATTACACATCTCTAATCGTTGATTACACATCTCTAATAATTTATCGTTGAATCAGCTGTTTCACATATTTTTAGAATCAGCTGTGTTATTTTATTTTTTTATTAGTAAATAAACAATATATTATGTATGTATGTGTAAGCATTTAATTGCATGTAAATAGGTAGAATAAGGATTAGATTTAAGTATCGTTATTTTAGTTTATAAGGAGACAAATTTTGTAATAAAGGATCATTCTAAATACGAAACTTAGCCGAGCAATTGGCTCTTTGTTTTCCTCTAAATAGAACCACCAGCACTCCAAGTAGTGCTTTGCCTTGGCGCTTGTTAGTGCCGGCATAAATAGTAGTGCCAGTGGCATTTCAAACGCCGGCCAACAAAAATTAATAAATTAAAAATAGGGAACGAAATTTTTATTTGTTTAAATGACCACCAGCCATTACATGGCGATCCTGCCTAATTTGGAAGAAACTTCTGTGCCGGTCACAGGAAATAATTACACCACAGCACCTACCAATACAGCAAAGACTCCAGCAAAACAACAACCACGACCAATTACCATCGAGGAATATTTGAAGCGGCAGCAGCGCAGAACAGAAGAAAAATTGACTGCAATCCCGCCAACACAAAAGCCAAAGAGAAGAAGAGCAGGCAGAATTGTAAAGCTGCGGAGAAAATTGGCATCGCTAAAAAATATTGTGTCGTCCGAAACACCACCATCTTGGGAACGGGCCACTGAAATTTGGGAGCAAATCGATGCTATCACTCAGGAGTTAAAAGCTCACAAAAACAAATAATCTTTTTAAAAAAGAATAATGTAAAAAAAAAATAAAACAACAACACGCCATAATGTGGCATTAAAAATAATTTTTATTTTAAATTTTTTTTATACAATATATTGTAGCCTTTGCCTGTTGTTCTGTCGATTAAAATCCAGGAACTGATGAATTTGGTCACCAATGTTATGGTGCCTGTTGTATATGCTCTAACAAAAAATGCTGGAACTGATGAATTTGGTCACCAATGTTATGGTGCCTGTTGTATATGCCCCAACAGAGTTGCTGGAACTGATAAATTTGGTGTAGAGGATCGATTGTTGCTTGTTGTGGCCTCCACTGGTGTAGAAGGCGTTATAGCGTTGGACTGCTGTCCTAGTGTTTAAGGTTGCCTGTTTGAATTGTTGAAAGCCCCTTACCACTGATGGGGGGAAGCTTTAAACAGCGTCGGGGTCACCAAAATGTTTATATTAGTGGGGATTCAATCCAAGCGCATGAACTTGGACTGACACTAATTTTGTTTTGTTTAGAAACTCCCTTCAAGCACTTGTTACTTTAAAGGAGGTATTTGAATGAACAGTCAAAGCGTATTAATTTGTTTTAACTGATTCAAATATTCTTTATTGATCACTTATTTATACTAAAATTATGCTTACTTTCCTAAATTACACTGACTTATAATTTATGGCCTTTTAGCCAATAGGAACAAGAATGCTAAAACTTGCTGAGTTACTTTTAAGTGGCGATTCGCTTATAGCAAAATTGCTACATAGCGTAGGAGTCTGATATCAAGAAAACGATATTAGACAACATTACATGCCAAAATCGATCCTACAAACGCTCCAAGATTGAGCAAGAAGAGGCACCTAATCCACGCCTGGATAAGAAGAGCTGTTCGGCCGAAGAACAAGCCAGGAAGGAAACAACCACCCAATTCCTAGAAGAAGACAACTAGAAGAGGACAAAAAAAAATTAATAATAATAAAATATAACTTAATAGAAATGGAGTGCTCTTTATGAGAACCATTAGGTACGGAAGCGACTTCGCCATGTACGAAATTTTTAAAAAAAAATGGTGCAAAAAAAATAAATAAAAAAAGAGTAAACCTACGATGAATAAAAGCATAGTTGGACCAAAACCACTAACGGTCGAAGAGGACATCAAGAGAACCAAGCCAACGAAGAAGGAAGAACCAAAAATACCGAAGGTAAAGCCACCTTAACGTCGCGGGGGCTACTTGGCCAACAAGAGAAGAGAAATAGCAAATTTGAAACGCGTCATAAATTCATCACCCCACCATCTTGGGAGCTGGCAACGAGATATTGCTGCAAATAGACGAGCTAGAGAAACTCGTCGAACTACATTATAAAATAAATAAAAATATGTAATAGGAAAATAAAATAAAATAAAAAAATTTATTCTAAGATTTAAATTTTTTATGAACATTTGTAAAAAAAAATAAATAAAATATAATAACTATAAAACTTTATTGAATTTCGTATGGCCGATGATAAGAAAGAAAAAGAAAACAGAACAGGAATATGAAAATCTCAAGAATAATATTGATAGCTTCAATTATATCTGGTATTATAGGATTATATAGTCATATTCAGAAACAAACTGAGGAGCTAAAGGAATGGGCAACAAATAGAATAGGAAATATAAACAGGATAGCTAGTATAGTAACCCACAAAAATAAGAGAAGAAATAATAAAAGGAAAATTAAACGAAAGAATTTAATAGAAAATATAATTTCCTTGTGCACTTTAAAGTAGAGTCAATTTTTGAGTTAATGGTATCGAAGAATAACTTATTAATTCAAAATTTTTCAATGGAATTTATTAAGTCTTTGGAACAAATCAGAATAAATGCTAGAAGTCATTAGGAAGAACAAGACCATATACCATAAAAACAGCAAGGGAAAAGAAAATAGAAATAGAAAAATTAGAAAGGGAACTAGAATCTCACATACAAAATTCGGATATAGAAGAGGAAAATACAGCTGAGTTATTAGAACAGTTCGGGAAATTAAAATTGGAAGTAGTGGATATATTAGAACAACATACGAAGAGAAAGCCGAAGAAGGCGAAGCAGCGAGGAATTCTATCATGAACGCAAACAGCAAGATAGCGTTCAATGCGTTTATGAACGGAGTCTCGGATCCTCAAGTCGTATCCACAATTGATGCAAGTCAAGTTACACAGATGCATTAAAAATCGCTCAAGAAGCTGCATCTAGAATAAAGCAAAGACAAGTTTTCTTTCAAAGCTCAAGACCAAATCAGGACAGCGGAAACAGGTCTAACGAGTGCCGAAAAGAAGATCACATGGCAATATATGTCCGGCAGAGGGCAAGGAATGTCACAAGTGTAAAAAACTTCATTTTAATAAAAAATTCTTCTCAAATCTTAATGGGAACCGGTACAACGGCAACAACAATCAGAACAACAGAAATAATAACAACAGACAAAGCAATAATGGAAATCAGAACAACAGATCTAATCATAATAACCGGAGAAATAATAATAGAAACTGGAACAATAGGAATCCTAATATAAATCAAGTTGAAGATCAGGGAAACTCCCAAAACCTGGAGACCAGAAATTAGGGCTCTCCGGAAGAACTCTAGTAAATTCGACAAAAATCTATAACATATCATCCAACCTTTAAAACTACGTAAAGCTTAATATATTAGATACTAATTATTCATTAACATTCATGATAGACACAGTAGCGGATGTATCCCTATGCAAAGAACAATTTTTATATCAATATGATGAGAATCTAGATGATTATTGCAATTTAACGGGAATCTCAGATGGAATAATAAAATCCATTGGTTCCACCGATATTCAAATTAAATTTGAAGATAAACTGATTAAACATAGAATATAACTAGTACAGAACAACTTCCCAATAGGTACAGATGGAATTCTTGGTAGAGATTTTTTCAAAATACAAATGTAACATTGATTATAATAAATATGTATTATCATTTAGAATCAACAACGAGGATATAACATTACCTGTACACGACAATCTATTTTTAATCAATCAAATAGAAAAACCACAAAGAAGTAACATTATAATATCTTTTAAAATCAAATTAGACATTCAGTACAACGAATCGAGAAATAACACACGGCGTATATTTAGCAAATGCAATCATACCTAAGCAAGGACATCAAACTGTTGAATGTCTTAGATAGACCTATAACAGTGAGAAACTGTTCAATCAATAAGAGTAAAGACAATAACAACAACACGCAAAAACGATTTAATAAAATACTAGAACATAAAAAACTGTGCACATGTGAGACTTTTCCATCATCTCATTTGTTACCCAATCTGCCTTTTGTTCACAATTCAATTTACCATTAGTATACTTCCATAATCCATTGTGAATCAAGACGCTCTTCATGTGAACATGCCAGGAATCATAATTCATTTCATCTATTTTTTCAATTTGCAAAAACGGCGATGTCATCTTATTACAAAAATTAATATTCTTGAAGCTCTAAACGCCTTGGCACATGACAAATGTAAAAGTGAATTAAAACCAGAAATATTTCCAAACGTTTCAATGTTTTATTGATGAACGAAAAACAAAATTCTCATTAGTCATATATAAAAAACAAAACCAACTATTAATACAAATTCAAAGTATGTTATGTATAAGGTTTACAATATCAACAGGAGTAAAATTTTCAACAGAAACATTTGCAGACGCACAATCAATGCAAATTTCACGTGTATCGGCTTAGGCACCTCCATTCTGGCGTCCCGACCTTCTTCTTTGGTTCAAACATATGGAATCACAGTTTATAAAGGCTTGTGTAACTATAGACTATAAAAATTCCATACCATCTTATCATCGACTGAAAGCAACATTCTTGATAAAGTACATGACATCATAATTAATCCTCCAACGAAAAGTATGTACGAATACTTGTAAGCGAAACTTATCAGCGCGTTTTCTTATTCTGAAGAAAAACGCCTTAAGAAGCTTTTAACAGAAGTCGAACTTGGAGACAAGAAGCCATCAGAATTGGTAAGCCAAATGCACACCTTAGCCCAAAGAAAAGTTTCGGATGGTATAAACAGCTGTGGATACAACGACTGTCATTCCAAATGAAGGCCATACTCTCTGTCAGCGAAGATTGTTTAGAAAAACTAACTGCCATGGCTGACAAGAAATGTGACTGCACCGATTCAGAAATCAACATGGTTTCCACATCGTCAGATAAACGTTCAAGCAGACCTACCCACATTAAACGTAAATTTGAATCTCTCTGTACCCAGATGGAAAGTTCAGGAAAATCAAGAGGCCAAAGCCAACCAAGAGGAATGCGTAGTCATTCTAAATTATCATCTCAAAAAGGCAAGCGATTATGCTGGTATAACTTCATGTAATTTGAATCAAACTAGATAGGAAAAATTGATGGCGCCCCGTCATCGGTGACGGATAGGAGTAACCGTGAGCTCTGTCTCCTGTTCGAGATTTAAAATCGAAATCCAGGTTTTTAATAGATTCGGGGGCAGATTTGTCAGTTTTCCCGGCATCATCTTTAAAGCAACAACAAGAAGCTAGCTCACTCGTTTTGTATGCAGCTAATTAGACACCAGTGAAAACATATGGAAACAAAACTTTTACAATAGATTTGGGCCTCAAACGTAATTTTAAATGGAACTTCATCATTGTCGATATCCCTAAACCAATTATAGGCTCAGATTTTTTGGATAAATATGGTCTTCTTATTGACATCAAGATAAACTGTCACATAGATCCTACCACAAAACGCAGTTGTAAAGGTATAGTAATCCGACTATTATCTATTAACGAAAGAGTATAGTAATTGTTTAAAATATTTGTTAACACTTATTGCTAACATTATCCCAATGTATCGTTAAGTTATGCCTATTGTATATAACATATATTACAATAGTTATATACATACGTTTTGTTTTTATTTAAATACAATGTACTGTATTAACATGTACAAATATACAAGCATATACATATGTATGTATCAGCTAGCGGTTAACTGTTTAACTTTTTTGCTGTAATTTAGTTTGCTCTTGTTATAACTTTAATAAAGTATTTTGTTTTAGTTCTTTACTGATCACCAACTCTTTTGTATCATTTGTATCATTTTTATTTAACCCAACAGGTTATGGGTCCCAGACAATTTTGTTAAAATATAAGTACAGTTTTGCTTAATAATTGTCAAAGGGTTTTTTGTTAAATAAGTAAAAGTTTTGTTTAATGAACGCTGAATATGCAAAAATTTAAAAACTGAAGAAAACCGATCAATAGAACATGTGGCGATTTCAGATTGAAGTAATACTGAATGCCAGTAATTTGCTGCATTACATCGCTGAAGATGCAGTTGTGCTAGCTGCTGATGGTATTGCGGCTGACGGTGCAGGTGCGACTGCTGGTGCAGCTGGGGCGGTTGCGGCTGGTGGTGGTATTGTTGGTGGTGCAGGTGTGGCTGGTGCTGCAGATTCGGCTAGTGGTGCTGGAGCTCAAGGTGGTAATATTCGTGAACAGAAGGATGTAAAAGATTGGTTAAGAGGTGACGGTAAGACTTAAAAAGTAATTGTTATGACGCTAGGGCAAGAACCATTAATGCATGTAATGAATTGCAAAACGTCAAGAGAAATGTGGTGGAAACTTGAAAGCATATACGAGTTCAAATCCACGGCGAATGTACACAGATTGCAGCAAAAATTTTATAGTTTTCAAAAAGACCGTCAAGATGATGTCGCTATGCATTTATCAAAATTAGAAACGTTGGTGTCACAATTAAAGTATGTCGGTGAAAATATTTCTCCAACAATGGTTATAACAAAAATTTTAATGACACTTCCATCTAATTGTGCTCATTTATACAGTGCATGGGAGTCTACAGCGGCTGACCAGCCAACAATTGAAAATTTGACTGCTAGACTCATAATGGAAGAAGCGATATTAAATTCTTCTAGCGTTAGTTCTAATAGTGGCGAAGCATTTGTAGCGAAACAGGAAACAAAATACAATATAATAATAAAACTAATAAAAACCTGGAAAGTGTTTCATATGTAAAAAGCCTGGACACTGGAAACGCGAGTGTTATTTATATAAAGAAAATAAGCACAAAGAAGATAACATAAAAGGAAATGCGTTTTTCTGTGAAAGAGAGGCAGCGGACAGGATAAAGGAAATGAGGTGCAAGTGACCATATGACAAAAAAAGGAATATTTTGTGAAATACACTATGTTTGGAATTCCAATGGAAATTTGAGTAGGAAATGGTAACACTATTAAGGCATTTTGTTACGGGGTTAGTTAAAATGTTTGCTGGAAGAAAAGAAATCTTAATTGCAAAGTGGGAAAATAAATTTTGAATCAATGTTTCAATGAAAAGCTTGGATATACATTTTTTTATTTTGTAAATGATACAGGAAAAAAAATTCAATCGAATGTGCTTGGAAAAGCTTTTTGAAAAAAAGGAAAAGAAAATTTTGAATTAAATATTGAATAAAATTGAATATTGAATAAAATTGTTCACTTTTTGTAATTATCGGGTATAAAAAGCCAATAAAAATATTTTGGAAAGAAATTTTAATAAAATATTTTAAGATGTGATGAAGAGCTAGGATATTTGGTTGTGGTGCGCGGAAAAATTTCGCAGTTAAAAGAAAAATTTTAACAATTTACCGTCGAATTGGTAATGATCAAAAAATTAAAATCCCATAAATTTGTACAATGGAAGGTAAATTTGATTGGCAACTTTGTGATTAGCCTTTATCATCGTCTATTGAGATCACTGCAAAACAATTGGATGATCAACAAATCAGATCTGAATTCAATAATTTTTTAACTATTGGCTGGTGGGAGAAATCAAAAGAACTTATTGGTACCGATATAATTGGCTATAAATAACGTTAAAATAACAATATTGTTTTTTGATAAATCTATATCTTAAAAATTAAAGAATAATTTGTAAGAAAAATCTCTTGTAAATATGAAAATTTTATAAAAATCTACAACGACCATATGGTCATATCGCCATGGGAAGCTATGGTAAGTCATTAAATGTTTAGTAAATATAAAAATCTATACAGAGATTTATTTTTTTTTTCATAATTGCATTGATTTGCCTGAGTATTAAAAATTTTTTTTTACGTCAAATTTTCACATTTTTTCTCAATTCAAATCATTTTTATTTTGCATGTAAAAATAATTCCAAAGCAATGTTCTCTTTACTCCAAACTCTCCACTAGGAGATAGCGTATTAAAGCAACGAACAGATGACGCAATTACAGATGTAGATTTTATAACAATAAATAAAGAGGATATCCAGGTAGTTATACAAGATAACTTAAAACCAAAAAAAGCACCAGGATACGACCTTGTAACGCCAATTATGATTAAAAATCTACCAAATGTTGCAGTAGCAGCCTTAACTTGTATATTTAATGCAATTATAAATACAGGTGTCTTTTCAAGTAGCTGGAAGATATCCAAAATTATTATGATCCCAAAGCCAGGAAAAGACCCGACGGTACCTTCCTCGTACCGACCAATCAGTTTGCTGCCATGCTTATCAAAACTGTTCGAGAAGGTGTTCCAGAAAAAATTAATGCGTTACTTAATTGAGAAAAAAGTCATTCCAGTCCACCAGTTTGGTTTTCGCGAACATCATGGAACAAGTCATTCGCAAACCTGGTGAGATAAGAAAGGCATTTGAACATAAAAAATACTGCACAGCTCTCTTCCTAGATGTTGCACAAGCGTTCGACAAAGTTTGGCATGAAGGTTTGCTATACAAAGTAACGGATTTACTGTCCCTTAACACATAAACATTGAATAAATCATACCTCTCGAATCGCCTGTTTAGAGTAAAGTATGATGACTACCTAACACACGACTTTGAAATAAGGGCAGGTGTCCCATAGGGCAGTGTTCTTGGTCCTATACTCTACTTAATTTACACCTCTGATCTACCAATGAGTGCAAATTTCACTATTTCAACATTTGCTGATGATACAGCTATCCTTTATTCACATGCTGACCCATACTTGGCTGCAACAGAACTAAACAATTATTTAAGACGTTTGGAGACGTGGTTAAAAAAATGGAGAATACAAGTTAACGAGGGGAAAAGCAAACACATTACCTTTTCACTGAGAAGGGGAGATTGTAGCCCTGTTGCTCTTAACAATTTAACAATTCATCAGTCTGACCATGTTACGTACCTCGGCATACACCTAGATAGACGTCTTACGTGGCGCCGACATATTGAAGCCAAGAGACTTTACATAAATATTAAAGCATTCAACCTACATTGGTTAATTAACCACAAATCAAAGCTAAGCCTTTGTAATGTATTTATTACACATCTCTAATCGTTGATTACACATCTCTAATAATTTATCGTTGAATCAGCTGTTTCACATATTTTTAGAATCAGCTGTGTTATTTTATTTTTTTATTAGTAAATAAACAATATATTATGTATGTATGTGTAAGCATTTAATTGCATGTAAATAGATAGAATAAGGATTAGATTTAAGTATCGTTATTTTAGTTTATAAGGAGACAAATTTTGTAATAAAGGATCATTCTAAATACGAAACTTAGCCGAGCAATTGGCTCTTTGTTTTCCTCTAAATAGAACCACCAGCACTCCAAGTAGTGCTTTGCCTTGGCGCTTGTTAGTGCCGGCATAAATAGTAGTGCCAGTGGCGTTTCAAACGCCGGCCAACAAAAATCAATAAATTAAAAATAGGGAACGAAATTTTTATTTGTTTAAATGACCACCAGCCATTACATGGCGATCCTGCCTAATTTGGAAGAAACTTCTGTGCCGGTCACAGGAAATAATTACACCACAGCACCTACCAATACAGCAAAGACTCCAGCAAAACAACAACCACGACCAATTACCATCGAGGAATATTTGAAGCGGCAGCAGCGCAGAACAGAAGAAAAATTGACTGCAATCCCGCCAACACAAAAGCCAAAGAGAAGAAGAGCAGGCAGAATTGTAAAGCTGCGGAGAAAATTGGCATCGCTAAAAAATATTGTGTCGTCCGAAACACCACCATCTTGGGAACGGGCCACTGAAATTTGGGAGCAAATCGATGCTATCACTCAGGAGTTAAAAGCTCACAAAAACAAATAATCTTTTTAAAAAAAGAATAATGTAAAAAAAAAATAAAACAACAACACGCCATAATGTGGCATTAAAAATAATTTTTATTTTAAATTTTTTTTATACAAATCATATTATATAAAAAGAAAAACACAACACTTGATTTTAAAGTTTGAGGGAAATATTTAATTGAATTTAAAACTTTAAATTGAAAACTTTAAAAATTTATTAAATTAACACTTGTTAAAAATAAAAGAAAAAGCACATTAAAAGAAAATACGAAAAAGTCATCTACCGATCAGATTCAATAAAGAAAAGGAAAGTTATAAAAAAAAATATTCTCTCTTTTTAATTGCTTTACTTAAATATTAATTTTTGAATTTTTAATTATTGTTAAAAAAATATTTTGTAATGAATAATAAATAAAATTTTGTTTAGAGAAAACAAATGGTTGTGTAAGTCTGTTTTGTTTTGAGTTGTGGAAAAATGGTTATGATAATGTTCAGATAATTAAAAGAGATATTGGAATTGCATTCGGGATTGTTCTCTAGTGTTTGGTCATGAGAATAGCCTATGGTGGCACTAAGTGTCAAATAGGGTGGGTATGGACCTATGTTATTGAAAACCTGATATTATTATACACTCAGGAAAAAAAGTTAGTAGAAAAATTTGTAAACGGTTTTCAATCCCACTTTACTATTTTTGTACTGATTTTTAGTAAAAAAATTATTATTTAGCAAATCTTTTTGCAATTTACATTTTACAAATTACAGAGTTTTTGCAGAATATCTACAAATTTTCGTTGCTAATTTCAGAAATCATTTTACAAATTTTTGAAAACCGATCTGCTAAAATTAGCAAAAAAATACTAATTTAAAAAAAGTCGATATTATTTCTAATAATTTAATCTTATACATACAAACTTAAATTGCCCTAAAATGTTACATAGGATAAAAAAGAGATTGGAAGTGAAGATACCGACTCATGTCTAAAAATAGGACATCCACTTAAAATAGCACTAAAAAGTTTTTTTATTTCTAAAAATCAGCCCTAACAACAATTTAAATTTTACCTTAAAAGTAAAAAAAAAATTGACTGAAATATTTTTCAAAACAGAAATTACATATTAAAACAAAATGATTTTTTTTTCATTTTGTATAAAACATCATTTAAAAAATATGATTAAAACGTTTGATGCTCGATAAAAAAAATAAATCTAAAACTTTGTACTAATATTAATAGTATTTAGTAATTTTTTTGTTGATTTTAGCAAACAGATTTTAAATTCCACTTTACAAAAAGTCAACTAAAATTTAGTAGCGGCTACTAATTTCATTCTACTACACGTCAGCAGACATGTGTTGCTAAGATTAGCAAAAAATACCGCTGGGCCCAAATTAGCAGAATTTCCCGTAATAACAGCAACATTTTCAGTTGCCATTACAGACTTTTTTTGGTGAGTGTAGATATTGGTGTACATGTGCTGTGCAGGCTGAACCCAACGTAGTCTACGGCTACGTGTCCAGTGCAGCTACAATTTGGAAGCGGTGCAATTAACATTTTTTCGTATAACAACAACAAGTGGAATGAAAATCATTTAGCTAATGTACTTTATGTACCCGATATACGCGTAAACCTGTTTTCTGCAACGAGTGCCTTAGAAAAAGGTTTAAAAATGTTTTCTGATTATCAACGTTGTGAATTTTCGAAAAATAACACTACTGCTTTAGTGGGGATACGCATTCACAAATTATTTAAATTATTAATAAAAGTAAGTTTACCATCAAAGGCAAATAATGATTTTTCTTATGTTTCGGTGTCGAAACAACTATCTTTAACTGAGTGGCATTGCAGATTGGCGCATCAAATTATTTTATATTGCAGACCTTTTTTAAAAAATACCAACATTCAGTTTGCAGATGAAAAAAATGTCGTTCATCGTTTCCGAGCAGTGAAAATAAAACCACAAAAGTAGCACAGCTTGTACTTATTACTTATGCGGTCCCATGGAAAAGAAATCGCCCGTTACTTTCTTTTGTTAAAAGATGATTATTTGCATTATAGAAAAGTTTTCTTCTTAAAAGAAGAAGAAATGAAGTCTGTGGCTTCCTTGAAAAATATATTTACAACGTCAAAACTGAAACTGGTAACAACCTGATAGCGATTAGATCAGAAAATGGGACATAATTTAAAAATAAAAATGTCGAGCTCTTACTTCGCAGAAATAGTGTATTACATCAGAAAACAGTTCCTTATAACTCGGAGCAAAATGGGTCAGCAGAAAGAGAGAACTGTACCATTGTAGAAGCAGCAAGAACAGCACTGTATGCGAAAAATTTAAATAAAAAGTTTTGGGCGGAAGCAGTAAACTCAGTTGTATATGTTATTAATCAAAGTGGAACCAGTACACAAAAAGACAAAACACCTTTTGAGCTTTGAATGGTAAGAAAGCCAGTGTTAAATGTTTACAAGAGTTTGGTTATGTTGTGTTCAAACATGTACCAAAACAAAATCGATTGAAATGGGATAAAAGATCTCAGAAATGCATTTTTTTGATTATGCGGAAGATTCTACTGGTTTGCGAGTATACCAGACAAATATAAAGTTAAAATTGCAAGAGATGTAAAATTTTCTTATAAGGAAAACTCAAAAGCAACCAATAAAGGTTCTGGTAGTATATGCATCCCTTCAAATGAAGAAACTCTTTCAACGCAAACAAACTGTGATGTGTTATAATAGCAAAAACTATAAAACTCTCTTTTCAGACACGAATAAGTCATCTGTTGAAGCAGCTAATATAGAAAAATATATTTTTCCAGTTCAATTAGCAGGCAATATTGTAAATAATGATTCAGATAATAGTTTTCATGGTGAAATTTTTGAAGAAGCTGGTTATTCCGTAGAAACAGAGGTTACACGAAGAAGTTTTGTGAGTGATCGTTTACGTAGCAAAATAAGGCAACAGGGCGAAAAAGCAATAGAGGAAGGTCAAGCTTTTGTGGCTAACTCTCCAACAAATTATAATTAGGCAAAACTATGTAATAATTGGAAAAAAAGGACATGGGTATTAGGCGATTCACCACAAGGGTGTAAAGTTGTGAGCACAAAGTGGGTATATATGCACAATAAAAGGGCCGACCGAAAATGAAGTTATTGATTATTTTGAAACATTTAACCCTCTAGCCAAACTTACATCAATAAGAATGATATTCATCAAAAACAGCGCTTTTAAATGGATGTATAAATGAAAATGTTTATGTCACGCAACCTGAAGGGTATTCTGATAAGACAGGCAGAGTTTGTAAATTATTAAAAAGCTTATATGGCTTGAAACAAGCTTTAAGGTGCTGGAACCAAACTTTTTTAAAACTATTGAAGAAGTTTAATCTTCAAGAAAGCAAAGCTGACCATTGTGTTTATAATAACAACGATGCTAGTAAACGAATGATGGTAGCAATTTATATTGATGACGGGTTAATTGCAGCAAAATATGAAAAAGATATTGAAGAATTTTTATCGTTTCTGAGAAAAAATTTCAGTGTAAAAGTTTTTGAAGCGAAGCATTATTTGGGTTTGGAAATACGACGTTTAAATGATGGCAGTCTTCATGTGAATCAACAGAGCTACGTTGAGAAATTGTTAATGACTTTTAATATGGCTCAATCTAACCCTATAAGCACGCCATGCGATACTGCTATAAATAGTATGTTTTCAAATCAAAGTGCAGAAGTCAAAAATTATTCTTACAGACAAGCAATTGGTAGTTTAATGTATTTAATACTGACAACACGACCAGATATAAGTTTCGCAATTAGCTATGTTAGTAGGTTTTTGAAAAAACCTTTAACTGCTCATGTCAATACTGTGAAGAGAATATGGCTTAGCGTTTACTCTAACAATGCGTCTATTTAGAATTGTTTTAGCGATGCTGATTACGCTGGCGACATGGAGACTAGAAGATCGACAAGCGGTTTTTTAATAATGATGGGGTCGTCCTGTATTTCATGGTCATCTCAAAGGCAAAAATGTGTCGCCCTGTCCACCACCGAATCAGAATTCGTCGCCAGTTGCCATTTAATAAAAGAGCTAATTTGTATTCAACAACTTGTATCTGAATTAATACCAAATCATGTTAGAATCTGTTTACACATCGATAATCAAAATGATATCCGTTTAATTAAAAATCCTGAGTTTCACAAACATAGTAAACACATAGACTTTAAGTACCAATTTAAAAGACAGATATATGAAGAAATGATGTTTGAAATTATTTATGTTTCCACAAATCAACAAATTGCTGATATTTTTACTAAGCTATTATCCAAAGAAAAGTTTATACGTTTTCGAAATTTAATGAATATTGTAAACTATAAATAAAATTTTTAATTGATTTTTTTTTGAAAAATTTAAAGCTTGTAGAGAAGTATTAAATGAAATATTAAATGTACATATGCAAGTAGATTTAAATTAAAAACTTGTATAACTTAGGAAAAAGGTAAGTTTGTATTTAATTTTGAGAAAGTTTAACAAAAGTGGGAGTGTTGAAAATATTTGTTAACACTTTTTGCTAACATTATCCCAATGTATCGTTAAGTTATGCCTATTGTATAAATAACATATATTACAATAGTTATATACATACGTTTTGTTTTACTTTAGTTGTTTACTTTAGTTTGCTCTTGTTATAATTTTAATAAAGTATTTTGTTTTAGTTCTTTACTGATTACCAACTCTTTTGTATCATTTTGATTTAACCCAACAGTAATTTAACTAAAAATAGCTTTCATTCTAAAGCTAAACATTCACTCCAACATTTTATAGAAAAAACCAACGGCCCTCCTGTGTTTTGCAAGCCAAGACGTCTTTCTCCTGAGAAACTGCTTGTTGTAAAAAAATAATTTGAAGATATGGTCCGTCTTGGAATCTGTCGTCCTTCTAGAAGTAACTGGGCCAGTCCGCTTCATATGGTAAAAAATTCAATGGAGAGTGGCGCCCATGTTTGCACTACCGCAGTCTTAATGGCCAGACTCTACCGTACCGCTATGCAGTTCCACATATTCATGATTTTGGAATGTTACCAGATGATGAGAAGTTGTTTAGTAAGGTGAATTTAGTAAAAGCATACCAACACATTCCAGTAGCTGAAGATGATATAAAAAACAGCAATAACCATAACATTTGGTTTATGCAACACTGCACAAACCTTTCAACGTTATGCACGAAGTTATACGAGGTTTAGAGTTCATCTACGTGTATATCGTTGACATACTAATTGCTTCAGTAAATCCAGAACAGCATAAAAAAAGAGGAGACGGTTCGGTTTTCTGGAACCTAGCTTCGCTCAGCTGTCGTGGGTATCTTGTCTCCGAAAGAATTTTAGCTCCGTTACAAAAAAAAATATAAAATCGAAAAAAACACAAGAAAGAATTTATTGTATTGAAGAATACAGAATAAAAAAATATTATGGAAAGATTTTAATTAGAGAGGAAATTACTCAAAAGAACATCATCACTATTTCAAAAGGAACTGATATGGCCGTTGTCCCTATCCTACCATTGTATAACCTAATGGCTTAATACCGGTTATTCCCCTACATAATATTCTATTTCATCCCCTTAGAATCCCCTACCCCATTTTCAAGAATGTATTCCATCAAAGAAGACATTCTCTATATTTTTTCTTTAAATTATAATCCAAAATTTATTATTCAAAACTATCATAATTAAAAGATCTAAGTAGAAAGAAGCACTGAGACAATTACAATAAATCTAGATTAAAAACAACACTTAAGATGGAATTGATTTTAAAGATAAATCAAAAAAAAAACATTGAAATTATACGTTTTGTTATCGGAATATCACGAATCAACTTCTTTAACTAAAGTAATTGTATAAATATTAATTTTTTCTTTTACTAACCAAAATATCAGCCGATGAATTGTGCACATTTCATTGATAGAGGTGTATAAATAATAATTATAAATAGTATAAAATTAATGGTTTTACAAGTGTGCCTTCATTTAATAAATAAACCCAAAAAAATAAATTTTAAAAGAGCTTTAAAGATTAAAAACAAGAAGCGATAGCCTTTTTAGAAACGTGAAAAATGTTAAATTTAAACCATTAGTGTTTGAATTATATAACATATGTAAATTAGCCTGAATAATGGCGTTTGCGGTCATAGAAAAAATAAATGAACTAATCCGGAATGTGCCCAAAACAATTAGAGGATGCTAATTATATATGCCATCATGTGAAAGATGTGGAGAATTATAGGTGTCGTATAAAATTGTACAAAAGCCAAATTTGTGAAAAATCCAATTTTTCTTTTAGGTGTTTGATAATGGTGACAACAGATGATCATTGTCTTCAGAAAAAAAAAACAAATCCGGCTGAAACAACCCAAAAGAAAAGAATATATGAGACCTACATCAACTCACATTTACAGTTCCAACTTACCAAAAAGCATCACCGGATTTTGTTAAACGCAAATAAAAAAAAAAAAAATCTGCCCAAATAGCGATTGCTAGTCTTCCAAATAGGATATTGTTACGATTTTACCCTTTATAAAATGGTTGATTTGTTTACCTTTCAAATAAATCGAGTTCTTTCTATATTGGAAATAATAAACACTGTTTGAAATTGTTTATAGCTCTATTTATTTATAACTGTTACTAAAAATTACAGAAATACACTTTAATAGCACACTTTATTTACACGATTTAGATAGACTAAGCGTTAGCCACACTTTAGTTCTTCACACTCTGCGTTTTACTTATAAACTGAACTATTGCGTCACTGAGTACCAGTATTTATATGAGTAGTCAGATATTCTAGTTATTTCTAGTTTATTACGACACTAGATTTTTCCAGCTGTCAAAATTCGTGTGAAGAAATTTCTGGTTGTGGAAATTTCTTGTTACAATATTTTATTTTTATTTTCCGACGAGCACTTTTTAGAACTAATTTGATTAACAAATTTTCACAAATGACAAATTTTTCAAAAAAAAAAAAATGTTTGAAACAATTTTTGTTTTTTCCCCCTTTTTTCAAACCAAGAATCTCAAAGCTAACTTCTTTCTTATGTTATAAAACATAATATAGAGTTTATATTATGAAAAAAAAAATCACAGTGGGTCAATGATGTTTAAAATTCGATATAGGAATAATCTCTCCTGAAAGACTGGCTGTTCCAAAATTAACAATTTCGACCTTGTCCCACAACGGCTTAAGCCATCGAACGTGAGGCTCGAACACTTCCTGAGATAAAAGCCGGGCTATATTATTATTATTTCAAATGGAATTCCCAGCATGGCCCCGATGGCATCCGTAGGACACGTCCCGCTGGCGCCCGTTATACCAATGCACGCCAGACGGTAGATCCTCTTAAGAGCACTCATCGTTTTCGACTGCTCGATCTTAGGCCACCATGCGATGGCCGCATAGGTGATCACCTATGCGGTCAATAGTAATGAATGACCAATAGTAATGAATGACCAATACACCATCCGCGGACTCAGACCCCATGTCTTCCCAAAGAGCCTTTGGCAGGCATAAAGAGCTCTGGTGGCCCTTTTGGACAGCGAGTCAATATGATCATTCCAGGTTAGAGATTTGTCAAGAGTAACCCCCAAATACCTAACCTTATCAGAGAAATCTATCACCATGCCCCCCACAACGGGCCTTGATAGATTAACCTTCCTTCTGTTTGTAAATGGTACCAGTATCATCTTCGACGGGTTGATGGATAAGCCCTTTCCCTGGCACCATGAAAGAGTAAAGTTCAGAGCCTCTTGCATGCGCTCTGAGATCGTCCTGTCATCCCATCCAACGACGGATATGGCAAGATCATCTGCATAGCCGTAGGTCTTGAAGCCCTGGGCGTTTAGACCCTCGAGCAACTCATCTATGACCAGTGTCCATAATAATGGCGATAAAACACCCCCCTGAGGACACCCTCTTGTCGCATTCACTGTCCTGAGTGCAGACCCTATACCAACGGTGATTACCCTGGACCTTAGCATCTTTAGAGTCCAATCCACAATGATTAGAGAGATACCCTTATGAAGCATGGCCCCTTTAATCGCACCGTAGGACGTGTTGTCAAAAGCGCCCTGTATATCTATAAAGGCACAAAGGGCAATGTGCTTTGCCCCTAGTGCCCTCTCAACCATATCGACAACGTGATGAACAGCTGTTTCGGTAGACTTTCCCCGCTGATACGCGAACTGAAGACCGTGTATCGGTCTCCGTGCGAGGTAAGTGTCCCTAATATAGCGATCCAAGACTTTCTCCATAGTCTTAAGGAGAAACGAGCTGAGGCTAATTAGTCTATACGATTTAGGCAACTGTTCGGACCTTCTCCCTGCCTTTGGTATGAAGACCACTTTCACCTCTCTCCAAGGTGATAGTACATGACCAAATAGCAGACTGGATCTAAATATCTTAACCAGCCTTGGGATAATTGCGTACAACCCCTGCTGCAAAAGGCATGGATAGACATTGTCCGGACCTGGAGATTTGTATGGAGAAAACTCATTCACCGCCCACTTACCCTGCTCTCCTGAAAGATAGACCCCGATAGACGTACATTCCTCCCCGTTAGGTTTGGAATTCCCCAAGTGGCATCCGACACGCCTTAGACTACGCATCCCGGAAAGTGCGTATCTAGCAGGAGTTTGCAGGTTTCGACGGGAGATTCAGTGTAGGAACCATCTGGTCTCCTCAGAGTACAGATACCACTCATATGATCCTGTGATATGGCCTTTTGTAGTCGCACAGCTTCTGGAAGATTCGAGATCCTCTCACAGTAACTGCGCCACGTGGACCTTTTGGATCTGCGTAGTTCCTTGTTATATGCAGTGAGTGCAGCCCTATAGGTCACCTGTTCGTTTGGCATTATTAAAGAGCTTTCTGACTTTACTTTTGAGCTCCTCCAAACCACTGTTCCACCATGGAACATCCCTCTTTGTCCTCCTGGTCTTTAGTGGACAGCTCGCAGCGTAAGCAGAAGTTAAATTCCCTTGAATTTCTGCCGCCTCATAATCAATTTCCCCTGAGTTTTGAATCAACCCCTTGGAAAAGTTGGTGTCTCCCCAAAAGTGATGACGGAAGTTTTTCCAGTTCGTACGTCTAGGATTACGATAAATTACGATTAGAATCCAATGGACCGATAACATCAAAGACCAGGTGCTGATGGTCAGACATTGATAGTTCATTGGAGACATGCCAGTTAGAGATGGCAAAAGACAAATTGGAGCTCGTAAGAGTGAGATCCAAGACCTCTGACCTAATTGCATTCCTAAAAGTCGGTACGTCACCCCTGTTCGCTATGTTTATATTATTCCTACATATAAATTCTAGCAGGTACTCACCACGTTTGTTGACATCCTTACTCCCCCATACCGTGTGATGTGCGTTGGCGTCGCATGCTACGATCCAGCTCACTGACCTCTTTCGGCAATATTCAACCAAGGCCGAAACCTCAGCTGTTGGTGTCGCTTCTGCGTCGCCAGGCAAGAACGCGGAGGCGAGTACTACCTCATGTACCCCGGATAGGGAGGGTAACATTGCGGAGATTGCTACCAAATCTCCCAAGACAAATTCTGAAATTGGAAGAAAGGTTAGACTATTCCTCATAAAGATGGCCACTCTGGGCCTAGTTAATTGAGAATTATAGATCAGCTTACCTTGACTTGCATTGAGCCCTTTTATGACTCCATTGTGCACCCAAGGCTCCTGGATGA
The DNA here is from genome assembly GCA_949748255.1 of Eustalomyia histrio. Taxonomy (NCBI): domain Eukaryota; kingdom Metazoa; phylum Arthropoda; class Insecta; order Diptera; family Anthomyiidae; genus Eustalomyia; species Eustalomyia histrio. Next base: position 115,411,963 of record OX456524.1, read on the forward strand.
ACATTACATCCAGGACATCCGTTGTGAACCTTCTGCTGGCGATGTCCGATGCCGCCTTTGCATGGTGAAGGTAAGCACCTGAGGTGCTTTGATGCTCCAGCTTTTTTGGCAGCCATTATTTGCGTTTGGCAGCACGCTTTGCCACCTTTCTGCCACGATTTGAGTTAAGCAGCACAGCTTCTTCTGCCGAGTGCCTCTCACCCGTGTGTCGAATTTGGCCGTGGCTGCAGAAATGCTTGCCTTTGCCTGCTTGGGTATGTCGCGCCCGACCCCATGTTGTTGTCGGGTGGGTCTTACCAGCGCTGTTCCAAACCCAAAGTTCACCCTGTGATCCTTTCGCTTGAGTATATCAGCTGAGATAGGGTCAATAGACAGGGTGAGCTCAACTATGCCACCCTTGATAACCCTATTCAACACCTTCCAATACCCAACCGAAAGCTCGCAGTTCTGGCCCTCAACTAGTCTAAGAATTAGATCATTAGACGTGTCCTCCTTCTCGGGAAAATAGCCCACGAACACTTGGGCCTTCGGCACTTTTTCCTCCGCAACCACCGCAACATTGGAATCCAGAGCGCCCAATGTCTGCTCAGCCGAAACTATTGCTACCTCTGTGCCTTTTAGGTTTGAAACCTCTTTGCCACCTAAGGAGAGACCTGCATCGGTCTTCTCTTGCTTTTTATTTAATAGATTATTCGAGTCCATCTAAAAAGGAAAGAAAAATAAGGGATTACAACAGAACACATAGTAGCAGAGCCCTGTGCTACCAGTGAGCTGATACAACCAGGGTACGCCACGCCCTGGAGGCCTCCGTTCAAAAACACACTAACGTAGTGCTATTCGTCCCATAGGCACGGTACAGATAACACCTTGGATTACGGGTTTTTATCGAGTGTCCGCTCTAGATCTGCCATGTTCTGTAAAAGCAGAGCCACCTCGAGCAGGATGTGGATTGAAGCATGGATTTTCCTGTCGCAGATGCGACTCCGTGTCGTTCATCACAAGGAACCATGTCTGATAGGCTAAGGCACCATCGATCGATGTGCTGTGTATACGCTTCAAGGACCCCCTCTGTTCTTGCTGCCTGTCTCCTAAATTTCGATTTAGTAATAATTACTGCGCTGAACTTTAGGAATCAAGCAACGGAACACTTGGCCCCAAAGCCGGGATATAAATCTTTTGTAAGTCTTTAGCATCATATGTTCCTAAAAATTTTCCATTGCAGTCTTCTATATCTTATAACGCTGAACCAATAGCTCTTATTATTTTACCTTTAGATAATTTATTTTCTAATTTTGAATTAAAATGATCTGCAGCACTACTTTAGAAGAAATTCCTTTTGTATAAAGTTCTCCTGGAGAAATAGAAATATTTCTAGAACCTAAATTGTACTGACGTTCCTGTCGCATGTGAGCCTTTCCAAGATTTTCCCTCACTTCTGATCTAAGTAGTTCCCTTCCGGTATTACTCGGTATTATGGCAACAGTATAATCATTAATCAAATTTACTTTCGCAATATCTCAAAATCTTTACCATTGGAAAAAATAATGTTCACCAAATACCAAATAGTATGGATCAATGCCAATAGACTCGTGAGTAGACGTTCTCATAGAGCAGGCAATAACACTTAAGTGTACATCCCAATCCTTCTGATCCCCAGACACATATATACGTATTTTTGCTAATACATTCCAGTTAACCCGCACGGATGCATTAGCCTGAGGAGAGTACACAGCTGTCAATTGTTGTTTAACAACAAATGTTGCTAAAAATGATTTAAAATCACGAGCTATAGTTTCCCGTTGTCACAAAATACCACTTCCGGAACACCAAAAGTGTGAAAAACATCTGATTCTAAAATTTCGATTACTTTGGCGCTGGTCGCCGACCTAATAGCCTTAAGGAAAACGAACTTTCAAAAATGATCTACTGCTACAAATATAAAGTGGTTTCCTTTGGGATTTTGAAAAATCCCACTTTGACCCATTTGGAGTGCTCCAATCGAGTCCAAATGTATGACCGACCCCCACTTACTTTGCAGGGCCAACCCACCCATGTCAGTGGCACACCCCTTGAACCCCCCTGGGGGGTTCCCCATACAAACATTAAAAAAATCACCATTTTTGGCACTTTACATGAAAAAATCAGCGAAATGGCTGTTTTTCTTTTTGCAGTTTATTTTTCTTTTTATAAATTTTTTTAGTCAGAACATATGTAAATGAAAATAATTTTAACTTAGTAATAGGAAAGAAACTTAAAAATATTATTAGAAATTAGCGTTTTTTACAACCTTTTTGAAACAAAGGCATCACTGTGATGCATTTACATGTCGTAAACTTACTTGTGTGGGTTTTTTATTCAACCCTTTTAAAAAACAAGTAAGAGCGGCTAGATTCGGCTATGCCGAATCTTATATACCATTCACCATGGTTGGGAAAAAACTGAAGTTTATATATGGACATATATGGAATGGACAGGTGATAAAACTTGGACTCGGGAAGATTTATGGTTCCAGAAATTAGGTATTTAAAAAAAATTAATGTTTTGGGCATAACTTTTTTGTATCTTATACTAAAGATTTTCGATCTTTTGCTATATAAGGCGTATCCATAGGTCATATTACAGCTCTAGAATAGTGTTTGTTGTTTGTGTATAAAAGGTGAAGAGGTGAAAGAAAAGAATTCCAACAAATCGTTAAAAAAATCACTAGAACTGCATGTGTTTTATTTCTACAAAAACGTTTGATTTAGCTGGCAAATTTGCATTTGGGATTTTATTTCGCTTTTTTATTAAAAATATTTTTAATTTCTTTAGCTTAATTTTAAAAATTTGAAGGAAAATAGTTTATAATTTTTTTTTTATAAATTATTATAAGTTATGACCTAAAATAGTTGCACCCAAAGAAATTATGTATACAATTTTCTTAATATATAGAAATAAAATGGTTTAAAAATCTTTTTATACATTTTTTTAAATCGGAGCAAAACAGAAATAAAACCGTTTGTATTTTGTTTGTATCAGGGGGTTTTTATAAAAATTTTGATGTTTTTAGCCTATTTATGGATTATTTAGTTATTAATATAAAATTTTACTTAAATTAATTATTAAATGTTAAAAAAAAACAAAAAATAAACAAAAAAAGTCTTAAGAAAATAATAAAAAAAATGTACAAAAAAAGTGAATTGACCGGGATTCGAACCCGAGGCCTTAGAGAAAAAAGTATTTGTGACAAAGCGTCTAGACAACTGAGCTATTGAAGCTCACAGAAAATCATCGTCAATAGAGGAACATATATAAAAGTCTTCGTTCATTAGAGATTTGTTTAGTTTTTATTTAAATGACAAATCTTTGTATGTGTGTTGTTTGTGTATAAAAGGTGGAGATGAAAGAAAAGAATTTTAAGACATGGATGTGCTTGTTATGCGTAAAATTCTACATACATATTAAACAAAGGGATTTTACGGAAAAAATTAGAGGTATTCCAGGTTTTTTGGTAATATCTCAGCCATTTATTAACCGATCTGTCTGATTCTCGAAATCCGCTGAAGTTAAATAACTGCACTGGCCAAATGAAAAAAAGAATACCTTAAGTTTTTGGAGGTTTTAGTCCTAAATATGTGCTTAATTAAACCTTAAAGTCCAATCGTTGATTTTTTTAGAAAAATGTTTGAAACTTTAAAATTGGAGATTCGAAAACTGTGTTTAAAAATTTAGACCTATTTGACTTTAGTTTAAAACGGATTTGCAAAGCACATTATAAAAATACTTTTTAATTGAGTACCTTGTAGCTAATAAAATACAAAAATGTTTTTGCATTACATTATTTCTACAAATTTCAAAATTTGGACTAGAACTTCTTGATTAAGCGTTCTGTGACACATTAGTTGCCGGGGGCAATTGTAATAACTTGGTTTTTTAACCGATTTTAGTTTGTATTACCTTATTAGAAAGATAATTTACTGTTTATTACGATTTTTTAATCTCTTTAATTCAAGATCAATTTAAAATTTTAAACATTTTAAGAAATTTAAAAAAATCATATTTTTCCCATATATACCGTTTTTTAAACTTCAGGGCCGTTGAGGCACGTGTTACTCTTATCCGACGTCGTTTTACACTCAAATACATATTTTTAGATGGGGACCAAGTCAATAACTGACATTCCATACAAGGTTGGAGAACCATAATCTACACCCAGAAAACAGTTTCAGTTGTGGCCACCAAATTTGTTGGCAATCGAATTCTGGCGGTTACAGCAACTATCTTCATATTAAATTATATTTTTAGTTGTGAAAGCCAATATTCAGTTGTCTAATTTAATACTTCTATTCCACATAAATATTTTACTTTCCACAAAATTTTATTTAAAAAAAAAACTTATTTTTAGATTTTTCCGGTATCGAACCTGGGCATTCAGATTCCTAGTTCACACCCTTGCTTACTGTACCACAATTCAATTTGATTTTCTTTGATATATTTGTTATTGAAACATTATAATATTTTATTTTAATTAAAAAAAATATATTTTTTTAAATGTTTGCCTTTGTTTAAATGTTTGATTTGAACTCGTAAAAGGAGTACGAGGCTAGCTCTCTACCCACTAGCCCACAAACACTAATAAATTTTAATGACTAATTTTGAATTTAAATAATTGTTTGGAAAACAAATATAGCAGAAAATTCGTTTACAAATACCAATCCTTAGTGGATTTTATAATCAAAACAATCCAAAATTGGGTTGGTTCAACTGAAATCCTAATTTAATAATATATTTTATCTAGGTAACCGTATTTGCAGTTACCACTTTAGAATATCGACAATTTATTAATAAATTTGATACACTGTACTGATTTCCCAGAACATTTGTTAAATAAATGATTACTTCTACTGTACACAATTTCTAAACGAATTTTATTCGTAAAGTTGATTGGAAATACCAATAATTGGATAATAGTATTCTTTTTTTAGTTTTTTTTCCTTTTTTATTCCGAATGCGATATTTTTGGTATAATTATGGATTATAGGTTATTCCAAATAAAATAAAATTTTTACAAATTAATGTTAATGGTTTTGATCGAATTGCAACCAATCTTTTCTCTGGATGTAGAAATAATATTTTACAATTACAGCAATTTACTAAAATTTAGTAGCTCTTACTAATTTTTTATACTAATTTGATTGCATTAAAACTAATAATGCTTAGTAAATTTTCTTGTTGAGTTTAGCAAACCGATTTTAAATTCGATTTTACAAAAGGTTTACAAAAATTTAGTAGCGGCTACTAGTTTTTTCTACAAATTTCATTGTAGTGCACGTCATCAGACATGTGTTGCTAGATTAGCAAAAAATACCGGTTTGCTCAAATTGGCAAAATTTTCCGTAATAACAGCAAAATTTTCAGTTAACATTACATACTTTTTTAGTGATTGTATGGTATGTATGAGGACTTCACGTAATATGATCTCATGATTCATTGAAAGCTTCAAATTATTCCTTTTTACCATTATTAACCGATAAATTTCTGTTAACGTAGTGTGAAGTCGTTCCACGGGAGAGTTACTGCTACTTTGTTGAAAAGAGGTGAAATGGAGATCAATATTATATTGTTTGCAATAGTCTTTAGATGTGGTTGAAGTAAATTCGGAACTTTGCTCACATACTATTTTTTTGGAGATACCGTAAAGAGAAACAAAATTATTAAAGGCTTGGGCTACTGATAAACTTGTTCTATTAGGAAGGGTGGATCCGAACGCAATCTTGGAAAATTTATCAATAATTATTAAAATTTGTTGTCTATTAATGGTGTACAGGTCAGTGTGCAATATATACAAGGGTTTTCTGAAATTCGATAATCGATGGACACTTATCGTATTATACACTCACCAAAAAAATCTGTAATGGCAACTGAAAATTTTGCTGTTATTACGGAAAATTTTGCTAATTTGAACCCAGCGGTTTTTTTTTGCTAATCTCAGCAACACATGTGCTGAGTTATATGATTTGAATACAACTTAAATGTTTTTAAATACTTATAAGATTTTACTTTGTTAGAATTTGATCAATATACCTGTTTATAGAATATTTGTATTTGTCAAAATAAAAATATTGTTTAATTTAAATTTTACTTTTTATCGAAACTCTGTGATGTAAAGACATATTATTTTGTATAAAAATAACCGATTTGTATCTTTAATAGGTTATGGGCCACATTCGAAACCATTGTAAGGAGGATAAAAAGTGTGATTCTGAAAACGTGAAATAAGTTGCAAAAACTTGGAAATAGTTGCAAAAACTATTTGTTTGTTGGATTTTATAGTGAGTCTGTGAAATCGTCAATTAAAATGTCATCAGTAAATGGTCGTATACCGTTGTTGAATGGTACGAATTATGGAACGTGGAGACCTCAAATGGAAGCAATACTCCACAAATCAAGATTGTTCCAGTTTGTTACCGAAAAAGTAAGAAGACCGGTCGTTCGTACTTGTCTCAAAAACCAACAGAACAGCAGATATCTGAATATGAAAAATCTTTAGAAGAACAGCAAATGTTTGATGATTTAGAATTGGATGCTCGTTCAGAATTAATTATCGCTTTAGAACCCAGCATGGTAAGAATGGTCAAGAGTTTCAAAACTGCTCGTGAAATTTGGAACTATTTTAAGAAACATATGCTCGTAAATCTACCAGACGTAAAGCTGAAAGTTTCCGTAAGTTATTGAGTATAAAAATGAGTTCAGATCATAATCTGACAGATTGGTTTATGTAAAAAAATCAGCTGATAGCCAGTTAATCCGTATTGACGAGTTTAAAAACCTAAATTCGTTATTTCGTCCATCTTATGAAGCCGAGAGTTTTTCCATTGATCACCACAGAGGTGATGCTTCATAAAGTATATACTCCATTACAAATTTTAACGTTTTACATTTTACATATAATCTTTTTTAATATATTTGTTACAAATACATTTTCTATCCTATTACAAGTAATTTTTTTTGTTTCTGCCATAAACATATTATTTTTATCATGTTTCTATCATTTTAATATTGTTTTTCTCATATTTTTGTTTGCTTTTGATAAAATAATGTCGTTTTTTACAAGTTTTAATATATTAAATAATTTGTGCGTTACTTTTATTTTTATTTATATATTTGTGTATTTAAATGCACAATCTAAATAACAACAGGGTAAATTGACGGCACTGCAAATATGATGAAAATCCTTACCAAACAATGTGATGGTTTGAATATCTGTCATATAAATGCTCAAAGTTTAAGAAATAAAAAAGATGAATTTAGATTTATATTTGAGAACTCTGGTATACATTTTATATGTGTCTCTGAAACGTGGTTTGACTCCAATGATACTAATCTATCAGTCTCTATAAACGGATATATCTTACAAAGAGTTGATAGAGAAGGATATGCTAGCGGCGTGGCCATTTACGTAAAAAAGGGCATAACATTCAACCTATTATGCAATTCAAATTCTAATGATTTGATCGAATATTTATTTCTCGATGTAATTTCCGAAGGGAAAAAATTACTTGTGGGTTGCGTATATAGACTTGATAAATATATCTGTATGAAAGTTTTTTTAGCCGAGGTTGAAAACCAAACTTTAATGTATGATGATGTTGTCATCGTTGGAGATTTTAATTGCAATACCTTGATTGATCCTAGCCTTACTACCAGCATGGCGTTACTAGGATTAACATCTCCTAACACAACTATGCCCACACATTTTACAACAACAAGCAGTACCTTACTAGACATGTTTTTTACTAGTAATCAACCAAACGTTTTACTCTACGATCAACTTTCGGCGCCTTGTTTCTCCAAACATGATCTTGTTTTTATGGCATATAATTTTAAACTGCATGTTGAAAATCAACTCATTACATTCCGTGATTTTAATAATATAGACTACATCCGTCTGGAAAATGAATTTTCTAAAGTTGATTGGCATCAATTATATTACATGATATCTGTGAATGATAAACTTTCTTTTCTTGAACGGAATATAGTAGATTTGTTCAATCTTTTAGTACCGCTAAAGACAAAAATAATACGTCCAAACAAAAATCCTTGGTGTTCACCCAGGATTCAACAATCTATTGACAAAAGAGACCTCGCCTACTCACGATGGAAAAAGTTTGAAACGGCAGAATTGCATTTTGAATACCGTGAAGCAAGAAAAAATTCACGTAAGATTATTAAGTATGCCAAATCGAAATACTATGCCGAAAAATTTTCAACTGCCTTAGGATCGAAGAAAACGTGGCAAACAATTAGAGAAATCGGCATCGGCAAAGATGTTAACAAAGAACCAGTATCCATTGATCCTGATGCTGTAAATGAAAAGTTTGTTAATATTCCAATAGTAGAAGCTGACATTAAATTTTATAACAACTATTTTAATAATCACGATAACTTCTCATTTGACCAGTTTAGTTTTGATTGCGTAAGCCAAACTGATGTTTTTACATGTTGTATGTCTATTAAATCTAATGCTGTTGGTGTGGACGAAATACACCCGAAATTTCTTAAAATTCTTCTCCCACAAATTTTGCCATTGATCACTCATATATTTAATCAAATTATAACAACTAGTTGCTATCCTCAAAACTGGAAGATCTCTAAAATTATTCCAATCACAGACTCAGCAATGTGTAACTGCTCTAAATGCAGAACTACAAAGGGTTAATGTTTGGGCTACATCAAATGGTCTTAGTATAAACCCTAAGAAATCTAAATGCCTTGTTATTCAGCCGCGATTGAATAGAACAGTTTTGATTCCTGATGTTTATCTGAATAATGAACGTATAGAATCTGTAAAATCAGCTAAAAACCTAGGAATTTTTTTCAATAGGACTCTCACTTGGTCCGACCACATAAATTATGCATGTGGTCGTACTTTTTCGATGCTTAGAACACTTTGGTCAACACAACATTGTACACCTGTCAAAATTAGATCTCTCATTGCTAAAACCTACCTAATGCCAATTCTAATGTATGGATGTGAATTGTTTGCCGAATGCGATGCTGTCAGTAGAGATAAACTTAACTCCGTGTTTAGAAATATAACACATTACGTCTACGGAAAGAAAAGATATGAACCCATTTCAACAACAACAACAGCCAAACTCTATGGTTTACAGTTTGATGAATTACTCAAAACAAGGGTCTTAATATTTCTACACAAGGTTGTGTACACTAAGCAGCCTGTATATCTGTACGATCGTCTCATTATCTCAAATTCCGAGAGATGTAAAAGAATAAAACCACTTAAACGTCGTAGTTTAATTTCCAACTGGCAATTTTTCATAAATGCAATCCGGCTTTGGAATTCAATCCCAAACCAATTACAAATTATAAGTAACGCACAAAATTTCAAAACTAAAATTAATATTTTATATGCTTTTTGATAATTACTTATTTAATTATATCCTTTTAACCAAGATATTATGTAAATTTAAAAATATTATTTGTTCTAAAATTTAGTTTATTTTTTATTTGTTTTATTTTTCAATAATTGTATCACACAAATGCATAATTCTATACTGTAATAAGAGACATTGGTCTTGTGTATAGAATTTCAAATAAATAAATAAATTAATAAAAAAATAATTGAATACGACGTTTGTGTTTCATGTTTATCCGAAATGGATGTTACCCTAGATGAAAGTTTGTTAGTGGTAATTCTCCTTGATGGTTTGATCGAAAATTACAAAGAGGTGCGTGCTGCATTTGATACTGCCAATGAATTTCCTTCCTTAAATGTGATGAGATCAAGACTCTTGGAAATAAAGCTGAACATAAAGGTGATAGTGAAAATGCTTTGAAGGTAAAGAAGTGGAATCTAAGATCATACAAAGGTAAAGCAAAAGAAAAAGTACCAAGTATGTCTCATAATCAATTTCAAATGTTCTAAATGTGGCCGAAAAGGACACAAAGCTAAAAATTGTAGAGCTAGACAAATAGAACAGAACCATGTTGTAGAAGAAATAGAAGATTTAGTTGAAAATGCACAAGGATGCAAAAAAGATAATGCAAATGCTGTAAAGATAACAGGTTTGATATTTGGTGTATAGATAGTGGGGGAGGTATGTGTTATGAGGACATTATTTTTGAAAAAATTAACCGAAATTATAGTGGAAAGGTTAAGTTAGCGAATGATAAGGAGCTTGAAGTAAAGGGTATCGGAACAGTTGAGTTAAATATTTTATTACATGGGCAGAAGAAAAATTTTTCATTGCATAATGCATTGTATATTCCCGAGCTTCGTAGTAATTTGATTTCAACAACAAAGGTTACTGATGATGGTTTTCGGGTTATAATGGAAGGTCATAGAGATCTGATTGCAAAAGGAAAATACTAAGAAAATTCGTAGTCAAATTTGCAGAAAGAGAACAGATTCTAATTCTGATTTAGAATTGTGGTACAAAAGATTTGAACAGCTAAATTCAGAAGATTTAGTGTTTTTAAAATCAAAGCAAATGGTTCATGGATTGTCAAAATTAAATTATATGAAGTTAAATTGTACGGTGTGTATAAGAGCAAAACAGATGAGAGTTGAATTGGTTAGAAAAAAGTTATACTTTGCTACTTTTATAGATGACTACTCAAGAAAGGTGTGGATGTACTTCGTTTTAAGTATTGGCAGGAAAATCAAATACATACGTAGTGGTAACGTACCGGAACTAGTTGGAAAAGAATTTTCAAAATATCTCAGTAACTGCGGAATAAACCTTAGTTAACAGTAGCATATACTCCTCAGCAAAACGGAGTAGCTGAGAGGATGAATAGGACCCTCGTAGAAATGGTTAGGTGTTTTATGGTTGAAGCAAATCTACCAGAATTTTTGTGGGCTGAGCTGACTCGTACTGAAGCATATGTATATTAGAAATCGTTGCCCAACAAATTTAAACAAGGTAAAAACACCGGAAGAATTATGGACTGGAAAAGTTCCAACTGTTCGTCATTTTCGTCAAATAGGATGTTTAGCCAGGAAAATCAAAATTTGAACCTTGTAGTCAAGAATACGTTTTAATTGGTTATGATGAAAATTCGAAGGCAAATTTATTGTTTAAGAGAGGAACAACATTAGTTTACAAAAGTACAGATGTGAGATTTATTGAAAACAAATTTAGTAAAGATACAAATGAAAATCAAAGTAAAGAGCGTTTTTATGAATTAAATATTGATAATCAAAGAAATACTGAACGTAAACCAGATTATACGAAAAGACAACAGAAAAAAGTAAAGAATATTTTAATAGTGCAGATCAGGCTGAAATAGAAGATGCAGAAATTGACAAGAAACAGACGAAACAGTAAATACAAGGAAACAATTAGAGGAAATAGCAGTAGTAAGTTCACTTAAACAACGCTTACGATCGTGGACGAAAGGTAAAGAAACAGCAAATAAAACAGTTAAAAATGATTTTAGGGATCCAAAGACATTAAAAGAAGTTCTCAAGTCAGAAGATTTAGAAAAATGGTTTACGGCTATGTAACTTTAATATGACTCGTTAGTTAGAAATGATACTTGGTAATTAGTCGATTTGCCAGATGGAAGAAAACCAGTAAATTGTAAATGGATTTTTAAGACAACGCTTAGAACAGATGGAACAATTGAGAAGAGAAAGCAAGGTTGGTTGCAAAAGGATACTCGCAAGAGTACGGTCTGGATTATATGGATACCTTTACACCTGTTGTTCGACAAAGTTCGATAAGACTTTTTTATGCACTGGCAGTAGAACATGATTTACAATTACGTCAACTAGATGTTTCAACAGCATTCTTAAACGGGAACTTAGAAGAAGAAATATACCTGCGTCAGCCTGAAGGATTTTATGAAATCTGATAGTAAAGTATGTAAGCTAAAAAATGCCATATACGGGTTAAAGCAAGAAGCCAGACAATGGTTTAAGCAAATTGATTCAGTTTTTAAACGTTTTGGTTTAAGCCAGTCAAAGCACGACCAATGTATATATTTCAAAAATAAAGGTAGTATTATGATAGTCCTCTATATGTTGACGATAAATTGATAGCATCAAATAACAAAAAGGGTGTTAAAAATTTAATAAAAGAACTTAAATGAAAATTCGAAATAAAAGATTTAGGACAGCTAAGCATTATATTGGATTAGAAAATAAAGTAGAAAACGGAAAGATTTCACTGTCACAAAAAGGACCATAGAGAATTCGAAACCAAGAAAATTACCAATGCAACATAAGTTATGTTTGGAAAACGAACCCAAAATTTCAGGGGAAGCAGAAAGTGTAGATAAAACAAAATATTAGCAAATTATTGGTTCGCTTTTACATCTATCTGTTTTTAGTCGTCCTGATTTAGCATGCAGTGTTAATATGATATCCCAGTTTTTCCAAGATCCCCGTAAACAATTATGGACAGCAGCGTTGCAGATTGTTAAATATTTGAATTCTACAAAGAATTTTAATTTGAATTATCGTAAAACTAGCTTAGCATTACTTGGTTACTCTCGCAGAGGCAGCGTACTATTTGAAATACATGTTGGCTGAATAGGGTACGCATCTGATAATTCTACTCAAATATACAGTGATTCGCAAGTGCACAGAAAATTGCTAAATTTGGAGGCCATCATTCACGGACGAAACATATACACTACAAGTATCATTTTATTCGCCAAGCTGTTGAAGATAATATGGTGAATGTCGAGTTCATATTTACAAAAGAAATGCCAGCAGATGTTTTGACGAAACCACTGGCAAGGCTAAAACATTATTTTTGTATTTCTTCAATGGGTGTTCAAGAAACAATTTAAGTGAAGGAGGCGTGTTGAGTTATATGATTTGAATACAACTTAAATGTTTTTAAATACTTGTAAGATTTTACTTTGTTAGAATTTGATCAATTTACCTGTTTATAGAATATTTGTATTTGTCAAAATAAAAATATTGTTTTAATTTAAATTTTACTTATTATCGAAACTTTGTTATTTTGTATAAAAATAACCGAATCGTAGCTTTAATGACATGTCTGCTGACGTGTAGTAGAATGAAATTTTAGAAAAAATTAGTGCCGCTACTAAATTTTAGTAAAGTGGAATTTAAAATGTGTTTGCTTAAATCAGCAAAAAAAATTACTAAATACTATTCATATTAGTACAAAATTTAAAATTTATTTTTTATCGAGCATCAAAGTTTTTTATTTATTTTTTCCAAAAAATATTTTAGAAAAAATTAAAAAATAAAATCACAAGCATAAAAATTTTAAAAACAAACGAATATTATAATTTTTTATAATTTCTGTTTTGAAAAATATTTTAGTATTTTTTTTTGCTTTTAAGGTAATATTTGAATTGTTTTTAGGGCTGATTTTTGAACTAAAAAAACTTTTTAGTGCTATCTTAGACATGAGTCTGTATATTCACTTCCGATCCCTTCTTTTAATCTAAATACTAAATTTTTTGGTGTAAGTTTTAATAATTAAAAATAACATTTCCTTCAATATTCACTTTTTTAAGATTAGTAAATTTTTTTGTTGCTAATTTTAGCAAATCGGTTTCAAAGATTTGTAAAATTATTTCCGAAATTAGCAACAAAAATTTGTAAATATTCTGTAAAAATTCTGTAATTTGTCAAATGTAAATAACAAAAAGATTTGCTAAATAAAAATTTTTTACTAAAAATCAGTACAAAAATTATTTAATTATGTGTCTTTGTTTATTACGGAAGATTGTTTTAAGAGATATTGATGGTTCAGGACAGTATTTTTGCAGAATTAATTGCAGATTAAATTTCTTTAATGGACGCTCTGAAATATAAATCCCATCATCCATGTTTTCGATTTCTGAGTGAATGGTAATTCCTTTAGTTGCCTGTATCAATTGCGTCTTCTGTTAAATTTTCATCGGGAGTTATTATATCATCATTGAGATTGTGGATGTCAGGTTCATTCCCGATTGAGTCCACCTTTAATTCGACTAGTGCATCGGCATTTGTGTTCAGTTTACCTTTCGTATAGACAATTTGGTAATCGAATTCCTCTTGTTTTAATCTCCATCTTATCATTTTAGAATTTTGTTATTTTAAACTCATTAGCCAGGTTAACCCTCTACTGCATGAATTATGATCCAGCAAAAAAATAAATATTTTTTGTTTGATTTATTTTTTTAAATTGATTAATTAAGATATGCAAACAAAAATTTTTGAGAAAAGTAGGTCAGTTTTTTGGAAAAAAAAATTGCTATATATGGCTTCATATGCACTCCTATCTTTATCACCCTACAAATTTATTGCCATATATGCCGTTTCATTCAACAAAGATAATTTAAAATTTTTATTAATTTTTATATATATATATATTTTATTTGAGCAATAGTATAAAATAGTATAAGGAACATTAATAAAAAAATACCAAAAGAACACTTTCTGTTGGATTCTTCTTCAATCATGCCAAGTAATTCATCGGGGAAAAAATCAGTAGGGGTTTCCAATTTAGACATCACCTCTGGCAATTCCTTGGTTCCCAAAAAAGGTAAATCGTCTTCTTCTGACCTTTTTTTCTTTTTCTTAAATAAACTGGCCACTGATTCATTGCCTGACTCAGGTATTTCTGTATCACTTTCTAACTCATCACAAGGAATCTAATAAAATCGTTCTGTAGTCATCACTGATGTCATGGAAAGAGTTAATATTATGAAAAATATGAAAACAAAATTCCATGAGAAGCCAAAAATGTCAAACCAAAGTTGGATGAATTTTTCTGTAAATGCATAATAAGCCATATATGGCTGCTCTAAGAAATGCGTGATTTCATGAGTTCTACATGCACAATTGAAAAATAATCGAATAAACACTATTTACGAACCTATATATTCCACCGATAAACAAGACTCAGGTTTTCTATGCAGCTATGTAGAGAAAAGAGAAAACAACATTCGTCTTGATGGATTTTATAAATTGATAGCATCAAAGTAAAACAGTGGTTGGACCATCTAAAGCAAAGACAAAATTAATCTTGAGGCCAAGATTTATGAGTAATCATTCAATTGAAGCAGAATCCCTAATTTTTCCAAAGTTAACGGGGGCACTTCCAAGCCAATCTTTTGAAATTAATATTGAAGATTGAAACAATTTTATTCTAGCGGACCCATCATACGTGTACAACAAATCTGATCGAATAGATGTTGTTCTTTGATGCGACGTCATTCCTCACATAATGCAAGAAGGTCTACGCATGAAAGGTAATGTTTTGGCGCAACCAATAATTTTTGGTTGGATATTATCTTGTATCATTACCAAAAAATCAACAACATTGCCAAAGAAGGAATTAGCAGCAGTCACAAATCTTGAAAGGTTCAGAAGCTCGAATATATACCAACAGAATCCGGTGTCTATGAGAAAGATAAATATTGCTTAGATCTTTTTATTTATTTATTTATTTATTTCAGTGTATGGATACAAAACAACTGTAGTAGATGCTGATAACACGGCATGACACAGAAAAAATTAGTTTAGTTCTGAGCATCAATTCTATATATTTCGACAATGCTGATTACAATGGAGTACTTTATTTTTTTATCTAAGGTACAGATTTTCCCTGAAATTCCTTCAAAGTTTGGCGGTTTTGTATTTAATTTTTAACATACTATATTTTTAAAATGCAATACCATGTTTGCAGAAAACCTGACATTTAAACTACTGTTTCGGGTTTTATGTAGCTTTTTACAGTTTTTTACGATTTTAACGAATTGAATCGCTGAAAATACAACCCACCTTAACAAAGGTTATGCCTTAGTAAAGAAGCAATTAGAAGGAAAATATTTCAATAAAAACAATGTATTTGCATATAGCACCTTATACGTTAAATTCGCGTTTTTTCGAAAATTTTATATGGCAGCATAGCTTTCCGAGTTGTTTCCAGAGTCCAGCTTTTAATATAATATAGGGTGCCTATAAAAACTTTTCTTGCAAAAATTCAAACAAAAAAGTTTCCATTTGCAAAGTTATTGTAATAAATACATTAATTTTTTAATAATAACACTGTAATAAACAAATTAAAATAATTATATGAATAGAAACTAATAAAATTGTGTATTATATTTTTGGGATTCAACAATATAGTAAAAGTACACTCAAAATTTTTTATTTTTCGTTAGAAAGGCAAGCGATATAATATCGCAGTATAAAACATGTGATAATTTTAAGACTTAATTAATGGCGCATAATCATAGTTAAAATAAAGTATACTTTAAGAGTTCTAAAGTCGACTTTTCTTAAAAGTATACTTAAGGCATACTATAGACAAGTTAAAGTATACTTTAATCGCTAAAGTCTGATTTAAAATTAAAACTAGCTGAAGTTGACTCTATCCAATTAAACAACACACAACAGCTGTTTTCCGCCAAGAAAATTTTTGTGAAAAAAAAAAAATGTTTGAATTGCAAATTATTAAAAGGAAAATTACATCAATAAATACGATATTTTGCATAACATTTATTAAGTTAATAAATTTTTATTAATAAAAATAAACTTTTCAATCCTTTTTTATAAAGTTTTTTCCTTTTTACATTTTGCAATTGCAAATCTTTTATTTACACACTTTTCATTTTTTTCGGCAAATATAAAATCAGCTGATCAATGTTGTCACCTGCTTCTTTTTTAACATTTATTAAGTTAATAAATTTTTATTAATAAAAATGCACTTTTCAATCCTTTTTTATAAAGTGTTTTCCTTTTTACATTTTGCAATTGCAAATCTTTTATTTACACACTTTTAATTTTTTTTTCGGCAAATATAAAATCAGCTGATCAATGATGCCACCTGCTAATTTTTTAGTACAAAATATATGCCGGCATTTGGTACATTTGATGTGATACCCATTTACAGCCGGTTCAACTTAAAACTGACTTCAATTCTGACTATAATAGCAAAATAGATAATAACAAGTTTTTAATTTAAAGTTGTTTTTAAAAAAAGCCGACTTTAGTGCGGGACTATGATTACGGGTCATTGTTTTTACCATAGTTGCTACAAATTATTAAAAACAAACTATTTCTTAATTTTTTATTGTACCAATATTGATGCAAGACCAGTGTTTTAAAAGATTTTTTATTTCCGATTTTTCATTTTAAAGCGAATTATTGTGTCATTGGGCCTTAAGCTTACCGTGGGGTACAAATTTATTTTTCTTAAATTGCATAAAATGCAGTAAGTTAAGAGACATTTTTCTATAATATATATTAAAATATTACAAATACATGACAAACTTGGGTCCACCACATTGGAAATTTAGGTATCAATATTTTTGTTTTCTCGAGTTCGGTAATTCTGAGTTCAGATACGAGTAACGAATTATATAGAGTCGTATAAGAGTAACCAGGAAATATGTATATATATGTAAATTGCAAAACTGTTTCTTTATAAAAAAAACTGAGAAATCAGCATATCACTATTAACATGTCGGTCTTTCCTCTGAAATTAAAACAATTTTTTATAAAAGTTCAATAAAAAAATTACAAAAATTGTTTTTTTTCATCTTTGCTTGGGAACCACGGAATAAATAATAATAAAGTTTTGAAATAATCACTTGCTTTGTACGCGTTGTTATATCGCTTGCCTATCTAAAGAAATATTTAAATAACCAAGTTATTTTTTGATAGGTTTTCTTTATTGTTAAATCGCACAAATATAACACAATTAATTAGTTTCTATTCATATTATTATTTTAATTTGTTTATTAGAGTGTTATTATTAAAAAATGAATGTGTTTATTAGAATATCTTCTGCAAATGAATTTTTTTTTTTTTTGAATTTTTACAAGAAACATTTTTATAGGCACCCGCATATTATGCTAAAAGCTGGACTCTGGAAACAACTCGGAAAGCTTTGCTGCCATATAAAATTTTCGTAAAATCTTAACGTATAAGATGATATATGCATTGTTTTTATTGAAATATTTTCCTTCTAATTACTTCTTTACTAAGGCATAACCTTTGTTAGGGTCGATTGTGTTTTCAGCGAATGAATTCGTTAAAATCGTAAAAAACTGTAAAAACCTACATAGAACGCGAAACAGTAGTTTTAATATCAGGGGTCTAGTCACGGCATTCGATATCGATTGTACTATCGTATCGAATAATATTTCGATACGTGTCCTGTAAGCTTATTATAGTATACGATATGTATCGAATCGTAATTTTTCAGAAAATGTTATAGATTTATAACATATGTTTAATGTAAACAAATGGTAATAAGAAAAAGAAAATTAATAATTCATTAATATTTCAGTTAAATTAAAGTGTAAAAATAATGAACCCGTCAATATTCTTTTATTTATCCTCAACAGAATCCGAGGAAGAAAGTAGTGTTGTACGGATTAGAAAACAAATTAGAGATAAAAGTAATCCTTTTTCATTGCCGACAGCCGCGTAAGAAAAATACATTTTTCTATTTTATAAAATTTTTAATGAGTATGTTTTTCATTTTATATTTAAAACTAGATCGGGTTGGGACAAAGCACAGTGCCCAAAACTGTTAGCCATGTCATAGACGAAATGGAAACAAAACTTTGCTCAAAATTTATTAATTTTTCGCATGAGCAATCCCTCCCTTGTATGGAACACTTTTTCGAAAAATATAAGATTTCCGGAGGTTTGTTTAAGTAACATTATGGTTTATAAAATGCTCATTAATTTTTTCTTGAAAGTTGTTGGATGTGTAGACGGTACACACATAGGACTACAACGGCCAAGTAAAGATGAACATATGTTCTTTAATAGTAAGGAATATCACAGTCTTAATGCTATAGTGGTATTAACCTTTAATCTCTTGGAAAATAAATTATGAAATAATATTTAAAAATAATTCATTTTGGAAAAATAGCACAATTATGTATTAGTTTCAAGGTCCAAATTACACACATAATTCCGTGGCTGAAACTATTCCTACTATGCCTGATGTTGGAAATGACACACAGCTGACAAAAGTTGGACAAAGGGTTAGGACCACATTAAATTATCGCTATGGAGAACTAAATCAAACTAATTTTGTTTTGGTTTTAAGGAACTTATTTAAATATTGCATATTTTTATATATAATATACTTATGTATGTACTACGTCTTGTTCTTTTTGTATCACCAATTAAAATAAATAAAAAAAAAAATAAAAATGAAATTCAAAGGGCTAACTATATTATACTTTTGCTAACTTAAGCTAATGTCAAAAATTAACGAAAAGTTGGTCAAATGCTTAATCAACTTATTGAAGACTTTTGGGTGGCTACAATGTACTTTTTAAACTTAAATACTTACTACACTTAGTTGCAAATATTTGTACTTTTGCAAAAACTGTTTTCTTCTTATATTTCCAAAATATATGTATCTTTTCGAAAAATATTATGTAATGTATGCAATTTATAAATATTTTACAATTAACAAGTAAATCTATATAAATTTTAAATAATTCAAATAATTAAATGACAACATAAATAAAAAAGTACTAAAAAATGCAACATTGCTTGCATCTCAATCAAAAAACAAATACAAAACCCACCCCTTTTGTTATACATGCACGTTTGTTTTTTAACATTTTCAATTGCAATTTGTTTTTTTTTTCATAAACAGTTTTTCTAAAAACACATGATTCCTTAAGTAAAGTGCGGTCAGTTTCGCTGTTTGGTTAAGCAAATGACACTTGACGAAACATAACGAAAAGTTTGTTAAGTACAATTTAGTCATACACATTTGATTACATGTATTCGCACATTTGCTTAAGCTAGCAAAAGTATAATATAGTTAGCTCTCAAGTCTTCTAGTTCCATTGTCTTTTTTCAAGATCAATCTTTTTGATTGCCAAGTTCGCAATGTGCTCCTCTTCTTTCATCTTGATTCGATAGATCTCTTCATTAATTTCAGCAACCGGTCCAATTTCTTATTTAACATATCTTGTGATTTTTCAAATTGTTCTATATTAGACTTGTGGGGGTTTAATTTATTCTCACTCGTGGTAGATCTTTTATTTACTTCTAAAGTCTTCTTCTCTACACTTTCACAATCAGCGTTCAACTTTTTATCAGTACTAAATGTCACCTTATCTTTATTCTCATTGTAACTATTTTCACTTGACAATAACTCCTCAATTTCTTCTATGTTAAATTCGT
Organism: Eustalomyia histrio; assembly: GCA_949748255.1. NCBI lineage: Eukaryota > Metazoa > Arthropoda > Insecta > Diptera > Anthomyiidae > Eustalomyia > Eustalomyia histrio. The sequence goes on from OX456524.1 coordinate 115,432,106, forward strand.
TCATTTCTTTGGAAGAGCCAAACGTTTTGATTGAAGAAAGTCCCTCAACTGTTGCACCTATACCAGCAGCCTGGACAATTTGCTCCTCCTGTTTTCTTCTATGAAGTCATGTTAAATGACAACTTCTTTTTTGCTTGATTCTTCTGGTCAGTAAAAACCAATATATTATACATAAATATAATGCATATAAAATGATAAATTGTAGAGCTTTTAAAACAAGTAGTGTTACATACATATGTACTTACTTTTTGCCACGACTTTTATTGGTGGGTCAGCCATATTCAACTTCTTGGACAGCTGATCCCATAACTTGTCCATTGCGCTCCGTCCTTGCGCACAATTTGGCAAAATGTTTCTGGCCAACTGTGGATGCTCAGCCATTAAATCTGCCATCTGTCGAAGCTAGAACTTTGTGCGGCACATTTATTAGCAAAGCTAATGTACAAAGTTTCAAACACAATAAAAAACAACATGCGATATATGCTTGGAGTGATTAAAAAATTACATAAGCTTGGATCGACAATAAAAAGAACAAACATTTGTTAGGAATAGAGTAGCCGAAATAATTAACGATGCGCCGAAAGCGAAGTGGAATCATGTAAACAGTAAAGACAATCCAGCGGATGTTGCGTCCAGAGATTTCAATGCTGATATCTCAGTTATTATGGTGGACTGGTCCAAATTAGTTATTGAAAAATCCCGACTTGTGACCGAAATACGAGAAAGTTAAATCTAGAACTACTTTTAAGACCGTTACAATACCAGAAGGCTGTAATTTACTTAAGAAATTGGTAAATAAATACTCCAATTTAAGTGAGGTACAAAAGATTGTGGCTTACGTACTTCGATTTATAAATAAATTAAGAGAAAAGCAGAAATATTCGCAATACCTAACAGTTCAGGAAGTTGAAATGGCAAAATATAATTCAAAATATTGTATAACCATTAACTATCAACATAGATTATGTTCTATATTGAATATGGATTAGGACAAACATTTGAAATTTACTTCATGTAAGCGTTGTTAAGAATTAAAATTCATAACAAAAACTGTAAAATATAGAGGATAAATTGTTAAATTTCGTTGATGTTAGCCTAATTATGTGTTGTTTTCGAATTTGGTAATTTGTTTCCAAACACTCAATATAAAATAGACAATTATTAATAAGCAATGGCCAATAGGGGAGGTTGGGTAGCGTGAACCGAAAATACTAAGTATTGTAACCTGCTGGCTCGGTGAAATTTTTAGATTTTTTTCTCTATAATTTACTAATAAAAATTTTCATGTTTCTTTGCAATAAAACAATTTATAAAAAAAATATGATTATAAAATCTAAAATCCTACAAAACGATTTTTTATTTTTTTCTTTTACTTTTAATTTTAATATTCCTTAAACAGTATAAAATATTATTTTTTCTTTTATTTTCTTTCACTAAACACTCACCACCAAAACTTAAAAAGTAGTAAAAAATTACTTATCCTTATTTAAATTTTATCTTGACAATCAGCTGTTCTTGTTTACATTGTGAAAACTAGTGTTGGTCTTAAAAAGGGCTTGAAAAATGTACTACATCAATGGGGATAAGAAACAGGTACTTTGATGTTATTTGCAATTTAATGAAAACATATAAAATAATTAATGAATAAATTTTGTAATTTTATTTTTAGAGCGAGCGCCCCGGTAGGCTAGTTAGTAGCGTGCTAGCTTATCAGTGCGGGGGTCGTGGGTTCAATTCCCACCAGAGGCTCTGGTCTGTTTTCGCTACAACGAGCCGAAGGCCTGTTGCTCGGTTAGGATATTGCTCGGTTAGGATATTAACATATAATTTTTAATTATATGATTAATAAATAAAATAAATAAATAAATATTTTTAGAGTGTTAAATTTCTTTAAACTTGCGATGAATTTGAAAAAAAATTCATAAAATCCGCTGAAGTTAAATCGCTGCACTGGCCAAATGAAAAAAGGAATTCCTTAAATTTTCGGAGGTTTTAGTCCTAAATATGTACTTAAATTAAACCTTAAATTCCAATCGTTAATTTTTTTAAAAAAAATTTTAAAACTTTAAAATTGGAGATTTGAAAACTGTGTTTAAAAACTTACACCTTTTTGACTTTAGTTTGTAAAGCACATTATAAGAATACTTTTTAATTGAGTACCTTGGAGCTAATAAAATAGAAAACTGATTTTGCATTACATTATTTCTACAAATTTCAAAATTTGGACTCGAACTTCTTGATTAAGCGTTCTGTGACACATTAGTTGCCGGGGGCAATTGTAATAACTTGGTTTTTTTTTGACCGATTTTAGTTTTTATTACCTTATTAGAAAGATAATTTACTGATTTTTTAATCTCTTTAATTTAAGATTAATTTAAAATATTAAATATTTTAAGAAATTTTAAAAAATCATATTTTTCCCATAAATACCGTTTTTCAAACTTCAGAGCCCTTGTCCAAATTTTTTGGGAGACCTCGTTTTACACCCAAATACATATTTTTAGAGGGGGCCAAGTCAATAACTGACATTTTTTTTGCTCCACACAAGGTTGGAGAACCCTAATCTACACCCAGAAAACAGTATATTTTAAGTTTTGAAAGCCAATATTAAGTTGTCTAATTTGGTATTTCTATTCCACATAATTATTTTACGTTCCACAAAATTTTATTTAAAAAAAACTTATTTTTAGATTTTTCCGGTATCGAACCTGGGCATTCAGATTCCTAGTTCTTTGATATATTTGTTATTGAAACATTAGAATATTTTATTTTAATTAAAAGAAATATATCTTTTTTTTAAATGTTTGCCTTTACCGGGATTTGAACTCGTAAATCAGGAGTACCAGACTAGCTCTCTACCCACTAGCCCACAAACACTTATTCATTTTAATGACTAATTTTGAATTTAAATAACTTTTTGGAAAAAAATATAGCAGAAAATTCGTTTACAAATACCAATCTTTAGTGGATTTTATAATCAATACAATCCAAAATTAGGTTGGTTCAACTGAAATCCTAATTTAATAATATATTTTATCTAGGTAACCGTATTTGTAGTTACCACTTTAGAATATCAACAATTCATTAATAAATTTGATACACTGTACTAATTTCCCAGAACATTTGTTAAATAAATGGTTACTTCTACTGTACACAATTTCTAAACGAATTTTATTCGTAAAGTTGATTGGAAATACCAAAAATTGGATAATAGTATTCTTTTTTTATTTATTTTTCCTTTTTTTTCCGAATGCGATATTTTTGGTATAATTATGGATTATAGGTTATTCCAAATAAAATAAAATTTTTACAAATTAATGTTAATGGTTTTGATCGAATTGCAACCAATCTTTTCTCTGGGTGTAGAAATAATATTTTACCATTACAGCAATTTACTAAAATTTAGTAGCTCTTACTAATTTGATTGTATTAATACTAATAATGCTTAGTAAATTTTCTTGTTGAGTTTAGCAAACCGATTTTAAATTCGCTCACATACTATTTTTTTGGAGATACCGTAAAGAGAAACAAAATTATTAAAGGCTTGGGCTACTGATAAACTTGTTCTATTAGGAAGGGAGGATCCGAACGCAATCTTGGAAAATTTATCAATAATTATTAAAATTTGTTGTCTATTAATAGTGTACAGGTCAGTGTGCAATATATACAAGGGTTTTCTGAAATTCGATAATCGATGGACACTTATCGTATTATACACTCACCAAAAAAATCTGTAATGGCAACTGAAAATTTTGCTGTTATTACGGGAAATTTTGCTAATTTGGGCCCAGCGTTTTTTTTTTTGCTAATCTCAGCAACACATGTGCTGAGTTATATGATTTGAATACAACTTAAATGTTTTTAAATACTTGTAAGATTTTACTTTGTTAGAATTTGATCAATTTACCTGTTTATAGAATATGTGTATTTGTCAAAATAAAAATAATTAATTTAAATTTTACTTTCTATCGAAACTCTGTGAAGTAAAGACATATTATTTTGTATAAAAATAACCGATTTGTATCTTTAAAAGGTTATGGGCCACATCCGAAACCATTGTAAGGAGGATAAAAAGTGTGATTCTGAAAACGTGAAATAAGTTGCAAAAACTTGGAAATAGTTGCAAAAACTATTTGTTTGTTGGATTTTATAGTGAGTCTGTGAGATCGTCAATTAAAATGTCATCAGTAAATGCTCGTATACCGTTGTTGAATGGTACGAATTATGGAACGTGGAGACCTCAAATGGAAGCAATACTCCACAAATCAAGATTGTTCCAGTTTGTTACCGAAAAAGTAAGAAGACCGGTCGTTCGTATTTGTCTCAAAAACCAACAGAACAGCAGATATCTGAATATGAAAAATCTTTAGAAGAACAGCAAATGTTTGATGATTTAGAATTGGATGCTCGTTCAGAATTAATTATCGCTTTAGAACCCAGCATGGTAAGAATGGTCAAGAGTTTCAAAACTGCTCGTGAAATTTGGAACTATTTTAAGAAACATATGCTCGTAAATCTACCAGACGTAAAGCTGAAAGTTTCCGTAAGTTATTGAGTATAAAAATGAGTTCAGATCATAATCTGACAGATTGGGTTATGTAAAAAAATCAGCTGATAGCCAGTTAATCCGTATTGACGAGTTTAAAAACCTAAATTCGTTATTTCGTCCATCTTATGAAGCCGAGAGTTTTTCCATTGATCACCACAGAGGTGATGCTTCATAAAGTATATACTCCATTACAAATTTTAACGTTTTACATTTTACATATAATCTTTTTTACAAATACATTTTCTATCCTATTACAAGTAATTTTTTGTTTCTGCCATAAACATATTATTTTTATCATGTTTCTATCATTTTAATATTGTTTTTCTCATATTTTTGTTTGCTTTTGATAAAATAATGTCGTTTTTTACAAGTTTTAATATATTAAATAATTTGTGCGTTACTTTTATTTTTATTTATATATTTGTGTATTTAAATGCACAATCTAAATAACAACAGGGTAAATTGACGGCACTGCAAATATGATGAAAATCCTTACCAAACAATGTGATGGTTTGAATATCTGTCATATAAATGCTCAAAGTTTAAGAAATAAAAAAGATGAATTTAGATTTATATTTGAGAACTCTGGTATACATTTTATATGTGTCTCTGAAACGTGGTTTGACTCCAATGATACTAATCTATCAGTCTCTATAAACGGATATATCTTACAAAGAGTTGATAGAGAAGGATATGCTAGCGGCGTGGCCATTTACGTAAAAAAGGGCATAACATTCAACCTATTATGCAATTCAAATTCTAATGATTTGATCGAATATTTATTTCTCGATGTAATTTCCGAAGGGAAAAAATTACTTGTGGGTTGCGTATATAGACTTGATAAATATATCTGTATGAAAGTTTTTTTAGCCGAGGTTGAAAACCAAACTTTAATGTATGATGATGTTGTCATCGTTGGAGATTTTAATTGCAATACCTTGATTGATCCTAGCCTTACTACCAGCATGGCGTTACTAGGATTAACATCTCCTACAACAACAAGCAGTACCTTACTAGACATGTTTTTTACTAGTAATCAACCAAACGTTTTACTCTACGATAAACTTTCGGCGCCTTGTTTCTCCAAACATGATCTTGTTCTTATGGCATATAATTTTAAACTGCATGTTGAAAATCAACTCATTACATTCCGTGATTTTAATAATATAGACTACATCCGTCTGGAAAATGAATTTTCTAAAGTTGGTTGGCATCAATTATATTACATGATATCTGTGAATGATAAACTTTCTTTTCTTGAACGGAATATAGTAGATTTGTTCAATCTTTTAGTACCGCTAAAGACAAAAATAATACGTCCAAACAAAAATCCTTGGTTTTCACCGAGGATTCAACAATCTATTGACAAAAGAGACCTCGCCTACTCACGATGGAAAAAGTTTAAAACGGCAGAATTGCATTTTGAATACCGTGAAGCAAGAAAAAATTCACGTAAGATTATTAAGTATGCCAAATCAAAATACTATGCCGAAAAATTTTCAACTGCCTTAGGATCGAAGAAAACGTGGCAAACAATTAGAGAAATCGGCATCGGCAAAGATGTTAACAAAGAACCAGTATCCATTGATCCTGATGCTGTAAAAAAAAGTTTGTTAATATTCCAATAGTAGAAGCTGACATTAAATTTTATAACAACTATTTTAATAATCACGATAACTTCTCAGTTGACCAGTTTAGTTTTGATTGCGTAAGCCAAACTGATGTTTTTACATGTTGTATGTCTATTAAATCTAATGCTGTTGGTGTGGACGAAATACACCCGAAATTTCTTAAAATTCTTCTCCCACAAATTTTGCCATTGATCACTCATATATTTAATCAAATTATAACAACTAGTTGCTATCCTCAAAACTGGAAGATCTCTAAAATTATTCCAATACAAAAAACGAAAAATGAATATAGGCCAATTGCTATCTTGCCTTTTTTGTCAAAAGCGTTTGAGAGAATAATTCATAACCAAATGTCGCTATTCCTGAACGAACATAATTTTTTAACTGATCGACAGTCTGGCTTTCGGAAAAAACACAGCTGTATTACTGCCCTAGTCGATGTCACTGAGGATATAAGAAAAGAGATAGATGAAAGTAAAACCAACTTTTTAATTCTTTTGGATCACTCTAAAGCTTTCGATACTGTTAATCACAATATATTATGTTATAAGCTTAGGAATATGTTCCGATTTTCTAATACTGCTACACTTTTAATGTCGTCCTATCTTTGTAATAGATATCAATTTGTTCAAAGTATCTCTGTCAAATCTAAATCATTGCCAATTAGAAGAGGTGTGATCAATTGTGGGGCCTCTTCTGTTCTCAATCTACGCGAATGATCTTCCGAATCAACTCCAGTGCTGTAAGGTGAGAATGTATGCTGACGATGTACAACTTTATATTAGCTGTGATGTATCACAGACTCAGCAATGTGTAACTGCTCTAAATGCAGAACTACAAAGGGTTAATGTTTGGGCTACATCAAATGGTCTTAGTATAAACCCTAAGAAATCTAAATGCCTTGTTATTCAGCCGCGATTGAATAGAACAGTTTTGATTCCTGATGTTTATCTGAATAATGAACGTATAGAATCTGTAAAATCAGCTAAAAACCTAGGAATTTTTTTCAATAGGACTCTCACTTGGTCCGACCACATAAATTATGCATGTGGTCGTACTTTTTCGATGCTTAGAACACTTTGGTCAACACAACATTGTACACCTGTCAAAATTAGATCTCTCATTGCTAAAACCTACCTAATGCCAATTCTAATGTATGGATGTGAATTGTTTGCCGAATGCGATGCTGTCAGTAGAGATAAACTTAACTCCGTGTTTAGAAATATAACACATTACGTCTACGGAAAGAAAAGATATGAACCCATTTCAACAACAACAGCCAAACTCTATGGTTTACAGTTTGATGAATTACTCAAAACAAGGGTCTTAATATTTCTACACAAGGTTGTGTACACTAAGCAGCCTGTATATCTGTACGATCGTCTCATTATCTCAAATTCCGAGAGATGTAAAAGAATAAAACCACTTAAACGTCGTAGTTTAATTTCCAACTGGCAATTTTTCATAAATGCAATCCGGCTTTGGAATTCAATCCCAAACCAATTACAAATTATAAGTAACGCACAAAATTTCAAAACTAAAATTAATATTTTATATGCTTTTTGATAATTACTTATTTAATTATATCCTTTTAACCAAGATATTATGTAAATTTAAAAATATTATTTGTTCTAAAATTTAGTTTATTTTTTATTTGTTTTATTTTTCAATAATTGTATCACACAAATGCATAATTCTATACTGTAATAAGAGACATTGGTCTTGTGTATAGAATTTCAAATAAATAAATAAATAAATAAAAAATTAATTGAATACGACGTTTGTGTTTCATGTTTATCCGAAATGGATGTTACCCTAGATAAAAGTTTGTTAGTGGTAATTCTCCTTGATGGTTTGACCGAAAATTACAAAGAGGTGCGTGCTGCATTTGATACTGCCAATGAATTTCCTTCCTTAAATGTGATGAGATCAAGACTCTTGGAAATAAAGCTGAACATAAAGGTGATAGTGAAAATGCTTTGAAGGTAAAGAAGTGGAATCTAAGATCATACAAAGGTAAAGCAAAAGAAAAAGTACCAAGTATGTCTCATAATCAATTTCAAATGTTCTAAATGTGGCCGAAAAGGACACAAAGCTAAAAATTGTAGAGCTAGACAAATAGAACAGAACCATGTTGTAGAAGAAATAGAAGATTTAGTTGAAAATGCACAAGGATGCAAAAAAGATAATGCAAATGCTGTAAAGATAACAGGTTTGACATTTGGTGTATAGATAGTGGGGGAGGTATGTGTTATGAGGACATTATTTTTGAAAAAAATAACCGAAATTATAGTGGAAAGGTTAAGTTAGCGAATGATAAGGAGCTTGAAGTAAAGGGTATCGGAACAGTTGAGTTAAATATTTTATTACATGGGCAGAAGAAAAATTGTTCATTGCATAATGCATTGTATATTCCCGAGCTTCGTAGTAATTTGATTTCAACAACAAAGGTTACTGATGATGGTTTTCGGGTTATAATGGAAGGTCATAGAGATCTGATTGCAAAAGGAAAATACTAAGAAAATTCGTAGTCAAATTTGCAGAAAGAGAACAGATTCTAATTCTGATTTAGAATTGTGGTACAAAAGATTTGAACAGCTAAATTCAGGAGATTTAGTGTTTTTAAAATCAAAGCAAATGGTTCATGGATTGTCAAAATTAAATTATATGAAGTTAAATTGTACGGTGTGTATAAGAGCAAAACAGATGAGAGTTGAATTGGTTAGAAAAAAGTTATACTTTGCTACTTTTATAGATGACTACTCAAGAAAGGTGTGGATGTACTTCGTATTAAGTATTGGCAGGAAAATCAAATACATACGTAGTGGTAACGTACCGGAACTAGTTGGAAAAGAATTTTCAAAATATCTCAGTAACTGCGGAATAAACCTTAGTTAACAGTAGCATATACTCCTCAGCAAAACGGAGTAGCTGAGAGGATGAATAGGACCCTCGTAGAAATGGTTAGGTGTTTTATGGTTGAAGCAAATTTACCAGAATTTTTGTGGGCTGAGCTGACTCGTACTGAAGCATATGTATATTAGAAATCGTTGCCCAACAAATTTAAACAAGGTAAAAACACCGGAAGAATTATGGACTGGAAAAGTTCCAACTGTTCGTCATTTTCGTCAAATAGGATGTTTACCCAGGAAAATCAAAATTTGAACCTCGTAGTCAAGAATACGTTTTAATTGGTTATGATGAAAATTCGAAGGCAAATTTATTGTTTAAGAGAGGAACAACATTAGTTTACAAAAGTACAGATGTGAGATTTATTGAAACCAATTTAGTAAAGATACAAATGAAAATCAAAGTAAAGATCGTTTTTATGAATTAAATATTGATAATCAAAGAAATACTGAACGTAAACCAGATTATACGAAAAGACAACAGAAAAAAGTAAAGAATATTTTAATAGTGCAGATCAGGCTGAAATAGAAGATTCAGAAATTGAAGATGGAGATTATGAACAAGAAACAGACGAAACAGTAAATACAAAGAAACAATTAGAGGAAATAGCAGTAGTAAGTTCACTTAAACAACAAATAAAACAGTTGAAAATGATTTTCGTAAATCAAAGACATTAAAAGAAGTTCTCAAGTCAGAAGATTCAGAAAAATGGTTTACGGCTATGGAACTTTAATATGACTCGTTAGATAGAAATGATACTTGGTAATTAGTCGATTTGCCAGATGGAAGAAAACCAGTAAATTGTAAATGGATTTTTAAGACAACGCGTAGAACAGATGGAACAATTGAGAAGAGAAAGGCAAGGTTGGTTGCAAAAGGATACTCGCAAGAGTACGGTCTGGATTATATGGATACCTTTACACCTGTTGTTCGACAAAGTTTGATAAGACTTGTTTATGCACTGGCAGTAGAACATGATTTACAATTACGTCAACTAGATGTTTCAACAGCATTCTTAAACGGGAACTTAGAAGAAGAAATATACCTGCGTCAGCCTGAAGGATTTATGAAATCTGATAGTAAAGTATGTAAGCTAAAAAATGCCATATACGGGTTAAAGCAAGAAGCCAGACAATGGTTTAAGCAAATTGATTCAGTTTTTAAACGTTTTGGTTTAAGCCAGTCAAAGCACGACCAATGTATATATTTCAAAAATAAAGGTAGTATAATGATAGTCCTCTATATGTTGACGATAAATTGATAGCATCAAATAACAAAAAGGGTGTTGAAAATTTAATAAAAGAACTTAAATGAAAATTCGAAATTAAAGATTTAGGACAGCCTAAGCATTATATTGGATTAGAAAATAAAGTTGAAAACGGAAAGATTTCATTGTCACAAAAAGGATATACAGAAAATCTTGTAAGAAAATATGGTCAAGAGAATTCGAAACCAACAAAATTACCAATGCAACATAGCTTATGTTTGGAAAACGAACCCAAAATTTCAGGGGAAGCAGAAAGTGTAGATAAAACAAAATATCAGCAAATTATTGGTTCGCTTTTACATCTATCTGTTTTTAGTCGTCCTGATTTAGCATGCAGTGTTAATATGCTATCCCAGTTTTTCCAAGATCCCCGTAAACAATATTGGACAGCAGCGTTGCAGATTGTTAAATATTTAAATTCTACAAAGAATTTTAATTTGAATTATCGTAAAACTAGCTTACCATTAGTTGGTTACTCTCGCAGAGGCAGCGTACTATTTGAAATACATGTTGGCTGAATAGGGTACGCATCTGATAATTCTACTTAAATATACAGTAATTTGCAAAGTGCACAGAAAATGGCTAAATTTGGAGGCCATCATTCACGGACGAAACATATACACTACAAGTATCATTTTATTCGCCAAGCTGTTGAAGATAATATGGTAAATGCCGAGTACATATTTACAAAAGAAATGCCAGCAGATGTTTTGACGAAACCACTGGCAAGGCTAAAACATTATTTTTGTATTTCTTCAATGAGTGTTCAAGAAACAATTTAAGTGAAGGAGGCGTGTTGAGTTATATGATTTGAATACAACTTAAATGTTTTTAAATACTTGTAAGATTTTACTTTGTTAGAATGTGATCAATTTACCTGTTTATAGAATATTTGTATTTGTCAAAATAAAAATATTGTTTTAATTTAAATTTTACTTATTATCGAAACTTTGTTATTTTGTATAAAAATAACCGAATCGTATCTTTAATGACATGTCTGCTGACGTGTAGTAGAATGAAATTTGTAGAAAAAATTAGCTGCCGCTACTAAATTTTAGTAAACTTTTAGTAAAGTGGAATTTATAATGTGTTTGCTTAAATCGGCAAAAAAAATTACTAAATACTATTCATATTTGTACAAAATTTAAAATTTTTTTTTTATCGAGCATCAAAGTTTTTTATTTATTTTTTCCAAAAAATATTTTAGAAAAAATTAAAAAATAAAATCACAAGCTTAAAAATTTTAAAAACAAACGAATATTATAATTTTTTATAATTTCTGTTTTGAAAAATATTTTAGTATTTTTTTTTTTGCTTTTAAGGTAATATTTGAATTGTTTTTAGGGCTGATTTTTGAACTAAAAAAACTTTTTAGTGCTATCTTTGACATGAGTCTGTATATTCACTTCCGATCCCTTCTTTTAATCTATGTAGCATTTTAAAGCAATTTAAATTTGTTGGTGTAAGTTTTAATAATTAAAAATAACATTCCTTCAATATCCACTTTTTTAGAATTAGTAAATTTTTTTGTTGCTAATTTTAGCAAATCGGTTTCAAAGATTTGTAAAATTATTTCCGAAATTAGCAACAAAAATTTGTAAATATTCTGTAAAAATTCTGTAATTTGTCAAATGTAAATAACAAAAAGATTTGCTAAATAATAATTTTTTACTAAAAATCAGTACAAAAATGATTAAATTATGTGTCTTTGTTTATTACGGAAGATTGTTTTAAGAGATATTGATGGTTTAGGACAGTATTTTTGCAGAATTAATTGCAGATTAAATTTGTTTAATGGACGCTCTGAAATATAAATCCCATCATCCATGTTTTCGATTTCTGAGTGAATGGTAATTCCTTTAGTTGCCTGTATCAATTGCGTCTTCTGTTAAATTTTCATCGGGAGGTATTATATCATCATTGAGATTGTGGATGTCAGTTTCATTCCCGATTGAGTCCACCTTTAATTCGACTAGTGCATCGGCATTTGTGTTCAGTTTACCTTTCGTATAGACGATTTGGTAATCGAATTCCTCTTGTTTTAATCTCCATCTTATCATTTTAGAATTTTGTTCTTTTAAACTCATTAGCCAGGTTAACCCTTATGAAAAATATGAAAACAAAATTCCATGAGAAGCCAAATATGTCAAACCAAAGTTGGACGAATTTTTCTGTAAATGCATAAGAAGCCATATATGGCTGCTCTAAGAAATGCGTGATTTCATGAGTTCTACATGCACAATTGAAAAATAATTGAATAAACGCTATTTACGAACCTATATATTCCACTGATAAACAAGACTCAGGTTTTCTATGCAGCTATGTAGAGAAAAGAGAAAACAACATTCGTCTTGATGGATTTTATAAATTGATAGCATCAAAGTAAAACAGTGGTTGGACCATCTAAAGCAAAGACAAAATTAATCTTGAGGCCAAGATTTATGAGTAATCATTCAATTGAAGCAGAATCCCTAATTTTTCCAAAGTTAACGGGGGCACTTCCAAGCCAATATTTTGAAATTAATATTGAATATTGAAACAACTTTATTCTAGAGGACCCATCATACGTGTAGAACAAATCTGATCGAATAGATGTTGTTCTTGGATGCGACGTCATTCCTCACATAACCAACAATTTTTGGTTGGATATTATCTTGTGTCATTACCAAAAAATCAACAACATTGCCAAAGAAGGTATTAGCAGCAGTCACAAATCTTGAAAGGTTCAGAAGCTCGAATATATACCAACAGAATCCGGTGTCTATGAGAAAGATAAATATTGCTTAGATCTTTTAATATATTTATTTATTTATTTCAGTGTATGGATACAAAACAACTGTAGTAGATGCTGATAACATGGCATGACACAGAAAAAATTAGTTTAGTTCTGAGCATCAATTCTATATATTTCGACTATGCTGAATACAATGGAGTACTTTATTTTTTTATCTAAGGTACAGATTTTTCCTGAAATTCCTTCATAGTTTGGCGGTTTTGTATTTAATTTTTAACATACTATATTTTTAAAATGCAATACCATGTTTGCAGAAAACCTGACATTAAAACTACTCTTTCGCGTTTTATGTAGCTTTTTACAGTTTTTTACGATTTTAACGAATTGAATCGCTGAAAATACAACCCACCTTAACAAAGGTTATGTTTTAGTAAAGAAGCAATAAGAAGGAAAATATTTCAATAAAAACAATGTATTTGCATATTGCACCTTATACGTTAAATTCGCGTTTTTTCGAAAATTTTATGTGGCAGCATAGCTTTCCGAGTTGTTTCCAAAGTCCAGCATTTAATATAATATGGGGTGCCTATAAAAACTCTTCTTGCAAAAATTCAAACAAAAAAGTTTCCATTTGCAAAAGATATTGTAATAAATACATTCATTTTTTAATAATAACACTGTAATAAACAAATTAAAATAATTATATGAATAGAAACTAATAAAATTGTGTATTATATTTTTGGGATTCAACAATATAGTAAAAGTACACTCAAAATTTTTATTTTTCGTTAGAAAGGCAAGCGATATAACATCGCAGTATAAAACATGTGATAATTTTAAGACTTAATTAATGGCGCATAATCATAGTTAAAATAAAGTATACTTTAAGAGTTCTAAAATCGACTTTTCGTTAAAGTAGACTATAGACAAGTTAAAGCATACTTTAATCGCTAAAGTCTGATTTAAAATTAAAACTAGCTGAAGTTGACTCTATCCAATTTAACAACATACAACAGCTGTTTTCCGGCAAGAAAATTTTTGTGAAAAAAAAAATGTTTGAATTGCAAATTATTAAAAGGAAAATTATATCAATAAATACGATATTTTGCATAACACTTATTAAGTTAATAAATTTTTATTAATAAATATACACTTTTCAATCCTTTTTTATAAAGTTTTTTCCTTTTTACATTTTGCAAATCTTCAATTTACACACTTTTCATTTTTTTCGGCAAATATAAAATCAGCTGATCAATGTTGCCACCTGCTTCTTTTTTAGTACAAAATATATGCGGGCATTTGGTACATTTGATGTGATACCCATTTAGAGCCGGTTCAACTTAAAACTGACTTCAATTCTGACTATAATAGCAAAATAGATAATAACAAGTTTTTAATTTAAAGTTATTTTTAAAAAAAGCCGACTTTAGTGCGGGACTATGATTACGGGCCATTGTTTTTACCATAGTTGCTACAAATTATTAAAAACAAACTATTTCTTAATTTTTTATTCTACCAATATTGAAGCAAGACCAGTATTTTAAAAGCTTTTTTTATTTCCGATTTTTAATTTTAAAGCGAATTATTGTGTCATTGGGCCTTAAGCTTACCGTGGGGTACAAATTTATTTTTCTTAAATTGCATAAAATGCAGTAAGTTAAGAGACCATTTTTCTATTATATTTCAAAATATTACAAATACATGACAAACTTGGGTCCACCACATTGGAAATTTAGGTATCAACATTTTTGTTTTATCAAGTTCGGTAATTCTGAGTTCAGATACGAGTAACGAATTGTATAATGTCGTATTAGAGTAACCAGGAAATATGTATATATGTATATGTAAATTGCAAAACTGTTTCTTTATAAAAAACTGAGAAATCAGCATATCACTATTAACATGTCGGTCTTTCCTCTAAAATTAAAACAATTTTTTATAAAAGTTCAATAAAAAAAATTACAAAAATTGTTTTTTTTTTCATCTTTGCTTGGGAACCACGGAATAAATAATAATAAAGTTTTGAAATAATCACTTGCTTTGTACGCGTTGTTATATCGCTTGCCTATCTAAAGAAATATTTAAATAACCAAGTTATTTTACGATAGGTTTTCTTTATTGTTAAATCGCACAAATATAACACAATTAATTAGTTTCTATTCATATTATTATTTTAATTTGTTTATTAGAGTGTTATTATTAAAAAATGAATGTGTTTATTAGAATATCTTCTGCAAATTAAATTTTTTTTTTGAATTTTCACAAGAAAAATTTTTATAGGCACCCGCATATTATGCTAAAAGCTGGACTCTGGAAACAACTCGGAAAGCTTTGCTGCCATATAAAATTTTCGTAAAATAGCGATCTTAACGTATAAGATGATATATTCATTGTTTTTATTGAAATATTTTCCTTCTAATTACTTCTTTACTAAGGCATAACCTTTGTTAGGGTCGATTGTGTTTTCAGCGAATGAATTCGTTAAAATTGTAAAAAACTGTAAAAAATAGAACGCGAAACAGTAGTTTTAATATCAGGGGTCTAGTCACGGCATTCGATATCGATTGTACTATCGTATCGAATAATATTTCGATACGTGTCCTATAAGCTTATTATCGTATATCGTAATTTTTCAGAAAATGTTATAGATTTATAACATATGTTTAATGTAAACAAATGGTAATAAGAAAAAGAAAATTAATAATTCATTAATATTTCAGTTAAATTAAAGTGTAAAAATAATGAACCCGTCAATATTCTTTTATTTATCCTCAACAGAATCCGAGGAAGAAAGTAGTGTTGTACGGATTAGAAATCAAATAAGAGATAAAAGTAATCCTTTTTCATTGCCGACAGCCGCGTAAGGAAAATACATTTTTCTATTTGTCATATTCATGCAGATTTTCGTAACAGTTATACATACCTATGTATTAGTATTAATATACAATGTAAATAGCAATAAGAAAGAATAAATAAATGTCAGTCGTATGAAGTAAACGATCAGAATCAAACGTGCAGTGATTACAGATTTTGGCGACGAGGACTAAGGAAAATTCACGTGTGATATAAAAAACGAAATTATATATTTTAACGCGGTAAAACTTTTTACAGTACAAGAATTGCCGGCTTAAAATGGGTAACGAAGATAAAGGCCAAGTGAAAGAGGCGGTTTCGTTTTTTAGTTTCGAGCCTTTTGATTCTACAAAATCAACGTGGTCGCGTTGGGTAAAACGTTTTAAAACGGCATTGGAATTGTACGAATGCCAAAGTGCTAAGCATCAACGGTTGTTGCTTCATTTCGTGGGAGCACAAACATATAACATTTTGTGTGATAAGGTTATTCCAAAGGTGCCCGAGGATATGAAATTTGCTGAAATTGTACAAATATTGGAAGAACACTACGACCCAAAGCCTAACGAGTTATTGGAAAATTTCCGTTTTAATTTGCGTAAGCAATAATCGGATGAAACGTGTGCAGAATTTGCAGTGGCATTACGTAGGTTAGCGGTCGGGTGTAACTTTGGTTCGCATTTAAATGTAGCCTTGAGAAATCAATTCGTTTTCGGATTGTTGGACAACAAAATACAACATCGTTTATTGGAAAAGAAAACGTCGAATATAGAAGAAGCTATTAATATGGCGACCGCATATGAGTTAGCTGAAAAAGGAGGGGAGGAGCTTCAGCAGAAAAACATAGACAAATGCTATGTTAATAAAGTGTTTGAAAAGAACAAAAAAGGAGAAACAAAGAAGAAGAAAATAAACTGCGGCGAATTAAACAACAACAAACAAAAGTGTTTTCGATGTGGCAGTGCTTCACATTTGGCAGATAAGTGTAAATACATAAAAGAAAAATGTCACTATTGTAAAAAACAGGGACACCTTCGCAAAATGTGCTTTAAAGAAAAAAAGCAACAATTAAATCAAATTGAAGAAATAACATGTGGTGCAGTGGAAGATCTTTTCAAAATCGAGGCAATCGGGGATCTTTGTAATCTGCGGGATAATTTTCTATATAATTTTATTGTAAATGGAAATTTAATTGAGTTTGAATTGGATTCAGGATCGCCAGTTGCATTAATGAATTGTAAAGATGCCAAAAAGATAGTGCCTCCTAGTACAAAAGTTTATAAATCAGATTTGGAACTGAGTAGTTTTTGTGAACAACCATTAACAGTTGTTGGTTATGTTTATGTGAAGGTAAAAATTAACAACAGAAATATAAACGTGCGGTTGTACATAGTAAGGTCAAATCGTAAACCACTCTGTGGCAGAGAGTGGCTACGACAAATTACTTTAGATTGGAATAAAGTTTTTTCAACAACAGATAAGAGTTTGTGGGTAAATCAAATAGAACAATTCCGAGTAAATGATTTAAAACAGAAATACCCCACCGTATTTTCTCCATCTGTCGGAAAAATTAAAGCTTTACAAACTCGTATTTATGTTAAGCAAAACGTTACACCTAAATTTATTCGTGCCAGAAGAGTGCCGTTCCCGTTGATGGAGGCTGGGGAAAAACAACTGGAAAGGGAGGTAGCTGACGGTTTACTAGTTAAAGTAGACACGAGTGAATGGGCTACGCCAATTGTGGTGGTACCCAAAAAGAACGGTGATATTCGTATTTGTGGTGATTATAAGGTTACCCTTAATCCAGCACTTCTAGTCGATGAACACCCTTTGCCAACCATCGATGAATTGTTCAGCAAGATGGCTGGTGGTACAAAATTTTCCAAAATTGATCTCTCGAAAGCTTATTTACAATTAGAAGTTCATCCAAGTGACAGACACCTGTTAACGTTAAGTACCCACAAGGGGCTATATCAACCAACCCGTTTTGATGTTCGGAGTTGCCAGTGCACCGGCTAAATAAAATACAACATGAGGGTCAATCTGGAAAAATCTGAATTTTTGAAAGAGAGTATTACCTACTGTGGATATGTTATTAATAAAGATGGCATTCAACGTATGAAGAGTAAAATCGATGCCATCCAACAAATCAAAAAACCTGCCAGTAAAGATGATGTGCGTGCGTTTATGGGTCTGGTCAACTACTATGGTCGATTCGTCAAAAATTTAAGCGATATAGTTTATCCTCTAAATCGACTTCTGCAAAATGAGGTGCCTTTTGAATTCGACAAAAAATGTGACAACGCTTTTAATGAAATTAAACAACAAATGCAGTCCGAAACAATACTCGTTCATTATGACCAAACACGACCCGTAGTATTAGCTGTGCAAGTCCTATTGGAGTGGGAGCCGTCCTGAGTCACGTTTACGATGATGGTTCTGAGAGGCCGGTACAATTTGCATCGCAGACACTCAATAAAGTGCAGCAACGTTATTCTCAGATTGACAAGGAAGCATATGCAGTCATTTTCGGTATACGTAAGTTTCACCAATACTTATATGGGAGAAAATTTACTCTCGTTACAGATAATCGGGCGATTTCCCAAATATTTTCACCAAGTAAGGGATTATCAACACTGTCTTCTACACGTATGTAGCATTACGCTTTGTTCTTGGAACAGTTCGACTACACAGTCAAGTTAAAAAAATCCAAGGAAAACGCTAACGCGGATGCTATGTCACGTTTACCAAATTCTGAATCGTATAAATTCACTGAAGAAGTTTATGTCATCGAGGAAGAATACATTGATAATCTAAAAGTTACGGCAAAGGAGCTTAAAATTGAAAGAAAATCCGAGGGTGAAGTACAAAAATTGTTGGAAAGCTTAAAATACGGTCGAGATTGTGATAGTAAAAATCGTTTCGGAATACCACAAATAGAATTCACTCTACATGATGGATGCCTTCTAAGAGGTATGCGTGTTTATGTACCCAAAAGGTTACGCGAGAAGGTATTAGAAGAGTTACATACTGCTCATTTCGGTATGCCAAGAATGAAAAGTCTGGCAAGAGCTTACGTGTGGTGGAACAATATCGATAAAGATGTCGAAAGAGTGGTGACAAATTGTTTTGCATTTCAGTCAACACGACGTGATCCTAAAAAAGTGATGCCAATACGTGGATGGGGAACGCCAAGTAAACCTTTCGAAAGAGTGCACGCGGATTATGCCGGGCCAGTGTTAGGAAAATATTTATTTGTTTTGATTGACGCCTACACTAAATGGCCGGAAGTACACGTAGTCTCAAATATGACAACAGAAACAACAATTCAAAAATGCAGGAAAATTTTTTTCAACATTTGGCACACCAAATGTGTTTGTTAGCGACCATGGCTCCAATTTGACTCAGCAGAATTTAAAAATTTTCTAAATTTAAATGGCATTGTGCATAAGCAAGGAGCACCGTATCATCCGGCAACTAACGGTCAAGCCGAGCGGTACGTACAAACAATTAAGAACAAATTAGCAGCAGCAAAGTGTACTGCAAATATTATGAACGCTGAATTATCAAAAATATTATTAGCGTACAGACGTTCAATTCATCCAGTAACTGGAAAATCTCCAGCGATGGCAATGTTTAATTGCCAAATAAATTCGCGATTAGATTTGCTTTTACCAAAAAAATAATAACAACTACGACTTCGTGGAAACTACAAAAACATTTTCTGTGGGTGAAAAGGTTGCGGTACGTGATTATCTTCATAAAATTAAATGGCGTTTTGGTATAATAGAGGCAAGATTAGGTGAATTGCATTACAATATAATATTAGATAATGGTAGAATATGGAAGAGGCATGTAGACCAGATTCGTAAAGTTGGCGAAATGCTTCAAGAACCACAATGGCAAAAGAAGGTAAACATTTCCAACAGTTCAACGGATAATTCAACCGACAATCAATTAGTTCCTCGACCAATACCTAATCATTTCCAACGCGATAATTATTTATTACCAACAACTCAACAGCAACAAACAGCGGTTTCTAATGAACAAGAAGCTGAATCCAATGAAGACGTACCAGATATTGGTATTACTATACCAGATAATGTGCCTGCTACTTCAGAAGCTATTCAGGATAAAGCCGTAGGTAAAACCATGCGTCGGTCTAATAGAGAAAGGAAAAAGCCTATGAAGCTAATAGAAGAAATTTAAAATTTTTATTTTAAGATGAGTATTTTATTAAAATGGTTATTCTATTAAATTCAACATTGATTTATGTTCTTAAAAGTAAATACTATTAATATTTTGGTAATTAAATTAATATATTTAGAATTAACAATGTATAATGACCGATTTACAAATTAGAGGGGAGAGAAGTGTCATATTCATGCAGATTTTCGTAACAGTTATACATACCTATGTATTAGTATTAATATACAATGTAAATAGCAATAAGAAAGAATAAATAAATGTCAGTCGTATGAAGTAAACGATCAGAATCAAACGTGCAGTTATTACACTATTTTATAATCTTTTTAATGAGTATGTTTTTCATTTTATATTTAAAACTAGATCGGGTTGGGACAAAGCACAGTGCCCAAAACTGTTAGCCATGTCATAGACGAAATGGAAACAAAACTTTGCCCAAAATTTATTAATTTTTCGCATGAGCAATCCCTCCCTTGTATGGAACACTTTTTCAAAAAATATAAGATTTCCGGAGGTTTGTTTAAGTAACATTATGGTTTATAAAATGCTCATTGTTTAATTTTTTCTTGAAAGTTGTTGGATGTGTAGACGGTACACACATAGGACTACAACGGCCAAGTAAAGATGAACATATGTTCTTTAATAGTAAGGAATATCACAGTCTTAATGCTATAGTGGTATTAACCTTTAATCTCTTGGAAAATAAATTATGAAATAATATTTATTTAAAAATAATTCATTTTGGAAAAATAGCACAATTATGTATTAGTTTCAAGGTCCCAAATTACACACATAATTCCGTGGCTGAAACTATTCCTACTATGCCTGATGTTGGAAATGAGACACAGCTGACAAAAGTTGGACAAAGGGTTAGGACCACATTAAATTATCGCTATGGAGAACTAAATCAAACTAATTTTGTTTTGGTTTTAAGGAACTTATTTAAATATTGCATATTTTTTTATATAATATACTTATACACTGCCCGATAACCGATTAGCACACTCTCTAACCTATCAGTTTAAATACTCATTATTTTTTTCTTTTATTCTTCATCATTTTCACTCATTCTAAGAATAACTGTGAGCTCTGGAAGTGTACCGTTATTTTGGTATGCTTTTTTCTTTGAAGTGTGACAAAAATGCATGCATTTTTTTTGGGACAGCCGATTAGCACATTTTCGCTTTCGTGTCAGTTTTTGCGTGTAAGCTGTCTTGTTTGGGTGTTTAAGTTTATTGTTTATTTATTGGGACCAATTATCAATCAAATAAAGTAATAATGGGAAAAGGAAAACCGTTGGATGAGTCTGAAAAAGGCAAAATAAAGGCTTACAGGGAGTGCGGCCACTCGATTCTTCAAATATCGAAAAATATTAAACGCAGCCGTAAAGTTATTACCTCATATTTAAACAATGAGGATACCTATGGGAAAAACATGAAAGGTCGGCCCTCATCAGTAATAACAGCAGCTGACAAGCGAATCATATTAAGGCACGCATCTAATTCTCATGACTCAGCCGCCAAAATAAAAGAAAAAACTGGTGTGAAAGCGTGCGTTCGGACTGTGCAAAGAGTTATTTCGAATGCTAAACATATAAAGCGTCTGATATTACAAAAAAAAACACCTTTAAACCAACTTCGAAAGATGCAACGTCTCGATTTCTGTCGATCGAATATGACCTGGACCAAGGAGTGGGAGCGTGTAGTCTTTTCGGATGAAACAAAATTCAATTTGGAGGGTCCTGATGGCTATGCCTACTACTTCCGTGATCTCAGAAAGGAAGAACATACTTTAGATCGATTGCACAGCCGTGCGGGTGGTGTCATGGTGTTGGGAGCTATTACTTACTTTGGCGCTATAGAACTGCAGTTTCTAACCAGCCGTATGAATGCCATTGCGTACAAAGGTGTACTGAATACGGCTTTTCCTGCAATCAAGGATATTTTTGGACCCTTGCAATGGAAGTTCCAGCAGGACAACGCACCTATCCACACAGCCAGGATTGTAAAGTCCTGGATTGAGGGTCAAAACGTAGAATTGCTAACTTGGCCACCATACTCGCCCGACCTAAACATTATAGAAAATGTTTGGGGATGGCTGGCACGGAAGGTGTACGAGTCCGGCAGGCAATATTCAACTGAAGCAGAACTCATTGAAGGAATAAAAAGGTCCTGGCAGGCTATTTCACTCAATTATTTAAAAAAATTATATGACTCCTTACCCAAGCGGATGTACGAAGTCATACTTAAGAATACTTACAAATAAGATCTAAAATATTGAAATTAATATTAAAAATAATTTAAATGAAGTTTGAACCAATTTTCTTTTGCTATTTTAAGTTTTCAAGTGACTGTGCTAATCAAAAGTCGCAAAAATAAAAGTGAATTTTGTATGTTAAGTTTGTTTAAATTAATTTGAAATGTTATTAATAAATTTAATATCCTATCTACAATTTACTTTCGTGTGAAATTTTATATTCTTTAATTGGAAAAAAATTCATCTTAAAAACTTTATTCGTTTTCCTGATATTAAGCTCCTAAGACGGGGAGCATAGGATGTGCTAATCGGTTGTCGGGCAGTGTATGTACTACGTCTTGTTCTTTTTGTATCACCAATTAAAATAAATAAAAAAAAATAAAAATGAAATTCAAAGGGCTAACTATATTATACTTTTGCTAACTTAAGCTAATGTCAAAAATTAACGAAAAGTCTGTCAAATGCTTAATCAACTTATTGAAGACTTTTGGGTGGCTACAATGTACTTTTTAAACTTAAATACTTACTACACTTAGTTGCAAATATTTGTACTTTTGCAAAAACTGTTTTCTTCTTATATTTCCAAAATATATGTATCTTTTCGAAAAATATTATGTAATGTATGCAATTTATCAATATTTTACAATTAACAAGTAAATCTATATAAATTTTAAATAATTTAAATAATTAAATGACAACATAAATAAAAAAGTACTAAAAAATGCAACAGTGCTTGCATCTCAATCAAAAAACAAATACAAAACCCACCCCTTTTGTTATACATGCACGTTTGTTTTTTAACATTTTCAATTAAATTTTCTATAAAAATGATTTCCGCGTAGATTGCAATTTGTTTTTTTTTTCATAAACAGTTTTTCTAAAAACACATGATTCCTTAAGTAAAGTGCGGTCAGTTTCGCTGTTTGGTTAAGCAAATGACACTTGACGAAACATAACGAAAAGTTTGTTAAGTATTCGCACATTTGCTTAAGCTAGCAAAAGTATAATATAGTTAGCTCTCAAGTCTTTAAGAGTACACTTAACAAAACCGTAGGTTTGTACTTTTAAAATGAAATACAATTTTTTTTCACTAGGTGCAAAAACAAAGTTAATAAAATTAAATTCACTAAATATTTACATATGTATTTTTATAAGATACATTAACTAAATTCGTTGCTTTAGCGTTTCTAGTTCCATTGTCTTTTTTCAAGATCAATCTTTTTGATTGCCAAGTTCGCAATGTGATCCTCTTCTTTCATCTTGATACGATAGATCTCTTCATTAATTTCAGCAACCGGTCCAATTTCTTATTTAACATATCTTGTGATTTTTCAAATTGTTCTATATTAGACTTGTGGGGGTTTAATTTATTCTCACTCGTGGTAGATCTTTTATTTACTTCTAAAGTCTTCTTCTCTACCTTTCACAATCAGCGTTCAACTTTTTATCAGTACTAAATGTCACCTTATCTTCATTCTCATTGTAACTATTTTCACTTGACAATAACTCCTCAATTTCTTCTATGTTAAATTCGTTCATTTCTTTGGAAGAGCCAAACGTTTTGATTGAAGAAAGTCCCTCAACTGTTGCACCTATACCAGCAGCCTGGACAATTTGCTCCTCCTGTTTTCTTCTTCGAAGTCATGTTAAATGACAACTTCTTTTTTGCTTGATTCTTCTGGTCAGTAAAAACCAATATATTATACATAAATATAATACATATAAAATGATAAATTGTAGAGCTTTTACATACATATGTACTTACTTTTTGTCACGACTTTTATTGGTGGGTCAGCCATATTCAACTTCTTGGACAGCTGATCCCATAACTTGTTCATTGCGCTCCGTCCTTGCGCACAATTTGGCAAAATGTTTCTGGCCAACTGTGGATGCTCAGCCATAAAATCTGCCATCTGTCGAAGCTAGAACTTTGTGCGGCACATTTATTAGCAAAGCTAATGTACAAAGTTTCAAACACAATAAAAAACAACATGCGATATATGCTTGGAGTGATTAAAAAATTACATAAGCTTGGATCGGCAATAAAAAGAAATAATTAACGATGCGCCGAAAGCGAAGTGGAATCATGTAAACAGTAAAGACAATCCAGCGGATGTTGCGTCCAGAGATTTCAATGCTGATATCTCAGTTATTATGGTGGACTGGTCCAAATTAGTTATTGAAAATACCCGACTTGTGACCGAAATACGAGAAAGTTAAATCTAGAACTACTTTTAAGACCGTTACAACACCAGATGGCTGTAATTTACTTAAGAAATTGGTAAATAAATACTCCAATTTAAGTGAGGTACAAAAGATTGTGGCTTACGTACTTCGATTTATAAATAAATTAAGAGAAAAGCAGAAATATTCGCAATACCTAACAGTTCAGGAAGTTGAAATGGCAAAATATAATTCAAAATATTTTATAACCATTAACTATCAACATAGATTATGTTGTAGATTTAATATGGATTAGGACAAACATTTGAAATTTACGGCTTCATGTAAGCCGTGTTAAGAATTAAAATTCATAACAAAAACTGTAAAATATAGAGGATAAATTGTTAAATTTCGTTGATGTTAGCCTAATTATGTGTTGTTTTCGAATTTGGTAATTTGTTTCCAAACACTCAATATAAAATAGACAATTATTAATAAGCAATGGCCAATAGGGGAGGTTGGGTAGCGTGAACCGAAAATACTAAGTATTGTAACCTGGTGGCTCGGTGAAATTTTTAGATTTTTTTCTCTATAATTTACTAATAAAAATTTTCATGTTTCTTTGCAATAAAACAATTTATAAAAAAAATATGATTATAAAATCTAAAATCCTACAAAACGATTTTTTATTTTTTTCTTTTACTTTTAATTTTAATATTCCTTAAACAGTATAAAATATTTTTTTCTTTTATTTTCTTTCACTAAACACTCACCACCAAAACTTAAAAAATACTTATCCTTATTTAAATTTTATCTTGACAATCAGCTGTTCTTGTTTACATTGTGAAAACTAGTGTTGGCCTTAAAAAGGGCTTGAAAAATGTACTACATCAATGGGGATAAGAAACAGGTACTTTGATGTTATTTGCAATTTAATGAAAACATATAAAATAATTAATGAATAAATTTTGTAATTTTATTTTTAGAGCGAGCGCCCCGGTAGGCTAGTTAGTAGCGTGCTAGCTTATCAGTGCGGGGGTCGTGGGTTCCATTCCCACCAGAGGCTCTGGTCTGTTTTCGCTACAACGAGCCGAAGGCCTTTGTTGCTAGTGCTCGGTTAGGATATTAACATTTAATTTGTAATTATATGATTAATAAATAAAATAAATAAATATTTTTAGAGTGTTAAATTTCTTTAAACTTGCGATGAATTTGAAAAAAAATTCATAAAATCCGCTGAAGTTAAATCGCTGCACTGGCCAAATGAAAAAAGGAATTCCTTAAATTTTCGGAGGTTTTAGTCCTAAATATGTACTTAAATTAAACCTTAAATTCCAATCGTTAATTTTTTTAAAAAAATTTTTAAAACTTTAAAATTGGAGATTCGAAAACTGTGTTTAAAAACTTAGACCTTTTTGACTTTAGTTTAAAACGAGTTTGTAAAGCACATTATAAGAATACTTTTTAATTGAGTACCTTGGAGCTAATAAAATAGAAAACTGATTTTGCATTACATTGTTTCTACAAATTTCAAAATTTGGACTCGAACTTCTTGATTAAGCGTTCTGTGACACATTAGTTGCCGGGGGCAATTGTAATAACTTGGTTTTTTTTTTGACCGATTTTAGTTTTTATTACCTTATTAGAAAGATAATTTACTGTTAATTATGATTTTTTAATCTCTTTAATTTAAGATTAATTTAAAATATTAAATATTTTAAGAAATTTTAAAAAATCATATTTTTCCCATAAATACCGTTTTTCAAACTTCAGAGCCCTTGTCCAAATTTTTTGGGAGACCTCGTTTTACACCCAAATACATACTTTTAGAGGGGGCCAAGTCAATAACTGACATTTTTTTTGCTCCACACAAGGTTGGAGAACCCTAATCTACACCCAGAAAACAGTATATTTTAAGTTGTGAAAGCCAATATTCAGTTGTCTAATTTGGTATTTCTATTCCACGTAATTATTTTACGTTCCACAAAATTTTATTTAAAAAAAAACTTATTTCTAGATTTTTCCGGTATCGAGCCTGGGCATTCAGATTCCTAGTTCTTTGATATATTTGTTATTGAAGCATTATAATATTTTATTTTAATTAAAAGAAATATATCTTTTTTTTTAAATGTTTGCCTTTACCGGGATTTGAACTCGTAAATTAGGAGTACCAGACTAGCTCTCTACCCACTAGCCCACAAACACTTATTCATTTTAATGACCAATTTTGAATTTAAATAACTTTTTGGAAAAAAAAATATAGCAGAAAATTCGTTTACAAATACCAATCTTTAGTGGATTTTATAATCAATACAATCCAAAATTCTAGGTAACCGTATTTGTAGTTACCACTTTAGAATATCGACAATTTATTAATAAATTTGATAAAATGTACTAATTTCCCAGAACATTTGTTAAATAAATGGTTACTTCTACTGTACACAATTTCTAAACGAATTTTATTCGTAAAGTTGATTTGAAATACCAATAACACTGTTCAAGTTGTAAAATGGTACTAACGTGAAAACCATATGGTTGTGTATGGATGAGCCCCTTGACTACTACTCCACCGATGAAAGTGCTAATTTGGCTCATTGGGAAAAATTTATGGCGTTTTTTTTTTAATTTCGGTCAATTCGTCAATTTTTGACCATTTTCAGCCCATTTAAGTCGCTTTTCCTGTATTCAAAATTTCTTGTG
Source organism: Eustalomyia histrio (assembly GCA_949748255.1). Taxonomy (NCBI): domain Eukaryota; kingdom Metazoa; phylum Arthropoda; class Insecta; order Diptera; family Anthomyiidae; genus Eustalomyia; species Eustalomyia histrio. The sequence goes on from OX456524.1 coordinate 115,459,372, forward strand.
TTATCTCTATACGGCTCAGAATTACTATTTCCACCATAAGAACGCACATTTCAACTGAAAAAATAAAAATTTTTAGCCTATTTACATGATTTTTGTCCATTTTTCATTGGTTTTCCCCATTTTTTTGCTGTTTTTATGCGCTTTTTGTAGTTCTTGCGTAAAGTTATCGACATAATTCTTACCGTTTTTCCTTTTTACAATATATTATGCAATATTATTGCCATTTCAAGCAACTGAACACATTTTTTAATACAAAAACCATCATTTTTTACGCTTTTTCGGATGATTTTCGCGTTTTTTTATTGATTTAAATAAATTTTTTGTGGTTGAATACATTTTTTCGGTTAAAAATTAATGAAAATGCGTGTTTCTCCGTATTAATGTAATTCATTTTAAATAGAGAAATAAGCAATGGAATATCATTCGTTATCCTCCAATTCCATTAACAAATTCCAGCAAAGATCTGCCAAAAGTGAATCTAATTTTTTTCCACTATACCAGTGTTCCAACTGTGCTGCTACCTGGTGGAAACGTTCCCCATGCTCGTCTGATTCAGACGGCAACTGACGCTCGAAGTGATCCTGGTGGTGATGCATGAAATGCACTTTCAACGACATTCGAACACCGATGTTTTCGAAAGATTGCAGCATATCATCAACAATGGCACGCCAATTGTCCACTCGATGAATGCCGAGAACTTTTTCGATCACTGCTTTCAGGCTATCCCAAGCGATGAGTTCCGCCTCTTGAAGGACATTGTTGAAGTCTTCATCCTTCATCAGTTTGCGAATGTCTGGGTCATTCAACACACCTGATATAAATATATGATTTAATATAAAAACTTTCAAGAATGCTTCATCTTTGTTTGGCGGAAAAAGAATTCCAAATATTTATTTACCTTCTTTAATTTTCGCTTTACTCAAGCGTGGAAAAATGTACTCCAATCGTCCAAATGCCAATCTATTTCCACGCACCAGTAACGCTTTGATGAAATTCTTCATTAACCCAACTCATCCATCGGCACCAACTCCTCGTGGATAACGTTCTGCTGCCCGATTAGACGATTTGTTCTCGGTAACCAATCTCGTTTTTGATACTGTGGTGTATATCGCGAATCCCACATATTTTTAGTGTAACCAGTTTGAAGGTAACAGATAAAGCAACCACTTTCAAATCAGCGCATATTTTCCAACAATGTTCATGGTATTTCACAGAATCCAAGATTAGTTTTATGGAATCATACGTTGTAACGACGAGTTTTCCTCCGGTCGCTGGGGTATAGCTCGCGGTGGTCCGGGTCGCTGCAGAAATTTTTATTCGCATAGACAGAGAGTGAAATAAAAAAAACGGTTAGTTTTCTATTTAATAAAGGGAATCTTTATTTAGTACAATTCATTCTTTTTCGTTAGTTTTAACAATTCAGACCGAATTTGTAAATAATAGTGGATTTCAGAGAAACCTGGACTAGGCACTTCCCCTTTTTGAGTTGAGCATACATTCGTCCTTAGGAGAGACCTAGCGTAGGCACCTCTCTCTAATTCACGGAGCAAACACAATTTATACCCTTACTGGAGAAACCTGGCGTAGGCACTTCTCTCTACTTCACGGGGGCAAACACAATTTATCGAGAAACCTGGCGTAGGAACTTCTCTTTAAACGCGATGATCGCACTATGTATATTTCCACTAGAGAAACCTGGCGTAGGCACTTCTCTCTCATTCACGGAGCAAAAGCAATTTATCGAGAAACCTGGCATAGGAACTTCTCTTTAAACGCGATGATCACAATATGTATATTTTCACTAGAGAAACCTGGCGAAGGCACTTCTCTCTGATTCACGGGGCAAACACAATCTATAGAGAAACCTGGCGTAGGAACTTCTCTTTACACGCGATAATCACACTTATGTATATTTCACTAGAGAAACCTGGCGAAGGCACTTCTCTCTAATTCACGGGGCAGACACAATCTTTAGAGAAACTGGCGTAGGAACTTCTCTTTAAACGCGATAATCACACTATGTATATTTGCACTAGAGAAACCTGGCGTAGGAACTTCTCTTTCAACGCGATAATCACACTATTTATATTTGCACTAGAGAAACCTGGCGTAGGAACTTCTCTTTCAACGCGATAATCACACTATTTATATTTGCACTAGAGAAACCTGGCGTAGGAACTTCTCTTTCAACGCGATAATCCCACTATGTATATTTACACTAGAGAAACCTGGCGTAGGAACTTCTCTTTCAACGCGATAATCACACTATGTATATTTGCACTAGAGAAACCTGGCGTAGGAACTTCTCTTTCAACGCGATAATCCCACTATGTATATTTGCACTAGAGAAACCTGGCGTAGGAACTTCTCTTTCAACGCGATAATCCCACTATGTATATTTACACTAGAGAAACCTGGCGTAGGAACTTCTCTTTCAACGCGATAATCACACTATGTATATTTGCACTAGAGAAACCTGGCGTAGGAACTTCTCTTTCAACGCGATAATCCCACTATGTATATTTGCACTAGAGAAACCTGGCGTAGGAACTTCTCTTTCAACGCGATAATCCCACTATGTTTATTTGCACTAGAGAAACCTGGCGTAGGAACTTCTCTTTAATTCACGACAAAAACAAGGAAACCTTAACTAGGCACTTCCTATGGTCGATGTGTACACGGCCACCGCCATCGACTGACTGCCTTTTTCTTCTCGGTGATGCTGTTTATATTCTTATTATTACTTGTGGTGGGTATGTGTTCGGATACACACCTCGGTGAGGTGTGTTTTCTATTGAGGCACTAACAACATTAAGACAAACAGGTTTTTTTGTTTATTGGTGGTGTGATTATTAATTCTCAAATAGAAACACTTCATTTGTCATTATATAATAATAATAATGATAATAATAATAATGATAAAAATAAAGATTAATTCTTGTGTTTGGAAAAGACAGTACAGAAAATAAAAGTATTTCAATATACAACTTATTCGTGGTGTTGATGAAAATGAGTGTGCACGATTTTCATCATCACACTTCCTCCTTCCATTAGGGGAGGGAAAAAAAAGGGTTCTAGATTTGCTTGACTAGGAATTTCTGCCCAAAGTTTTTCATCGTTATGCGGTACCTAGCTTGGTCCGCCACTGTAATTGTGCGCTGCGTGTACTTACTCCTCGAGATGGACTTCATTTCCTGGGCGACCTGCCTTACGATGGACTGGACGGCTGAAGTTAGACCCTCTATGCCAATAATGGGAAACTGTTGCTTTGGTGGTGGTGGACTCTCTTTTCGAGTTTTTGTTAATCGATAGTTTACCCTTTCCTTTATGGTATCCTCATCACTTGAGCTTATGTCTTCGGCCCCCGGGATTGTGATAAGTCGTGGGGACTCATCGTCCGATTCACTAGAAGAAGTCGGGTAAATGAGGTCCGCGATGGAGATTTTGCGAGGAGGAGTGTCCTGACGTTTTGCTGGGGAAGAAGTTTCTGACGACGACGGGTATACTTCATGGTAAATGGCCGCGTTAGTACCTCTGGGCATTATGTCGATGGTACCCGAGGATCCGAGCTCCGAGGACCAGGAGGACGCGGGTGACGGGCAAGAACGGTATCCGTCGTCTGTGGGTTCTGGGTCATTGGCAAGCTTGGGTCGTTGAACGGCACCTGAGGTGATTGTGGATGGACCCGACGGTAGTGGTAGAACTCCGATTTCCGATTCGCTCGATATTCTGCGACTGGTCCGGTTTCGTCGTATAACAGCTTTTACGTTAATTTCGTCCTCTGATTCCTCCGTTTGCATGACAGCTGTTGTGGTTTTTGACTCATGGTCCAACTCATCTACGTCGGAAATGGGGGAGGTCGTAGGCCGGTCTGGTGAGTGATTTCCTCGCGTGGAATTCACCATTTGTTGTGCCATTGATGGGGTGATTCTTTTCAGCCGGATGACACATCTCGGGAGTTGGGTGTCTGATGTTGTGGCAGTCTTATTGGGTTGACTTTCGGTCTTTTTAACTCTCGTTTGGTGGTGGTTTTGACTATTTTTCGGCGAAACCATTGGGTGGCTTGTTCCCTTTCTGCCCGACCTTTGACAACCTGGAGGATTGTTTATCAGAATCGTGCGTCGGCCCTGTGATTGTGCTGCCAGAAGTTTGTTACGAAATTGGTTTTTACTTTTTTCGAATTTGTCTTCTTCGGTCATCTTGAGATGGTAGGGGTTTTTTTCTGTGGTTTCTACTGTTGTTGGACCTGTGAGAGAAAAGAGATAACGAAAACAAATAATTAGTAGGGACAGTTATGGTTGTTTTACGGGTCTTTTGTGCGTGAAAAGGGTTTCATTTCACTGAGGTGTGCGGTTTTGAGGGTATTATTATCTTGGTCCCGGAGTTGTACAATGACGGGCGATATAAAATTCACCACTTTGTATGGGCCTATGTACTTGGGTGCCAGTTTGGCGGCAAAACTGTCGATGGCACTGGATAATGGATGATTTTTGAGCCACACCAAATCACCGATTTTGGGCGTCTAGGTCCGTCGTCGTAGGTTATAGTGCCGACGCTGATCCTGAGCACTCTTGCTCATTTGATGTCGCACTATTTGAAAGACCTCCTTTAGATTACTCGCCCTTTCTTCTGGACTAGTGTTAGTCGCGCCAGTTCCGGTGGAAACTTCGTCATAAAGGGCCTTGGGTAACCGGGGCTCTCGGCCTTGGACGAGATAGGCTGGGCTGTATCCCGTAGATTCGGAGTTGCTTGTGTTAAGGGCTAGACTCAACTCGGGGAGAAACTCGTCCCATTGATTGTGATGATGGCGTGAAATTTGTGCTATCATTCGTTTAATGGATCGATTAGCCCGCTCTGTGGGGTTCTCTTGGGGGCAATAAGGCGCTGAAAATTGTTGGCAGACCCCGACTTCCTTCAAATAAGTTTGGAGGGCTTTGCTGGTAAATTGACTTCCATTATCAGTGATGATCATCTTTGGTGTTCCAAATCTGGCCAGAATCTTTTCTCGAAATGCTTTGATGACACCCTGGGTCGTGGCTTTCCGTAGAGGTGTAAGTTCGACCCATTTTGAAAAACGGTCAAAAAATACCAACAACATGGTATTGCCATGCTTTGATCTGGGCAGTGGACCTATGAAATCGGCACAGAGTACGGACCAAGGTTCTTCCGGTATCTGGACCAGCATTTCGCCAGCAGGGGCGACTTGGTTGGGCTTATATTGTTGGCATGATTCACAACTGCGGACGAACTTGGCCACATCGCGATACATTCCAGGCCAATAATATCGGCTGCTGACTCGGATGTTTGTCTTCCGTATTCCAAGGTGCCCAGCCGTGGGTTGACTATGGTTTTCTTCTAAGACTCGTTGGCGTTGGGGGGTGGCGACACAGAGTTTCCATGGGGTATGGTCATCATTATTAGTGGTCTTTGGGATGTGCCTGAATAGCTCGTTACCAATGATGGCGTAATCTGGGTATTTTTCGGGTTGTTTCTTTATCTCTTCCCTTTTTCTCGTTAGCCACTTACAGGTAGGGTGTGGCCCGTCTGCCTCCAGGACCCTGTTAAGTGTTTCCATGGGTTGTCGGGAGAGGGCATCTGCGACTACGTTGTGTTTCCCTTTACGATATTGAACCGTAAAACTGTATTGCTGAAGTTCGAGAGCCCACCGGGCCAGACGCCCGGTCGGGTTATCAATAGTATTAAGCCATTTGAGTGACAAGTGGTCGGTGATGACGTGGAATTGATAACCCTCTAAGTACGGTCGCATTTTCCGTATGCCCCATATGATGGCCAAACATTCCTTCTCTGTTGCTGAGTAGTTTTTCTCTGCGGGATTCAGGCTCCGACTGGCGTACGCTATAACGCGTTCGGCACCTTCTAGGTCTTGGGTAAGTACCGCACCCAATCCATAGTCACTTGCGTCTGTCTGTAGCACAAAAGGCTTGGAAAAATCGGGACACGCTAGTACCGGGGCCTCAGTTAGCTTTGTCTTGAGGGTCTCGAAGGCACTCTGTTGGTCCGTTGACCATTTCCAATGTTTCCCTTTCTTCAACATTGATGTAAGTGGTTTAGCAATGGTGGCAAAATCGGGAACAAAGCGTCGATACCATGAGGCCACTCCTAGGAATCTTCGTACCTCTCGAACACAGGTGGGCGGAGTCATTTCACGGATGGCAGCGACCTTGTCAGGATCAGTATGGATTCCCCTTGCACTTATTACATGACCCAAGTATTTTGTCTCCCTTTTGAAGAAATCACATTTCTGAGGGTTTATGCGAAGATTTGCGGCTCGCAGTCTTCTGAACACTTTGTCTAGATTTTGAACATGTTCTTCTAAAGTTGTCCCAATAACGATAATGTCATCCAAATAAGCGAAAGCAAATGGCTCGAGGTCGGGGCCGATAACGCTATCCAGTGCTCTTTGGAAGGTAGCCGGGGCGGAGTGAAGACCAAAGAGCATGACTCGCCATTGATACAAACCCCTTCCTGCTACGGTGAAAGCTGTGTATTTCTTGCTCTTTGGTTCCAGAGGTATTTGCCAATATCCATCCTTCAGATCCAGACTGCTTACGTACTTGGCCTCTCGTAGGCGATCTAGAATGGTGGAAATTCTAGGTAGTGGATACGCGTCAGGTTCTGATTTACTGTTTAAGTGACGAAAGTCCATGCATAGTCTCCAAGACCCATTCTTCTTCTGAGCGAGGGTTATTGGGGAGCTATATGGACTTCGTGATGGTTCTATGTACCCTGCTACCAGGAGCTCGTTTATTTTTGTGTCAATTATGGCTTGCATTGCGGGGTTTCTTGCTGAGTACCTCAGTTTAAAAGGCCTATCATCCTTCATTATAATTTTATGTTGGGCGATGTTGGATGGTCCTTGAATCTGAAGGAATTTTTCCAATTCCTTTTCTAAAAAACTGTTTATACTACTGGGAATTGGGGAATAAATTGCACTTACCGAAGCGTGGTCTGATGAATTTAACAACTGCTCTTGAGCAGAACTACTCGGTGGTGTTTCTAGCTGGTCTGATGAATTTGGAACCTGGCTGCTAGTTGTAGAGCTCTCGAAGGTGATGTGTCGATTAAATTCCTCGTTGTTGGGAGGTGAATCGTCATTGGTAAGTAGGGGTAGTTCGTAGGTAATGCCTGCGCAAGTGATGGTTGTTTTGCAGCCTCTGAGAAATTTTAAACCTAGGATCATCTCTTCCTTTGCTCCGGGCATAACCAGGAATGTAACCGTGGAGCGACAGTTGCCTAATTCTACTATTGTCTCGATGGTTTTGTTGATAGTACGAGATGACCCATCCGCTAGTTCTATGTTGATGTTGTGTGACCGCCACCCACACTTTAGTTCGAGTGTATGTGCCATTTTTTCATTAATAAAGCTGCTTGTGGCACCGGTGTCGATAGTTGCCGAGACCATTTGACCATCTATATCGACCCTGGCCACAAGTCGGTCTCGTATTAAACTGAGTGATGTTCTTAGTGGTGACGGCCGTATACCTGTGGACCCGTATCCCCTCGTTTGATATGGGCCCGACGTTCGTTTCCCGAGTGTTGGCGGCAACACTGAATTGTCCGAACTCCTCGGCGACCACAATCCCAACAGAAGAGGACGGATTCGTTTCGGCACTCGGTCATGAAATGGCCATCTTGTCCACATCGTCGACATGCAGTCCGTGGGTTTATTATTTTATCCGGATCACCTCGGAGTTGTTCTGGGGTGGTAATAAGTCTATGTTGCTCTCGTCCAGGTGGGGTGGTGGGTATGCATTCCAGGTCCTCGGCTAGTTCCAACAGTTTCTCCAAAGTTTTAAAATCTTTTCTCCGGATATACCATAGATATTCCGGGGCGGAATTTCGGAAAATTCGTTCCAGTTGCTGTTCCTTGGTGTAGTTACTGTGTCGCATTAGGTTTTGCATAGCAAGTGTATATACCTAGTAGGGTTCTTTGTTCTTCTGGTGTCGTTTGCGGATCTCGTCCTCGAGTCGTTCCATATATCTTGGAGGAAGGAAGAATTTGAAAAAATCTCTCTTAAAATCAGCCCATGTAGTCCATTGTTGATTATTATTGCGGAACCAAATTAGGGCTTTCCCCGTTAGTACTTCTGGCAACATCTTGGGTAAGATGTTATCCAGCGGCTCTCGATCGCCTCCAAACTTTATACCCCATTTCCGGATTAGTTCGGCTGTTGTCACTAAATCTAGGCGCCGCAATACTGGCGATCTTATACTTGTGGCTATGGCGGTGTTCTCGTCATCTAATCGGTTTTCTTTTGGCGGATTCGTGCCATCTAGGTTTTCCGCGTTCGTGATTGTAATTGAAGGCGTTTTCTGAGGGGTTAATCCGGAGGAGGCTGATTCGTGTTTTGCTTGTAGTATGAGTAGTTTTTCGCGGACTTCAGGTTTGTGTTCGCCGCCTAGGAATGTTGCGAACCGTTTACGGAGTTCATCTACGCTCCCCGAGGTGCCTATACCGACATCGGCGAGGTAGAGGACAAGGTCCTCTTTGCGAAGGGAATAAGCCCATGAAACCCGTAACATGTTTTTTTTTTTTTTTTTTTTTTTTACGAGTTCACGATTCTTATTTTATCAAAAAAAAATTAATTTTCTTTTTTTTTTTTTTTTAATTTTTTTTTTACGAGTTCACGATTCTTATTTTATCAAAAAAAATTAATTCTTCAACTACAGCCTTCAAAGTTACTATTAAGGAAACACAATTTTTTTTTTTTTTTAATTTTTTTTTTTTTTTTATTTTTTTTTTTATTTATTATTTTTTTTTTTTTTTTTTTTTGAAACAGAAATTTCTCCAAAAAGATTAGAAATATTCCTTTCCTTTCACAAAATTTATAAAAATTCCCTTTTTTTTCCAAAAAAAAATTCTTTTAAATCTTTAAAGAGAACTTGTCAAAAAAAATTTTCCTTTAAAGTTTTTTTTCCCTTTTTTTTTCAAAAAAAAAATTTTACTATAAGTTTTACTGATCCCGGAGTTTGTAAAAAAAATTCGAAAACGTTCACTCCTCTATTCACAAAAATTTTCGTTTTTTAATACACTTTTTTTTTTTGAAAATATTACCGAACTATTTATATATTATTTTTTTTCTCACTTTTCTTCTTTTTTTTCCCTTTTCTTTTTTTTTTTGTTCTTTATTTACGCTTATTGTAATAAATTTTTAAAGAAATTATTACCAAATAATTTATTAAGTTTCCGTGGATACACCGTGGATACACCCGCACGCGTCGATGGTCACAATCAAACTGAATGTTGTAGTCAGTTGTTTGATTTAATGAAAGTGCATCTAATCTTAGCTTGCAATGTACCGATGTGAGTTGCTTATCCACTGTCGTAAAAGGGCATCGTGTGTGGTGAGTTTGTCAAACCCGACTCACCCACAATATGTAATGGTGGCCTCCTTGTATGCCGAGTGACTCTCCCATACAAACGAAAAAAAACTGATACCAGCGCTGCCAACTGTGACAATCTATCTGCCTTTTGAGATCAAGTTCGTTAAAAATTACGACTACTAGTTTTCTTCTTTTCTAACATGCGTTAGAGTAAAAGATTATGATTTTATTATTTTTAAGATGCAAGCTTTAGAAAGTTATTTGAAATTAACTTGAATTTCCGAAAACAAATAAGATGGGAATTCTGGGGTTTAAAAAAAAATTATGAAAAAATTTTATATTTTAAATTGTGGATTTTTGCTAGGTTTTTTTTTCAAAAAAATTTTTTTTTTTTTTTTTTTTTACCGAAAACTTCCAATATGGGGAAACAACTAATATGTCATGGATTCACTTATTTACGTATGACGGCTTTGATGATTTATCCCCAAAAACACAATGGGTAGGCAGTACTGCCCCAAACACAGAACTTGTACTAAACAAAGTTCCCTTTTCTTTCTGGTTTTTTTTTTTAATAATTTGTTCTCCACTCTCACATCCCTGCTCGGGCGCCACTGTAACGACGAGTTTTCCTCCGGTCGCTGGGGTATAGCTCGCGGTGGTCCGGGTCGCTGCAGAAATTTTTATTCGCATAGACAGAGAGTGAAATAAAAAAAACGGTTAGTTTTCTATTTAATAAAGGGAATCTTTATTTAGTACAATTCATTCTTTTTCGTTAGTTTTAACAATTCAGACCGAATTTGTAAATAATAGTGGATTTCAGAGAAACCTGGACTAGGCACTTCCCCTTTTTGAGTTGAGCATACATTCGTCCTTAGGAGAGACCTAGCGTAGGCACCTCTCTCTAATTCACGGAGCAAACACAATTTATAACCTTACTGGAGAAACCTGGCGTAGGCACTTCTCTCTACTTCACGGGGGCAAACACAATTTATCGAGAAACCTGGTGTAGGAACTTCTCTTTAAACGCGATGATCGCACTATGTATATTTCCACTAGAGAAACCTGGCGAAGGCACTTCTCTCTGATTCACGGGGCAAACACAATTTATAGAGAAACCTGGCGTAGGAACTTCTCTTTAAACGCGATGATCACACTATGTATATTCTTACTAGAGAAACCTGGCGAAGGCACTTCTCTCTGATTCACGGGGCAAACACAATTTATATCCTTACTAGAGAAACCTGGCGTAGGCACTTCTCTCTCATTCACGGAGCAAAAGCAATTTATCGAGAAACCTGGCATAGGAACTTCTCTTTAAACGCGATGATCACAATATGTATATTTTCACTAGAGAAACCTGGCGAAGGCACTTCTCTCTGATTCACGGGGCAAACACAATCTATAGAGAAACCTGGCGTAGGAACTTCTCTTTACACGCGATAATCACACTTATGTATATTTCACTAGAGAAACCTGGCGAAGGCACTTCTCTCTAATTCACGGGGCAGACACAATCTTTAGAGAAACTGGCGTAGGAACTTCTCTTTAAACGCGATAATCACACTATGTATATTTGCACTAGAGAAACCTGGCGTAGGAACTTCTCTTTCAACGCGATAATCACACTATTTATATTTGCACTAGAGAAACCTGGCGTAGGAACTTCTCTTTCAACGCGATAATCACACTATTTATATTTGCACTAGAGAAACCTGGCGTAGGAACTTCTCTTTCAACGCGATAATCCCACTATGTATATTTACACTAGAGAAACCTGGCGTAGGAACTTCTCTTTCAACGCGATTATCACACTATGTATATTTGCACTAGAGAAACCTGGCGTAGGAACTTCTCTTTCAACGCGATAATCCCACTATGTATATTTGCACTAGAGAAACCTGGCGTAGGAACTTCTCTTTCAACGCGATAATCCCACTATGTATAATTACACTAGAGAAACCTGGCGTAGGAACTTCTCTTTCAACGCGATAATCACATTATGTATATTTGCACTAGAGAAACCTGGCGTAGGAACTTCTCTTTCAACGCGATAATCCCACTATGTATATTTGCACTAGAGAAACCTGGCGTAGGAACTTCTCTTTCAACGCGATAATCCCACTATGTATATTTGCACTAGAGAAACCTGGCGTAGGAACTTCTCTTTAATTCACGACAAAAACAAGGAAACCTTAACTAGGCACTTCCTATGGTCGATGTGTACACGGCCACCGCCATCGACTGACTGCCTTTTTCTTCTCGGTGATGCTGTTTATATTCTTATTATTACTTGTGGTGGGTATGTGTTCGGATACACACCTCGGTGAGGTGTGTTTTCTATTGAGGCACTAACAACATTAAGACAAACAGGTTTTTTTGTTTATTGGTGGTGTGATTATTAATTCTCAAATAGAAACACTTCATTTGTCATTATATAATAATAATAATGATAATAATAATAATAATGATAAAAATAAAGATTAATTCTTGTGTTTGGAAAAGACAGTACAGAAAATAAAAGTATTTCAATATACAACTTATTCGTGGTGTTGATGAAAATGAGTGTGCACGATTTTCATCATCACAACGTTTTCTTTGTTTTCACGGCAAGCGCAATTGGCACAGAGTTTTTTGTATTATCGAAATACAGCAGCCCAGCCTTGAGACTGCTCTTCGACCCATCGATGAACAACCGCCATTGGTCCGCATTGTACGTGTAATTCATGGCCGATATTAAACCATTGATCTCATTACAGTACGTAAATGAATTGTTTTCGTTGCGAGTAAAAAACGGTACAAATTCATGCTATCGACCACGCGAACCGAACACTTTAACTTCTGGTGACAGGTGTTCACAGCTTTAAGATGTTGAGCAAGAATTATGGTTTTATTTTGTGACAACTTTATTTGTCTTGACATTATGTTCAAGCGCTGTTGTGTTACTTCAATGTGTTTGCATGGTGGTGTAATATTTGATGGCTGATACAAAGAAAAATTCGATTCTGGTTCCGAAAAAAAAAAAAAATGGTGGGATGTATTCTTCGGTTGGACTCGGTTTTCTTGGGATTGGCAATGGCGGAGAATGGGGAAGAGTGGTTTGAGCTGACGGAACACTTTGGTCAATATATTCCATCGCCTTTCTTCTGTTCATACCCACAATATTATTTTTACATACGTAGCACATGTTTTTTTCGTGGTCGACTGGCTCTGACCAAATCATCGGTATTCCATATGGCATGCTTTCCCGTCGACCTGTTCGCCAATCATATAAACGTGCTACACACGATGAACAAGCCATTTTAGGCACCCAGTCAACATTACGAATCACTGGAATATTGAAGTACTGCTCGTACAATGTTACAATTTCATCAGTAATTTTTTTCTTAGACGACATAATGGTCCATTTTCCGTACATATAACAGTAATGATTGAATTTTTTCAGGCATTCATCCATTTTTTACCGTAAAAATTAATCACTTCAAACTGGAAACTTTATTTATACATTTATTACTTTTTCGTCACTTTAAAAAAATCGTACTTTACGCGTTCGGAGACACTTGTTGAATGACAAAAATCGATCAATGAACACCTATAAAAAATAAAAAAGGATGGTTATATACCTGATTCGTGTGCGTTTGTGTAAAAAAAAATTAGTGTAAAAAAAGCATGCAGGTAGCCAACGGAAAAAACCCAAATAATTAAAAAAGTACACTTTCCTTTTTTCCTTTTAATTGTCCACGCACATTACCGAAAAAGCGTGAAAAAGGATGCTTTTTTGTATTAAAAAGTGTGTTGAGTTGCTTGAAATTGCAATAATATTGTATAATATATTGTAAAAAGGAAAAACGGTAAGAATTATGTCAATAAGTTTGCGCAAGAACTACAAAAAAGCGCATAAAAACAGCAAAAAATGGGGAAAATCGATGAAAAATGGGCAAAAATCATGAAAATAGGCTAAAAATTTTGATTTTCTCAGTTGAAATGTGCGTTCTAATGGTGAAAATAGTAATTGTGAGCCGTATATAGATAACACAAGAAATTTTGAATACAGGAAAAGCGACTTAAATGGGCTTGAATGGGCTGAAAATGGTTAAAAATTGACGAATTGACCGAAATTAAAAAAAAAAAAACGCTATAAATTTTTCCCAATGAGCCAAATTAGCACTTTCATCGGTGGAGTAGTAGTCAGGGGGCTCATCCAAACACAACCATATGGTTTTCACGTTAGTGCCAGAAATTTCGTGTTAAAAACTTGAACAGTGTAATCAGTTTACGCATGACTCTTGTTGTGAAGAGACGTTCCCTCGTAAACAGTTCTGCTAAGTGCATAGTGTTGTGCTATTATCATAAACCCAATTTGTTTTAATTTAAAACAATAACGAAAAAATAATTTTTTTCTTAGACGACATAATGGTCCACTTTCCGCAGTTATGATTGAATTTTTTCAGGCATTCATCCATTTTTTACCGTAAAAATTAATCACTTCAAACTGGAAACTTTATTTATACATTTATTACTTTTTCGTTACTTTAAAAAAATCGTACTTTAGGCGTTCGGAGATACTTGTTGAATGACAAAAATCGATCAATGAACACCTATAAAAAATAAAAAACGGATGGTTATATACCTGATTCGTGTGCGTTTGTGTAAAAAAAATTTGTGTAATAAAAGCATGCAGGTTGCCAACGGAAAAAACCCAAATAATTAAAAAAGTACACTTTCCTTTTTTCCTTTTAATTGTCCACGCACATTACCGAAAAAGCGTGAAAAAGGATGCTTTTTGTATTAAAAAGTGTGTTGAGTTGCTTGAAATTGCAATAATATTGCATAATATATTGTAAAAAGGAAAAACGGTAAGAATTATGTCAATAAGTTTGCGCAAGAACTACAAAAAAGCGCATAAAAACAGCAAAGAAATGGGGAAAATCGATGAAAAATGGGCAAAAATCATGAAAATAGGCTAAAAATTTTGATTTTCTCAGTTGAAATGTGCGTTCTGATGGTGTAAATAGTAATTGTGAGCCGTATAAAGATAAGACAAGAAATTTTGAATACAGGAAAAGCGACTTAAGTGGGCTTCAATGGGCTGAAAATGGTCAAAAATTGACGAATTGACCGAAATTAAAAAAAAAACGCCATAAATTTTTCCCAATGAGCCAAATTAGCACTTTCATCGGTGGACTAGTAGTCAGGGGGCTCATCCAAACACAACCATATGGTTTTCACGTTAGTACCAGAAATTTCGTGTTAAAAACTTGAACAGTGTAATCAGTTTACGCATGACTCTTGTTGTGAAGAGACGTGCCCTCGTAAACAGTTCTACTGAGTGCATAGTGTTGTGCTATTATCATAAACCCAATTTGTTTTAATTTAAAACAATAACGAAAAAATTTTAAGCAAACAGAAAAAGCAATAGTATACATATATATGAAAGTACAAAAACTAAACAATTCATACTAACAACATCAAACGATCACTTTCTAATGACAATGATAACGCATTAAGCGTTAATACTCGTACAATGAACAAAAAACCAAAAACAATTAATAAAGCACCTAGTGCATCACAAAACAAAAATTAGTTTTCCCCGTTGCAAATTATTGACGATGATGATGACGATAATAATGAAGTTATATTAAAAAAAACTGCTAAAATTCATGTCCCTCTAATAACTATATTAAAATGTAAAATCGAAGAACTGCACAAACTTTGCAAAGAGAGCAATATATGATATTATGCCATAAGAAAGATTTCAATTGGTTTAAAATTATTTCTTAAAACTGAATCTGATTATGAAGCAATTTGCAAGGTACTTGATGACGATTATGAGTTTTTCAGTTACACCGCCAAGGATCAAAAACCCTATAAAGCTCTCCTGTTTGGTCTTGATAAATTTAATCCCACTGTTATAAAAAACCGTCTAATTGATATGGGACTACAAAACATTGTAGTCCCATACTACAAAAATCAAAATCGTTACTAAAATGAACGCATATAATAAGGAGTATGTAATCTATGTAGTTTATTTTAAACGGCAAACAACTACCATTAAGGAACTTCGGCAAACGTATTCCGTAATATACTACATGAAGGTGAGGTGGGAATTTTAACAACACAAGAGAGACAAGATTACCCAATGTTATAACTGCCAAATGTTTGGTAATGGCTCCAGCCATTGTAAGTCAAAACTGTTTGTTCTAACTGCGCTGGGCAACATAAAACTTCTGATTGCAAAGAATCTTCCCCCAACTGTGCAAATTGTGGTGGTTCTCACAAGTCAATATTTGATCAATGTCCGAGTAAAATAAATTACATTAGCATGAGACAACGCACCCAACCTGCTCCACAACAGAGCGGTTTACCTCTGGAGTTTCGTCAATATTTGATCAATGTCCGAGTAAAATAAATTACATTAGCATGAGACAACGCACCCAACCTGCTCCACAACAGAGCGGTTTACTTCTGGAGTTTCGTCAGCTGCAAATTATAATAGCAGTTTCCCAAATGCACTGCGCCAAAGTACATCATCGTCCACGGGTATTTGGCAATCACAAAAAAATATTAAAAACAACATGAACAGCAAATTTCCTGGTACTGATTGTGGCTCTAGTGATTTATTCTCACTTTAACGATGGGGTTAATCGCTAATCTCAGAAACTGTAAAAACAAAGCTGATCAATTTGAGGTCATCACTAATCTCGCATGCAAATTTTTATCGTAATGGAGAACAACGGAATAAAAATTATAACCTGGAATGCAAGAGGCATTCGCCATAAACATCTAGAATTATTCCAATTCTTAACTTCCCATAGTTTTCATGTTTGTTTAGTTTCTGAAACTGGACTTAATTCAAATATTTCTATTGGTAACAATGAATTTAGAGTATACATAAATGACAGATATAATGGTTGGGGTGGTGGTGTAGCAGTAATCATAAGGAAGAATATACCCCATAAATTACTTCCCTTAGTTGACACTGCTGTCATTGAGAATATTGGTGTTCAACTTTTTTTAGTAGGAGGCAATATTAATATATTTTCATGTTACTTCCCGGGGGGCTCAGATGGTGTTAAGAAACGACAATTCGCATCTGACATTCATAAACTAAGCGCAAATGAAAAATAATTACTAGGTGGTGATTTTAATAGCAGACACCAGTCGTGGGGATGTATTCGGTCCAATTGTTGGGGATATATCCTACACGAAAAACTGGAATCGTACAATATGAATATAATTAACCCTCCTGATAATACGTTCATACCAACTATTGCGAATAGGCAAGGCTCTACTATTGACTTTTTTCTAACAAATGACCCGCTTACATTTTCCCCTGCTGAAGTGTTAAATGATCTCAACTCGGACCATTTACCTGTGAAAATCTCCCTAAATGGTAATTATAATATCTCCAATTTACTTAAATATAATTTCAATAAGGCAAACGGGGAAAAGTACGCTAGATTCATAAATAGACACATAAACTTGCCTATTTTTGGCAATACTTTGAACAGTAACCACATAGATGAAAACCTGTTTAATTTTGAAAATATTTTAAATGACGCTATCGCTTTTAGTGTACCTTAAGTTCACTAAACTTTTGCCTAATGATATTAAAAACAAAATACAACAGAAAAATTGTATACGCCGAAGATGGCAACGCTATAGGGACCTTAACGATTATTTACAGTTAATAATAATTAACAAAGGAATTCGTGAGGAAATGATTTCCTTAAGAAACAAGTCCTGGGATAACTTACTATCTACGTTAGAGAAAGGCTCTCCACCTTTTGGAATCTAACTAAGATTTTAAGAAAAAAACCTAATAATATGCCAATCTTAAAACATAATTCTTCTAGGTATTTTACCAATCTAGAAAAGTGTGAATTTTTGGCACAAACATTTGTCTTTAACCATTCGATATCAACCCATCTAGGTAACGAAGCCACATCCTCTTTAGTAAATAATACCCTTGAGTCATTTCGATTATTAAGTGTAAACGCATCTGATGTAAATTTATTAAACTCTTTTCATATCTGCGATATAATTAAAACGCTGAAAAGTAGAAAATCACCTGGAATCGACGGTATTAACAACAGATGTCTCAAAGCTCGTCCTATCAAAGCTATTAAGTATTTAACAATTATAATTAATGCTTGTGTAAAGTATTGCTACTTTCCCCAAAAATTCAAGGAATCTAAAATAATTAAAAAACCTGGTAAGCCACCAGATTCACCTTCTTCATATCGTCCAATAAGCCTATTGTCGAGCGTAAGTAAAGTATTGGAAAAAGTCATTTAACGTAAATTAACAGATTTCATAGAGAACAATAAAATAATTCCACCGCAACAGTTTGGGTTTCGTAGGAAACACAACACAGTTCATCCGCTTATTAGGATTAGGAATATAGTCAACTTTAACCTACAAAAATTAACCGAAATGGTGCTTTTAGACAGCATTATCAGCATTTGACACAGTCTGGTCGTTTTTAAAATGATAAACTTAAACTTTCCTACATATTTAAATTAAATAATCCATAGTTTTCTCACTTCCTGTACCTTTAAAATATTTATTGGCTCGCACTGTTCCGAGCGACAATCGCTGTTATCTGGTTATCCACAAGGATCATGTTTTCACCTATTCTTTATAACATATATACCTCTGATTTTCCCCAGTTTGATTATTGCACCCTGTCAATTTTCGCTGATGCTACAGCAGTTCTATGCTCAGGAATACTGGTTGCTGATATATTAGCTAATTTACAAAGAGCACTGACGGATATTTTATCATACTTAAATAAGTGGAAAATATTGGTTAATTGTGAAAAAACACAAGCGTTATACTTTACAAGGAAACGCAAGGTCTGCTTCACCCCACAGGTTAATCTAGTTTTTAATAACAATTCTAACAGTGGGAACAAAAACTAAGATGAATTTCATTTACCTTATACCATATATAATAAATAAATCTTGACTCGTATCTTATATGCATTTATATACAGAAGATCTAGCCTAAGCATTGGAAATAAAATGCTTATTTTTAAGTCTATATTCCAGGCTGTAATATATTATGCAGCCCCTGTGTGGTCAACTATCGCAAATTGTCATATCAAAAAGCTTCAAGTGGCTCAAAATAAATTATTAAAATGAATATATTATAACCTGCCCTAGTTCTTTTCAACTCTTAGTCTTCACGGTATTGCTGGCCTGGAACTAGTAACTGATAGGATAAATAGACTTACCCAAAATTTTAACATCAGAAGTTTAAATTCTGAATTTACACATATAAATCTTAGAAGTTCATCTAGTCTGTAGTTTTAAGCAATTTCAAATAGGTTTTTTTTTTTGCAAATTTTCTCCTTCAATAAAAAAAGTGTAAATATGCATAAAATAATTTAATTAAATATTGTTAATATTAAGGTTGAAAAAGAAAAATCCTTGACCTCTTAAGAAAGAAAGTATAAATGTACAAAATGTAAATATTATCTAAAAATAAATGAATTGAATTGAAAAATTAAAATACCAATGATTGGATAATAGTATTCTTTTTTAGTTATTTTTACTTTTTTTATTCCGGATGCGATATTTTTGCTATAATAATGGATTATAGGTTATTCCAAATAAAATAAAATTCTTACAAATAAATGTTAATGGCTTTGATCGAATTGCAACCAATCTTTTCTCTGGGTGTAGAAATAATTGACTTAATTTGTGCATTTTAATTATTTTTTTTATAAATTCAAATTTTGCTATATTTTACAATTACAGCAATTTACTAAAATTTAGTTGCTCTTACTAATTTTTTATACTAATTTGATTGTACTAATATTAATAAAACTTAGTAAATTTTCTTGCTGAATTTAGCAAACCGATTTTTAATTCGATTTTACAAAAGGTTTACAAAAATTTAGTAGCGGCGACTAAGTTTTTCTACTAATTTCATTGTACTACATGTGTTGCTAAGATTAGCAAAAATACCGCTGGGCTCAAATTAGCAAAATTACCCGTAATAACAGCAAAATTTTCAGTTAAAATTACATATTTTTTGGTGAGTGTATGGTGTTAATCTTGTGGTTAAGTGAATAGCGTTGTTGTGGGTTATGAGGACTTCACGTAAAATGATCTCATGATCTATTGAAAGTTTCAAATTATTCCTTTTTACCATTATTAACCGATACATTTCTGTTAACCTAGAGTGAAGTCGTTCCACGGGAGAGTTACTGCTACTTTGTTGAAAAGAGGTGAAATGGAGATCAATATCATACTGTTTGTAATAATCTTTAAATGTGGTTGAATTGAATTCGGAACCTTGGTCACATACAATTTTCTTGGGGATACCGTAAAGAGAAACAAAATTATTAAAGACTTGGGCTACTGATAAACTTGTTCTTTTAGGAAGGGTGGATCCGAAAGCAAACTTGGAAAATTTGTCAATAATTGTTAAAATTTGTTGTCTATTAATGGTGTACAGGTCAGTGTGCAATATATACAAGGGTTTAAGAGGTGTTTCTGGTTTCTGAAATTCGATAATCGGTGGACACTTATCGTATTATACACTCACCAAAAAAATTTGTAATGGCAACTGCAAATTTTGCTGTTATTACGGGAAATTTTGATAATTTGAGCCCAGCGTTTTTTGAATACAACTTAAATGTTTTTAAATACTTGTAAGATTTTACTTTGTTAGAATTTGATCAATTTACCTGTTTATAGAATATTTGTATTTGTCAAAATAAAAATATTGTTTCAATTTAAATTTTACTTTTTATCGAAACTCTGTTAAGTGAAGACATATTATTTTGTATAAAAGTAACCGAGTTGTATCTTTAATAACATGTCTGCTGACGTGTAGTACAATGAAATTTGTAGAAAAAATTAGCTGCCGCTACTAAATTTTAGTAAACTTTTAGTAAAGTGGAATTTAAAATCTCTTTGCTTAAACCAGCAAAAAAATTTACTAAATACTATTTATATTAGTACAAAATTTGAAATTTATTTTTTTATCGAGGATCAAAATTTTTTATTTATTTTCTCCAAAAAATATTTTAGAAAAAATTAAAAAATAAAATCACAGGCTTAAAAATTTTAAAAACAAACGAATACTATCATCTTTGTATAATTTTAGTTTTTAAAAATATTTTAGTCTTTTTAGGTAATATTTGAATTGTTTTTAGGGCTGATTTTTGAACTAAAAAAACTTTTTAGTGCTATTTTAGACATGAGTCTGTATATTCACTTCCGATTCCTCCTTTTAATTTTTGTAGCATTTTAAAGCAATTCAAATTTGTAGGTGTAAGTTTTAACAATTAGAAATAACATATCCTTCAATATCCACTTTTTTAAAATGAGTACATTTTTTTGCTAATTTTAGCAAATCGGTTTTCAAAAATTTGTAAAATAATTTCCGAAATTAGCAACAAAAATTTGTAAATATTCTGTAAAAATTCTGTAATTTGTTAAATGTAAATAACAAAAAGATTTGCTACATAAAATTTTTTTACTAACAATCAGTACAAAAATAGTAAAGTGGGATTGAAAACCGTTTTCAAATTTTTCTACTAACTTTTTTTCTGAGTGTATATAATTCCGTTTCAAATGTGAATGAGTTTCATTTATTCCCCAATGGTTATTTTTTTCGTTGTAGTCCTTTATTATGGTCTCTTGTATATCCTCCTCTATTACCTCTTCCAATAGATTCATGCTCCTTAGTATCCTGAAGTTTGCTTTGAAAAAAATTGGAATATGTGTATTGAACTATTTGGAATGTATCATCGTCTGTATAAATCACCGTAAGTTTGTTGGTGGTATAAACTTTCGGAAAATCTCCACAATTTTTTCCTCGTCAAATGATTTTGCTTTAATTATGTGTTTTTGTTTGTTACGGAAGATTGTTTAAAGAGATATTGATGGTTCAGGACAATATTTTTGCAGAATTAATTGCAGATTAAATTTGTTTAATGGACGCTCTGAAATATAAATCCCATCATCCATGTTTTCGATTGCTGAGTAAATGGTAGTTCCTTTAGTTGCCTGAATATATAGTGTATCAATTGCGTATTCTGTTAAATTTTCATCGGGAGGTATTTTATCATTATTGAGAATGTGGATGTGAGGTTCATTCCCGATTGAGTCCACCTTTAATTCGACTAGTGTTTTAATCTCCATCTTATCATTTTAGAATTTTGTTCTTTCAAACTCATTAGCCAGGTTAACGGTCCGTGATCTGTGACTATCTGAAATCTTCGGCCAAAAAGGTATGGTCTAAAATATTTTATTTCCCATACTATTGCAAGTAATTCTTTTCGATTGTTGAATAGTTTAATTCAGTATCAGACAGTGTTCGGCTTGCAAAAAATTTTGGCTTATCGCTACTAATTGTACCTTAGGAAAGTACAGCTCCTATGCAACGTTGCTTGCATCCGTTGTTAGAATAAATGGTCTGGTAAAACCTGGGTTTTGAAGAATTGGGTGATTAGTCAGTATTTTTTTCCTGTTTCAACTGGCTTTATATATTCTTCCGTTAGTTTCACTGATTTTCCCTTTTTTAATCAGTTTGTCATTGGTTTGACAACTTTATCACCTTTAATGAATTTCTTGTTTTTTCCTAATAATCCAGGAAAAGATTTTACCTGTCGTTGAGTTCTTGGGATTGGAAAATTTTTCACTGCGTGAATTTTATCTTGAAGCTGTACGTATGCGCCGAGAAAAGCAGTGAAAATAAAAATTTAATTGAAATATAAAAAGGACCAAAAAATAGACTCAACAAAAAAGTCTGTAGTGGCAACTAAAAATGTTGCTGTTATTACTGAAAATTTTTCTAGTTTGAGCCCAGCTGTATTTTTTGTTAATCTTAGCAACACATGTCTGCTGGCGTGTAGTACAATGAAAAAATTAGTAGCCGGTACTAAATTTTAGTAAACTTTTTGTAAAGTGGAATTCAAAATCCGTTTGCTAAAATCAGCAAAAAAAAATTAACTAGATATTATTAATATTATTACAATTAAATAAGTATAAAAATAGTAAGCGTTACTAAATTATAGTAAATTGATCAATGAATTGTAAAATATAGCAAAATTTTAACTTATAAAAAAATTATTAAAAGGCACAATTAAACTCAATTATTTTTATATACACTTGTTACACTTTAAAGCTGCTAATTTCTTTTTTTTTTATCAAACAACACATTTAACCCTTATGTGCGCGGCAAAAAAAACATCTTCTATTGCGCTGCAAGGTACATGGAAGTTACGTGGAAAACAAGCATTTTTGCATCTAGTGAAAACGTTGGCAACAGATATATTATACATTTTTTTCTTACCTCCTTAAGGTATGGAACACATCTTATTAAAAATTTCAGATTAATTTTAAATTAAACAGATTCTTTCCTGTATATATATATATATATATAAAAGCTAAATTTTTTAAATCATATTTGTAGTTTGAAGTTTTTAAATCATATTTGTAAATTTACTACTATAAAATTGGTATTTTTTGTGTAATATAGCACATAGTGAGTAAATATAAACACCAAATGCGTAAAATCTATTGTTGTTGTATTCCTGCAGATGGAAATATTAATTGAAGTGATTAACTATTAACCATTTACAAAAGAAAAATACATAAATTCAATATATGAACGAATTCTAAAGCGATGAATTGGGTAATTTTAAAATATAATTAATTAGAGTGCATACTTAAAAATAAATTGATTGTTTTTATTACAAAAATAAAAAAAATTGGGTTGTTTAATTTTCAACATCGTGGTGCTAAATATATGCATTTTTGGGGGATTTATACGCTTTACAATGGATTTTTACGCATTTTATGTGTACATTTGAAAAATAAGTGTTTCTTTTCGCACAAATTCGGTAAATTTACCTCTAAATTTCAAAATTTCCTTTAATTTTTACGCACTTTCCATGAAATTTTACTCATTTTGTGTTCAGCAACTTAAGCATAATGTCTGTAATTTTTTTACTTACGCACACAGAGTAAATTTACCCAACTCATAGTAGGAGTACAGTTTCCTACTATAAGTTGGGTAAATTTCAACAGAGTGTACGAATATAAAGTTGGTGATTCCCCTTTGAGAATAAATACAAAACTATGTATTGTTGTGCTTATTATTTTAAGTTTGACTTATCTGTTGAGCGGTGACATAAATAATATATTAAATGAAATATAAAGCGATAAAGAAGATTTTATCCACTCTGATGGCGATGAGGAATATCTTCCACCGCTAAACGAAATAACATTGAAAGCTTTTTATATAAAAAACCGTAAAGGACAGCAAATTGCAGAAGAATATAATAAAAAACGGATCAAAAACAAAAAAATATTCGTGCCTTTTACACTCAGAAAAAAAGTTAGTAGAAAAATTTGTAAACGGTTTTTCAATCCCACTTTACTATTTTTGTACTGATTTTTAGTAAAAAAATTATTATTTGGCAAATCTTTTTGCTAGTTACAAATTACAGAGTTTTTACACAATATTTAAAAGTTTTTGTTGCTAATTTCAGAAATCATTTTACGAATTTTTGAAAACCGATTTGTTAAAATTAGCAAATAAAATTACTAATTTTAAAAAAGTGGATACTGTAGGAAATATTATTTCTAATTAAAACTTACACCTACAAACTTGAATTGCTTAAAAATGTTACATAGATTAAAAATGGGATCGGAAGTGAATATACCGACTAATCTCTGAAAATAGGACATTAACTTAAAATAGCACTAAAAAGTTTTTTTTTTTTAAGTTCTAAAAATCAGCCCTAAAAACAAATTAAATTTGACCTTAAAAGTACAAAAAAAATATATTGACTAAAATATTTTTCAAAACAGAAATTAATTTTATATAATTTTGTATAAAATACTTAAAAAAATGATGCTCGATAAAAAAATAAATTAAAAACTTTGTACTAATACTCACAATATTTAGTAAACTTTTTTGCTGATTTTAGCAAACCAGTTTTAAATTCCGCTTTACAAAAAGTTTACTAAAATTTAGTAGCGGCTACTAATTTCATTGTAGACATATGTTGCTAATATTAGAAAAAATACCGCTGGGCTCAAATTAGCAAAATTTCCCGTAAAAACAGCAAACTTTTCAGCCAGAAATCTTCTATTATCGGACGGAAATGTCATACAATAAATTCAGAATGCTTTTATGCTGTATACGTTTTGATAATAATGTTACACGGGATATACGTTCAGCCTGATAAAGCAGCTGCTCTTCGAGACATTCGGATGATGCTAAACGCCAATTTAGGTCAATGTTATAAGCCAAGTGAATGCATAACTATTGATGAGAAGCTGTATGCATACCGCGGGCGTACCCGTTTTACCCAGTACATGCCGTCAAAACTAGAAAAATATTGCATACAAATATTTTGGGCTTGCGATGCACGTAACTCTTACCCTTTAGAATGCCAATTGTATACCGGCAAACCACCAGAAGGTGAGCGTCAAACTAAAATAGTTTTAGATCTGGGGTTTCCCTATAAAAACTCATGGAACCTGACACTTGTCGGCACGGTACGAAAAAACAAAACGTTTTAACCACCTAATGTGCAGGCAAATAAGCAAAGGTTAGTATTAGGTAAACATATTTAAACACAACATACTTACATATATTACTGATCGGGTGATATGATCCAAGATAAACTTTGTCTAATTATAAGTTTTTGATACATGGTTTGAAATATATTTCAGAACATTATACTCTACAGAAGTTATGCTACGGGTATCAACTATGTATGCCGAATCCACCGTGGAATCGAATAAGTTTGCAAACGTCGTAGAAAATTTTAAAAAGATTTAAGGATTGATCTGTGTCAGGGAAATATAGAGAAACGTGCTAAAAGTACAAAAATAAGTTCACAGTCATCGACGGCATTCGCAATTCAAATTTTGTATAGGCAAAACTCTGAAACTGTAACATCGCCCATATCCAGTCTAGAAACAAAGGACAGCTACGTATGAAGCAGACAAAAACTCGTTAAGCTTGCATAGGCTGTTCAAAGCCAATTTGCAATGAACATTCGATCAGTCGACCAATGTGTATAAACTGCTCAAAAGATCTGCACTAAAATTGTATATCTTTTGTTTTTATTATTTATTGAATTTTCGTTTTTATTATGTTTCTGTTTTCTTATTTCGTTTATATTTTATATAATCTTTTATTTATTTATGCAGAGCTACTAAAAACTTCAAAAAAAAATTCTTACAAGGGCCGCTTTCCCATATAAAACACGTACAGGTACCCGGGTACCTTGGTGCGGATTTAAGGGTGTTAAGAGTAAATTGGTCTCTCGCGCAAATTTCAAAAATAAATCTAGCTACACGGCTGCAAAAAAACATACTTTCTTGAAAGTTAGTAGTTCCCAAAAAGTTTCAGATATGCATATTATCGACTTCAATGAAAAAATTTTGGCTGAAAACATCAAAGGTACCTATGTGCGTAACATATAAGTTTTAATTATAAAAAATAACATTTCCTTCAATATCCACTTTTTTAAAATCAGTATTTTTTTTGCTAATTTTAGCAAAGCGGAGCGCCCCGGTAGGCTAGTTGGTAGCGTGCTAGCTTATCAGTGCGGGGGTCGATTCCCACCAGAGGCTCTGGTCTGTTTTCGCTACAACGAGCCGATAGCCTTCGTTGCTAGTGGTCGGTTAGGGTATTAAGATATAATTTGTAATAATATGTTTAATAAAAAAAATTTGTAAAATGATTTCTGAAGTTAGCAACAAAAATTTGTAAATATTCTGTAAAAATTCTGTAATTTTGAAAATGTAAATATCAAAAAAATTTACTAAATTATCTTTTTTTACTAAAAATCAGTACAAAAATAGTAAAATGGGATTGAAAACCGTTTACGAATTTTTCTACAAACTTTTTTTCTAAGTGTATGCCGCTTTGCTGAAGAAATAAAGTACACTCTAAAAATTTGTTTTATTTTATTATAGGTATTTTTTTATTATATTTATTTTTTTATCATAGGTATTTTTTTATTGTAGGTATTTATTTTGTTTTTCATTTACATTTTAACTTAAAAATGTGGAACGTTGAGCGGGAAGAATTTTTTTTATTTTCTTGAAATATATTAAATGAGGCACAGTACCTTGCATGCAATCAAAAAATTATTATTATCATTATTATGAATTATTTTTATTTTTTCTACATAAAAGTGAAAACAAATAATGAACTATTTTAATTCAATGAATAGGTATATTCTCTTCTCGATTGACTCTTTATTAATTTATTCATTCGTTCATTTGTCTAGAAAGATAAAATAATTTCTTACGGTGTAAAACACCAATACATTAATATTCTCTCTTTTTGCCGACCACTGATTTAGATCAGAACAGTAACCACATTTACAGATTTTCACAGCAGTTATTAAGTAATTTAACTCAAATTAATTGAAATAAATATAAAAATGAAAAACCCAATACCAAAACAAAATAAATTTGCAACAAAACCAAAAAAAAATTTTGTGTACATCAAATAAACATCAAACTTGTTGGATAAAATTAGCTACTATTTTTAACCGATTCCTTATAATAAGCTTTTAATTCAGCTATTTTTTGGTTTCTGTCTCAGTTAAGCGAAATTTATTACAATTTGTTATCCTTAAAATTATTTATTTTTATCCTTAAAGTATGCCAGAAAATTTAGACAAAAAAACAGAATCAACCAGTATGGAAACAGAACAAAAAGTTTGTAATATCTGTGGCCACAAGGAATAAAGACTAAACTCGATTTCGGCAAGTTTTCAACAGAGCAGTTTTAAATTTTAAATCGTCGCCTAAAGTCAGGGAATTTAGATTAAGCTAATATTTGTAAGGTCTATGTTAGCAATTTTATAATATTTAATTTTTGTAATTCAATTCATAACAAAGAGAATATAATTTTCTATAGAGTATGTTTCCCTCTCACGAACTTTTTAGTACTCTCTTAGAACACGAACATAGTTTGGCGGCAACAAAGGTGAGTTCTGGTCGGCAACTTTTAGTAGTGTTTAGCCATATAACCAATTTTAACTATTTTTTTGCCGTTTTTTGGGATGCTAGAGATTTTTCAGATTATTTCATAAAAAAAATGTTTTTTTATTTTATTCATGTATTTTTTCAGATTTTTCATATAAAAATATAATATTTGTTCAAAAAACTATTTATTTTTACTAAAATTAGACATGTCTAACATGACAACAAAAATTTGCAATTGTGTTAAAAAATAGTTACGAATTCAAACATAACATTGTGACATGAAAAGTATTAAAGTGTGTACACACACATTGACCAACTATGTCTATTATATCCATTATTTCCCATTTCTATGGTAAAAATATATAATAAAGAGAATAAATATGCTATTAATTGTTGCAACATATAACTAAAAACCTATAAAAAATGCAATAATTTGAAAAAAATTGTTTTCATAAAAAAAACTAGTAAACAGTTAAAAATCCCAAAAACTGGGATTAAAAATTACACTGTTTATGTGGCAGCACAGCATACACCAAATTTAATGTTTTTCAACACTTTAGCAACTTTGAAAATGTTGCGCTCTCATTTAAAAATGTTGCCGCTGAACTCTGTACCATGTTGAATTTCTGGTAGAGCGGGAAAAATACTCTGTAGTAAATTATATACTTTTTGTTCATAATGAAAAAATAGTTAACTTAAGAGAAGTAAGCAAAACAAACAGGTTAGCTGTTATTCCTTTTTCGTTTTTTTTTAATTTCTAAATCCTATCTCAAATTTAGCTGTTATTCCAAAGCTAATAATTTGACTTTAGCTATTACTTAAAATATAAACAAGTTTTTTTTTTTGATAATAGTTTTTATTATAAAGGTACATACTGTT
This sequence comes from Eustalomyia histrio, assembly GCA_949748255.1. Taxonomy (NCBI): domain Eukaryota; kingdom Metazoa; phylum Arthropoda; class Insecta; order Diptera; family Anthomyiidae; genus Eustalomyia; species Eustalomyia histrio. The sequence goes on from OX456524.1 coordinate 115,487,577, forward strand.
TTATATATACTTGTAATTCAACTTCTTTGATAAAAAAATAAATAAGGAACATAAAAATAAAAATTAAACTCATATGTTTGTCATGTTTAAATGAAAATAATATAAGAAAAAATCAGTTAATTGAAAAAAAAAATGTAAAATTAATGAAATCTCCATGAAAAAACTAAAATAAAAACAACCGGGTAGAAAACTAAGCATTTACATCTTGTTCTTCATCTACCAAATCTGGATGAATATTATCATGTTCATTTGAATTGTGATGAAGATTATCATAAAAACTGTGAAATTCCGGATCGATGAAGATTTTCATATAAGAAGATCTTTTTTCTTTTCCTGTAATATAGCTGGGATGGCACTGATCACTTGTAAGTCAATATTGTTGATGGAAGAAATTCCTCTTTTGCCTAAATGGCTCATCGATATCTAAAGAGGTATTTTAAAAAATGCAAGAAATATCTTTCGTATAACGCAGCCAACGCACTTCATTCCAAATGAATCTTTTCCCGTTTTTATTACATTGTCTCCTAATAAACTTCGATTTCTTTACTTTCGAAAAACTAAAAAAGTTATTTGCTCTCATTTCAACTACGTGCATTTTTGGGTGAACAGAACTCACAAACTGATACCAATCTCTCGGAATTTGAATCTCAACATTGGATTTCTTCTTTTTGCTTTCAATTAAGGCATGATCCGAGTCACACTCCATATGTGTATGCCCTGGTTCCAAAAACTTGTGATCTATAAACTCAATATGGGGATTATTATTGGCAAAAGTAATGAACATTGAAGAAACATGGGAGTTTTTGTTTTGTCCAGTACAAGAGACGCTATAAAAGCATATTTTGGTTACAGTTTTGTTAATCATATTTAATTGTCTATAAACACAAGAGATTTCGTTACCACCTCTACGAGCAACAGCTTCATGCCACATGAAACACTGAGCGGAGTCGTCTTCTAAGTCATGAACTGTAAGATTGTACGTCCACAATTGACGCTTATAAAAGCAAATTGAGCTTCTAAGAGAGGGTGTAGGTAAACACTGCTGCAAGTCAAATGCCTTTGTATTTTTATTATCTTTTGCGGCCTTTTTAACAGCTCGTTTGTAATTGTATGCATTGTCTGCTTTCTCAATTTGTTTTTTTTTTCAACTCCTTCAACTTACTTTCTTCTTCCGTTCCAGCGGCATACTTAATTTTAAATTTAAACGTGTGACAACTGGAACAAGTGTCTAGCTGTGGAGATTTGAATTTTAAATTCATGCTTCTAAATACTTCCGAGTATTTTGAAAGACTTATAGGATTCTCAGTTTCATCATATTTCTGGCTAGTGTCACGTCTAGTGTAATGGCTCTCGTAAGCCGGGAACTTATTGATATGATTTTTACCTTCCTACAATTTTTCTGAATTTATTTTATTCGGTGGTGCTGATTTCCCACGAGAGCTTTTGAGCGACACAGTTGGACAAGCAAGTTTCTTGCGTATTACACTTTTCACAAAACTCTCAGTCTCACCAAAGCACTGGGTAAAGTGTCTACGGCATACTCTTATTTCTTTTCCGTCCAAACTTAAAGAATATTCTACACTGTTTTTCTGGAAGTACAGTTTACTAAAGTATCGCATTTTTTGTCTTTGATATTCATTAATGATCACATATAAATAACTCGAAGATCGTATGTGCCCAGACACCAATAGTGATTAAATAACATCATGCATGCCTCGAAATTTAATTTTTTTTGGCAGTTGAATCGGCATATATCGAAGGGCTTGCAAACTCTTTCTTTTATAACTTTTCCAGATAATGTTTTGTATGACTCACCACTATTACGACATTTCTGACGAATGACCTTTTTATTTTTACCCGATTCCGCCTGTGAATCATTTTCCATTCGTTCATCCAGTAGCTCCAGTTCTAAGTCTGCTTCAAAGGAATTGCCTTCAGGATCACTTGAAGAAAGCTGAAAGTCTTCAATTATGGCGTTATCATCATTACTCGATGTACCACAAAAGTCTGGATTTTTGACAAAATCATCATAATCTTCAGAAAATGATGATTCATTGTTAGTTGAATCAAAACTTTCGGATCTAAGCAACTTATCTTTGTTTCGATAATTTGAATCTAAAAAAGATGCATTCATAATTAAACAATTTGTTGGTCAGGCTTAGCCAAAAGCATCAGAAGTGCGGGGCACTATTGAAATGCATATATCAAAATGCAAAATATCAAAAGATAAAAATAAATTGATTCCATATATTTTGAGATCAAACATTTCCGCATTCGATATGAGGCAGGGCTGATGTTAATATATGAATATATAAAAAACTATACCTTATAATATACTTATATTATTGAGATCAAAATCAAATCCGTTGATTGAGGATTTGGTCTCATTTTTAACGACGGGTTCATAAAATTTCTCAAAAAAAACTCTCTTGTGGAGTCAGGTTGATGTGTTCCAAAACATTTAGACCATTGCTTCAAATTGTACTCCTTATTCCTCATGTCCGCTAACAAATCAATTTAAAAACAAATTATAACGTTTGCTCATAAAGAAACAGATTATATGAAACTTACCTTGAACGAGCGATGATACATCCTAATTTATTGTAACTGCTTAATCTAACATTTTCTTTCCACGGTTAGACATCCTGCAATACTTTTTTATATGGACTCTTACAGTTAATAACCAAACTCAATTTAAGATTTTATTGCACTGCATACAAAATTTGGAATATGAAAAAACGACTAAACTTAAGTTAATATTTAGAATTTTTGAATTCAAGTTTGAAAACAAACTAAGTGGACTTGGGATTTGAAATTATTGTTCTTCACTTTTGGAATAACGACTAAATTTGATATTCGCTATTACTCGAAAGTTTAAAAATAACTCAATAATGACTAAACTCGAGTTTGGCTGTTATTCCCAATTTGAAAAATATCAATTATCAAACGGAATAATGACTAACCTCGAATTAGGTAGAAATTTCACTTCTAAACACACTCACGGCACTGTTTGGACTAAAATCCTAATTCTAATTAAGAAACTTCTTAAAAAATTTTAATTTACTTTAAACCTCCGATGAGTGACAGTTATGAACTTAACGGCCGTGTGAAAAGGTCCCTACGGACCTTTTTTGTAAATCATGTTTTTTTCATATACAATTTTTTTTTTTATTTTTTTTTGTTTTTATTGTTTATAACTAAATTCTACATACAAAAATAATTTTTTCAATTTTTTTAATTTTTTTTTGCTTGAATTTTCTTAAGACTATTATAAAAAAATTAAAAAATTATTGTTGTTGAGCGTGTATTTCTTGTCCCCCTGATTTGGTTCGCGTTTTCCGCTGCCGCCCGTACTCAGAACGGCAAAGGCGACATGACGGTCTACTTGACCTAGCCGCAAACGACGGTGCATTGCCTTCCATCGGACTTGGTAATACCTGAAATGAAAAGAAAAATAAAAAACAAATAAATATATATTCTATTCTTGAATTTGAAGATGTTTTTCTTACCCTGACATCGAATGTTTCCATCGCATTGCGTATCCTTGGATATGAGGTTATATGGTTGTTCAGGGCACGTTCTTCGATATTTGGTATGGACAATTGTTTCGTTAGCAGTAACAAGAACGACCGCCGTCACTCCTTTTTATAGGCTTCATTTCGTTGTAAATCGTAAAAGCAGCCAATGCAGCGACGTCCAGCATATTACAAAACATGGCCAACGGCTATCGTTGTGTTGCACTTTTGCAGCTGTAAGTGCCTAGCATTTGATCCATGGTATCAACGCCGCATTTGTTGGCGTTGTAATCGAATATGGCATAGGGCTTTCGCTTCTCGGTTTGCTCGTCAACGCGGCAGGTGTAGTGCATTGTGGAGAGCACGTTCACCACTTTATTTTTTTTCGGCACGTATGAGAAAAACGCTATATGCCCTTCGTTAAACCCAAATAATGTACTATAGATGGTGCGCTTCGGGTTCTTCTTGAACTCCTGTGGAATGAATGTTTTGTTGTAGCGCACTGTACCAACATATGCGGTCTTCCTCCTCATCAAAATACGCGCCAAGTCAAGAGTGGTAAAGAAATTATTCGCGTATATAGTACGGCCAGCATCTAAATATTTTTCCACAAGATCCAGCACTACGTTCTGCCCTTGGTTTATCTCCCGTTGTTGGTTTGGCAGTTTTCCAGAATATATCATTCCCTTCACAGGATAATAACTCTGTGAGTCGCATAACCACCATACTTTCAAACCATACTTAGCTGGCTTTGACGGAATATATTGCGTGAAGCGGGTGCGGCCTCTGTAAGGGAACAACTGCTCATCAACTGTTAGTGCTTCATGAGGAGTGTAAGCTGCTGCCAAGTTATGTTGCAACATTTGCCAAATATCGTCAATAGCCGCAGTTTTGCTGTTGATGAGTCGCTGTTGTCGAGTATTTCCATTGTCGAATCGAATAAATTGCTTCATACACATGAAGCGATCGTACGACAACGCAACTTTGTATATTGGGCAACGCGTCGCGCCCCATAATTCCATAGCTGGTTCATGGTTTGATCTTGTGAGTCCAGCATACAAAAGAATAGCTACAAAGGCGTCAAACTCTTTCACTGTCACTGGCTTCCACTCCTTTTTCTTCGTGGGATTCGCCAAATTCCATGCAGCTGTAACCTCCCTTCCTTTACGATTTGTTTCACGTAGCACTAAGTGTATTATTTCCTGTGTTATGATTGAACGCATTATTGTATAGGGGTCGTGTATATTTCCTGTTGGTCCTGATTTCTTTCTTGTGAAGTCGACCACGTTATGGTTACGAGTGCGTGATGTTGGTGGTGCATTTTTACTCCATTGGGTGCCATCTTTACCAATATAGTAACTTTCATTCGTTTCCTGTCCACCATTTTCTTCCTCTTCATCATCGTCGTCATCAGTATCTTCATTTAGCTCGACGTATCCTTCAGTTTCGGCATCTGACTCTTCAGCAGGTTGGTATGTGCGATCTTCATCATCCTCAACTTCATAATTATCAATTGCAGCAATATCAATTTCTTCATCCATAAAATCAGCAAATCTACTATCAGCTGCACGCCTTTCATCCGCAGTAATTTGCTGGTAAAGTGTACTACGGCGTACAACCATTTGAGCAACGTCCAAATTACTTGCATCTGCCATATTTATATTTTTGTTTCTATCACACACGATTTAACTCTTCGCTGTCTAAACTTTGACTGATTTGGTTTGCGAAACTAAAACTTCTTTTATACTCTTTCGTACGTCTACCTGAACTCAAAGACATTTAGGGATTACTTCATCATCATTATAATTTTTTTATTGTTTCAACACATAATTTACTTGTTCTGAACACAAAGACCTGAACTCAAAGACATTAGGGATGATGATAAAAACAAAAAATTCTAAGAACTGGTTTATTGAAAGCAATAAAGTTCATGTCTTCGAATTTTTCTTCGAATTTTTTGTTTTTATCATCATCCCTAATGTCTTTGAGTTTAGGTCTTTGTGTTCAGAACAAGTAAATTGTGTATTGAAACAATAAAAAAATTATAATGATGCCCAAAAACATGCATTTATTAGTGAAATCCATACGGACCTATTCACACGTCTGCGTACTATTCTCACTAAAACCTCAATAACTCCTAAAGTAATGATCCGATCGGCTTGATTTTTTCCAAAAGATGCGCAACAAAATACTCTTGGAATACAGAGTAACTTTGGGGGAAGGGTTGTAGTGGCCGAAGTAGGATTAATTTCAGTTTGAAAAGGCAAAAAGGTCCCTAGGGACCTTCTCACTCATCGGAGGGTTAAAAAATTTGTGACCAATGTTGTAATCAAGCAATTTATACACTCTTGTGGTACTTCGTAGCGATTTTCTCTACATGGTTTGATGGTTTTTGTTTTGACTTAAGAGGTTTGTAAAGTTAGTATACCAAATGTTGGTACTTAAGTTTGCCATATTCCACTCTAGCCCATAATGTCTTCCCAATTCATTTAGATTTTTAGCCCAATATACGTTTCGTTGCAAAACTTTCATAGATAATTTGTTTCGTAGTCGGTTGTTATTGTATTCAAAAAGCGCTTTATGTAAGTACTCACTTTGATTTGAGACGTAGGTCCACATCTTTAATTGACTTCTTTTTGGTTAGTAATGTTTCATTGTCTGATCATGCTCTTATATATGACTCTTGCTTTTAATATTGAACGTTTAGACGAGTTTATTGAATATCGTGATTTTAATAACATAAGTTGGGATGGTTTATTTGATTTAATTAATTTTTACAACGCTATTGATGCTCCCTTCTTTGCTCCCTTTTTGAAAATATATATCACAGTAGCACATTTTCAACTTCATAATCATGAACCCATTGAGACCCCCAAAATTTGATAGCTTATGGTAGTAGAAGAAAACCCCTAGCTGGGTTTTGAATTATTAGCTAAGGTTTTTTTTTAATTTATTTTTTAAATTTTCGACTGGGAGGAGGATTTTAGTACATTTTTCAAAGAACATGTACTGATTCTTAAGCCTATATCTCGCGAACTATTCGAAATATTGCTTTTCTCTCATTAGCAAATTTTTAGCTCTTAATTAGATCTAAAAATTTCGCCTTGAGATAAAATCAAAAAAACAACAACATCTTACTCAAAACAGCAAAACTGTCAAAAAACGTAAAATTTCGTCATATTTTTCTATGGTTTTTCACTTTTATTTCAAAAATTGCTACGAACTCGACCAGACAATATATGACAAAAAGATAGCCAAAAGCAAAACAAACAACTCTTCTTAACAAGCCGATTTCATTTGATGACTCCTTCACATAGTTATAGCCCGACAAAGTCATCAAAAATTTAATAAAGGACCAAGAAATCACTATCAATTGTAGGTGTTTCGAAAGTAAAAATGCTATGCTTTTTTAAATGAAATAGGTACAATATAAAAATAAATAATGAAAATATTTGAGGCCCTTTGAGTTTTTTATTGAAGACATGTCGCAGCGACATATGCACCGCGTAAACAACGTCCATATGTCGCAGAAAAATCTGTACCATGTAAACATGCAAAATAACATGCAAAATAACGGCATATTTCAAATGTCAAAAAATTTGCATTTTTTTTATTGCACGTTCGAATTAAATAAATTTGGGGAATTTAAATATTACGGCATACATTGCAGAAATAAAACGTTTATATGGAAAAGTGTTGGAAGCTGAACTTATTTTGCTATGTTTGTGGTATTTATGTGTCAAAACGTTCACTGAAAACGCAAAAAACAAATTTTACTGCTTAATTTAGAAATGGGTACCTCTTATATTATTCTGACCAGTTGGACTTATTTGATTGTTCGTGGACACCAGATGTAGTATGCAGACGTTGTTTTTGTCACATATTAAACTGGATAAACAGAAAACCAAGCCCACTGCCTTATGGAACACCAGTAATATGGACGAACCCAAAGGGACACGATGAAAATACTTGCTACAGATGCATAAATTTTAAAAGTGGAATGAATCGAAAAAAAATGTCAAATGTAGTGTACATTCCTGGTCCTCATGCTTCTCTCCCGCAAGAACATTCTGAAGCCAACCCACCACCAAGACCACCGAGTCCAGATAGAGCAACTGTATGGACTGCGGAAACGTTTGAGAATGTGCTGGTTGATCGAACCCGAAAAAACAATCAGCAAGCCTGAGCTTGTTACACAATGCGAAATGAACTATGTTATCGCCAAGTTAGGTTTGTCAAAGCGCAAATCAGAATTTTTGTCCACATTTCTTAAACAAAAAAAGCTAACGGACGTTGATGTTAAGACCTCGAAACACCGTAACCGTCAAGCGGAATTTCAAAAGTTTTACAGCGTTAACGAAGAAATCTCTTACACCTACTGCAACAACATAAAAGGATTAGCTAATGATATGAGGGATTAGAATATATCGCTAAAGACTGGCGACCGTTCGTCGATAGCTCAGTCACCAGCTTAAAAGCAGTAAAACTGCTTAAAATGAACCTGAAGCCCTCAATACCTTTAGCATTTAGCACAGATTTAAAGGAATACTATGCAACAATGGAAATTTTTCTAAGAGACCTTAAATACGCAGATTATTTATGGAAAATCTGTTGCGACCTTAAAGGCATAAAGGGTGGATGGCCAAAGTATTATTGCTTTCTGTGCCGTTGGGACACACGAGCAAAAGTCGACCACTACTCGCACACTTGGGAAAAACGAAAGTCGGGAGTGAAAGATGCCACTTTAGACATGACAACGAAACCACTAATAAAAAATATAAGTGACATATTGTTGCCACCGCTCCATATTAAGTTGGACATAACGAAAAAGTTTATAGAGACGGTAACGATAAATAAGGACAACGTATTTCACTGCTTTAAGAAAATTTTTCCAAGACTCAGTGATCAAAAAATTAAAGCTGGTAATGTATTTCTTAACCAATCTCTTCAAATTTTTTATTTATTTTTTGTGCATTTTTTTTTTGCTTAAAACAGGTGTACTTAATGGACCAAACATTCGAAAGTTGCTAAAAAGTGAAGATTTCAATATGGTTTTGCACGGAAACGACTTAATTGCTTGGGACGCACTTAAGGCAGTTATAGAAAGAGTCTTTGGAAATAATCGAGACGACGAATGGAAAGTTTTAGTAAAAAATATGCTTAAGTCATTCCAAGCAATCGGTGTAACCACGACATTAAAACTTCACTTTTTAAATAATCATTTGGCAGAGTTTGAAAAACAATTGCCAACAGAATCTGATGTTGCTCTTCAGATGAGTGAGCGCTTCCGCCAAGTAACCATCCCGATGGAAAAGCGGTTCAAAGAAAAAAAAATAGATATGATGCTTGGGGAAGTATGCTGGTATAGCCATAAAGTATTTTCATACGAAAAAAAGCTAGCGAAACGGCCGGAAACATACTTTCAGATGATGAAACTAGCTCCGAAAGCGACGACTAAAGTTCAATATATATATATAAAAAGATTTGAAGTGTCCTTGTTTATTATTCCTTATGTTCTAAATCATCAATTTTTCTAAGTTTCTATTTTAAAATATTTGAAGTGTCCTTATATTTTCCATCATCAACAATAAAAACCTATGACAAAATTATACGATTTTTTGACAGTTTTGTTGTTTTGAGTAAGATGTTGTTGTTTGTTTGATTTTATCTGAAGGTAAAATTTTTAGATCTGATTAAGAGCTAAAAATTTGCACAGTAGAGACAAGCAATATTTCGAATAGTTAACAAGATATACAAGATATAGACTTAAGAATCAATATATTCAAAACCCAGCTAGGGTTTTTCTTCTACTATCATAAGCTTTCAGATTTTGGGGTTCTCAATTGGTTCAAGATTTTAGTGCTGCACTGTGTATTCGTATGTTCCTGTTGTTAGGAAAAGGATTCATTGTGATGATAATGGGTGGATGAACTCAAGAGATATTGTCTTAGTGAGGTCTCTTAGGATTTGTCATATTCTGCCTTTCTAGCTGATCGTTCTTTGGCTAAAAGTGTTATTCCGAAACATAAAAGGAGGCATTTTTCTATATTGTTTGATCGACTGGATTCTGCTGGCCTGTGGAAGGTTTTTCGAGGCTCTGGGTGCGTTGGTAATGATGATGTACTCTTAGAAGGTGATGCTGATACTATAAATCATTTTTTTGACATTAACTTTAATTACTTGTATGATTCTGATGATTCCTTTTTATTTCGCTGTGTGGATGAGTTTGAGTTATCTGAGGCTCTTAATAATGTAAAGTCTAGGTCAGTTGGGGTTGATGGTATTTCTATCCGTTTTATAAAAATTGTTTTTTCATATGTATCTGGTTTAATTTTGCATTTAATTAACGCTATCTTGACAACGTCTATGTTTCCCGCAGCTTGGAAGACTGCTCGTGTTGTTCCTATTCCTAAATCCAAAGTTGTACAGGGCTTTATCGAAGGTAACTGAACATATTCTTAAAAGCCAAATGCTTATTGCCACTTTAGGAAAAATTTATGATTCACAATTTGCCTTTCGTCAAGGTTATAATACTACGACGCTGCTTCTTAGTCTTATAGATTATATTAGAGAAAATATTTATAGAGATAAATTTATTTTATTGTCATACTAAATGATAGATCTAAGTTTGTTGTGGTTAATGGCATTGCATCTTGTAGAAAGAACTCTTCATTCTGGACTTTCTCAGGGATCTGTTTTAGGACCTCTTCTATTTATTCTATATATTAATGATATATCTGAGTTTACTAAAACGAGTGTCTGTAATACGTTTTTATTACCTGATGATGTGTTCTTGATGTTTACATTTAATCGTATGTATCCTGAGCTTCTTGAAAGTAATATTAATTCTTGTATAGATAGTGTTTTACAATGGTCTACTGCTAATTCCTTAGCTATGAATTCATCGAAATCAAAAGCTATGCAGTTTGGATCTACTAATCGTTTTTTCCTGGCTTCATAGTTACTAGCTTTTATTTTTTTATTGGTTTTGGCTGTGTTACCATTAATTTGGACTTTATTATTGTTAATTTTTACTCTTTTTAATTTATTGTGGCTGGGGAGCCAATGAGATTTGTATTGTTGCTTCTTTATTATTGAATATTGTATAATTATTTTGGTGTAATTATTACTGTGTAATATATATTTTTTGGCCCTTAGGGCTTTATATTACTGAATTGAATAAATAAATAAATAAATGAAAGTCAAGCGTACATAAATGAACACTATCGAGACCTGTTTCCAGCTTTATACAGTAAATGGGTGTGAAGTCAGGTAGCTTTAAGATTCCTTTCATAAAGAACATTTGTAATTTATCTACCTCTTCCGAAAGCGAGAAACCCTATACTTGAGCAGCAGAGCTTTGAATGGCCCTACATACAGCTTGGAACAACACCCATTTTGATAGGGATACATTATGCAGTTTTTTGCAGTTATTTCCTATCTTCAAATGTTATTTCCTATCTTCAAATGATTTTAAAACTCAACTTTGGTGTTAGTAATACTTCTAGATAGCAATATTTTATTTCCTTTATAAGTCTCTTTCTCTGTTCTGGACAACTTTCCTTCTTTTCTGAACAATATGGTAGATTTGCTATGATTTACGTCCTTGTTCAAGTCTCTCATTCGTTGTAGTATACTAATATCGTCTGCTAGTATAACTACATCATCTGCATATAGAAGCAATCTTATATTTAATTCCTCCACTAATAAGCCACCTCCCAAACATTTGTGGAGATCATTGAAATAGAGCGCAAACATCAAAAAAAGACATTGAATACCCTTGCTTGACTCCTTAGCGCGTACAAAAATAATGGGAAAAAGTTTCTCCTGTCCACACTACTGATGCATTTAACACATAGACTACACGACTACAGTTACACGGCTACACGACTACAACCTGTCAAAAATAAAATATACACGTTTATATGAAAACTATTATTTTTACACCAACACAGCTACACGGCTACACGACGACTTTTGCCGCTGTCGTTAACTTAGGATAATTTCTATTTTTGTTGGCTACAAAACAATAATATGTAAAACAAATTGAAATATTTTTTGTTAAACAAAATAAAGAAAACATCGCAAAATTAAATGCTAAATTGCATTAATAAATAAGAGGGGTTAGATACATTCATTCATTTATTTATTTGTACGTTATTATAATGTATTATACATAAGTAATTGTATTTTTAAGTTAAGTTTTTATACGAGTCTACAATCATGCATGTTGTTCAATTTTAATAAAGTAAAAAACAATGAAAGTGTCACCATTGAAATAAAAATACATTTGTACAAGAAACAGCTCTTCATATTTTATAATTTTTTGGTTTCATTAGTTTGAAGTTGGAAAGATTTTCTTGTGATATTTTGGAAAAAAATGGATTTGAATGAAGCATTAATTGAAGCGGTACGCAAACGTCATTGTTATATGATGTGGGCCACCCAGATTACAAAAATTAAAAAAAAGGAATACGCGTAAGATAAAGTTGCTGCAAATGTAAATTTAAATAGTAATATACTGATTATTATTTTTATATTTCAAATTGTAATTTTTAGTATATTTACAGAAGTGGAATGCAAGAAAAGGTGGAAGGGCTCCGTGATTCCTACAACCGGTGCAAAAGAATGCAACAACTTGTTTCCGACGGTAAGTAATCTCTGCTTGTTTTAAAGAATTTTAAAACAAAAAAACTTTTATATTGTTTTACTTTTAGCACTGTTGGAAATATATACAATGAGGATGAAAACATAATGAGGATGAAAACATAATTGACGTAGATTCAGCAGTTACTTGTAGCCCACTTCAGTATTTTTGTTTGCTAATTATCATAATTTTTTAACATTTGTTCTTTCAGAAAACATACACCGAAAAGTATCAAGAGTTTTTAGATTAAGCTGCATCAAGCATTTCACAAACTTGTGGGCATTTGCCAACAAAACGAAGAACAGGATTGCACAGCGCTTCATTTCGCAAGTCTGCCGAGAAAAATAAAAGAAGCCAACATGCCGCCATACTTAGTAAATTTTAGTATTATTAGTAGTATTAGTATTTGGGCAGATGGAACTTTTTCATTCCAAAGCGAAGACAACATTAAATTCTATTATGTAATATACATATGTAAGCGATCTCAAAAAGTGCCTTATAGTTAGTGAGTTTTTTATACTCTGTTTTTTATTAGTAAGTATTATTGTAGGACAAAATTTTATTTTTTTAGATACATTCATTTATTGGTTAAAAATATTTTATGTTCTTTTTTGTTGGTTTGTTAATTAGTAAGTACTGTTGTAGGACAATATTTTTTCTTTTCATATTTTTTATGATGAAATTAACAAAAAATTACACAAATATCTTAATATATACATATGTTCTTTGTTTATTTTTAATAAAAATACATTTATTTACACAACATTATTTTGAATGAAGTCTTTTGAAATATTTCGTAGTTGAAATGAAGTTGTGGATTAGCAGTTAGCAGATCTGGTTTGATATGATGGCAGATGATGAAATTCTGTCCTCCACTGACCTTGAATGTGTCGATTATCAAATGTATGGTCAAGATCAATGGTGAAATAGTTTCTGTCATTTTTAAGCATTAAAAAGTTATGAAGAACTACTGTGGCTAAAACAATTTTTGTCTACATTTTTTGGGGACAAAAGCATTTTCTAAAGGGTGTCCCAAGAAGAACGCAATTTTTAAATTTTAAATAAAACACAGATATTTAAAAAAAAATGGTGAAACTTTATTATATCGTAAAGTAGACAGAATGAGGTTATGTATGGAACAATATATCGTGCAGATGGCCGCCGCGGCTTTGCTGGCATGCACGCGATCTTTTAATGAAATTTTCAATGACCGTTTTGCATGAATGCTGCGGTATTTCATTAATGCAGCGTCCAATTTCCTCTTTTAAGGCTTGAGTCGTCGTCGGCTTATTCGCGTAAACCATCGACTTCAAAAAACACCAAATAAAAAAATCTAATGGTGTTAAATCGCACGATCTAGGCGGCCAATTCCGATCTCCAAAACGCGAAATAACACGACCGGGAAATGACTGATGCAGCAATTGAATTGTTTCTCTGGCTGTATGACATGTGGCGCCGTCTTGTTGGAACCACATGCCCTCCACATTCATTTCTTCAATTCTAGGCAAGAAAAAACTGGTTATCATTTCACGATACCGAACACCATTGACTGTTTGCGCTTGACCTGCCTCATTTTCATAAAAAAAAGGTCCAATGATTCCTCCAGCCCAAAAACCACACCACACAGTGACACGTTGAGGATGCATTTGCTTCTCGTGAATCACTCGAGGATTTTCCTCACCACAAATGCGACAATTCTGCCTATTGACGAAGCCATCAAGATGAAAATGGGCCTCGTCACTGAAGATGATTTTATCGGCAAAATCAGCATTTTCATGTTGTCTCTCCAATACCCAATTAACGAACTCCCTTCGCTGTCCATGGTCAGCTGGCTTCAGTTCCTGAGTCAATTGAACTTTGTATGCATGAAGATGCAAATCTTTCGTCAAAATTCGCTGCAAAGTGGATTTGGAGACACCAATTTGTTGAGCTCGGTGTCGAATTGAGGTGGATGGAGTTTGAGCGACATTTTCGGTCGATCGACCTGGTCGATGGCGCGTTGTTGTCTTTACATCACTAACAGACCCAGTTTCAGCAAATTTATCCATTAATCTCTTTACAGTTGACTCTTTTGGAGCATTATTGTGACCCCAAATTGATCGCAATTTGCGAACTGTAGCCGCAAAACTTTCACCATTTTGGTAAAACAATTTCACAATGAGAATGCGTTGTTCAATCGTGTAGCCCTCCATTTTTACTAACCTCGTACCTTCTACTAGCAAACAATAACAATTGTTCAAATGTCAAACAATGACACTTCGAATGTTGCCAGATTTAAAAATTGCGTTCTTCTTGGGACACCCTTTATATTTATAATTTTTTTTTTTTTTATCAGGCTCAAGATCATAATTTTTAATGTTACTAACGAATAGCAAACACTAATTTATTTTATTCAATGGAAAAAATTGTAAGGATCAGCGCTAGAGGGAGTGCACACTTTCGACCCGAACGACCAGGTCATCTTCAGCCTCCTTCTGAACCACCCAACACAAATAACTCATGGTTTTGAACAGGCATTTATGTCACACACTCTAAGGAAAATGACTATGTGAAATTAATTTTTTCATTAGTGAATGATTACCCGTACAAATGAGCTTTTTCCATCTATTTATAGAATACCCTTTGGCAATCATCCTCGATTATCGAAGCACAAATTGACAGGGTTGCCATTCCAATTGTTAATGTTTCCATTTCTGGGAACGAATTGGGAATCTGGCATTTGTACGGGTAATCATTCACTAATGAAAAAAAAATTTAATTTCACATAGTCATTTTCCTTAGAGTGTGTGACATAAATGCGTGTTCAAAACCATGAGTTATTTGTGTTGGGTGGTTCAGAAGGAGGCTGAAGATGACCTGGTCGTTCGGGTCGAAAGTGTGCATTCCCTCTCGCGCTGATCCTTACAATTTTTTCCATTGAATAAAATAAATTAGTGTTTACTATTCGTTAGTAACATTAAAAATTATGATCTTGAGCCTGATAAAAAATTATAAATATATAATTAAAACAGATAGATCAAATAATGTACAAAATTTACATATAAAAAACATAGGGCACGATGTAATTTATAATCTAATATAACAAACAACACTTAAATATGTTGTGACGTAAAAAATATTAGTATGCCAGATTCCCAATTCGTTCCCAGAAATGGAAACATTAACAATTGGAATGGCAACCCTGTCAATTTGTGCTTCGAGAATCGAGGATGATTGCCAAAGGGTATTCTATAAATATATGGAAAAAGCTCATTTGTACAGGTTATCATTCACTAATGAAAAAATTTAATTTCACATAGTCATTTTCCTTAGAGTGTGTGACATAAATGCCTGTTCAAAACCATGAGTTATTTGTGTTGGGTGGTTCAGAAGGAGGCTGAAGATGACCTGGTCGTTCGGGTCGAAAGTGGTACTCCCTCTAGCGCTGATCCTTACAATTTTTTCCATTGAATAAAATAAATTAGTGTTTACTATTCGTTAGTAACATTAAAAATTATGATCTTGAGCCTGATAAAAAATTATAAATATATAATTAAAACAGATAGATCAAATAATGTACAAAATTTACATATAAAAAACATAGGGCACGATGTAATTTATAATCTAATATAACAAACAACACTTAAATATGTTGTGACGTGAAAAATATTAGTATGCCCGATTCCCAATTCGTTCCCAGAAATGGAAACATTAACAATTGGAATGGCAACCCTGTCAGTTTGTGCTTTGAGAATCGAGGATGATTGCCAAAGGGTATTCTATAAATAGATGGAAAAAGCTTATTTGTACGGGTAATCATTCACTAATGAAAAAATTTATTTTCACATAGTCATTTTCCTTAGAGTGTGTGACATAAATGCCTGTTCAAAACCATGAGTTATTTGTGTTGGGTGGTTCAGAAGGAGGCTAAAGATGACCTGGTCGTTCGGGTCGAAAGTGTGCACTCCCTCTAGCGCTGATCCTTACAATTTTTTCCATTGAATAAAATAAATTAGTGTTTACTATTCGTTAGTAACATTAAAAATTATGATCTTGAGCCTGATAAAAAATTATAAATATATAATTAAAACAGATAGATCAAATAATGTACAAAATTTACATATAAAAAACATAGGGCACGATGTAATTTATAATCTAATATAACAAACAACACTTAAATGTGTTGTGACGTGAAAAATATTAGTATGCCAGATTCCCAATTCGTTCCCAGAAATGGAAACATTAACAATTGGAATGGCAACCCTGTCAATTTGTGCTTCGAGAATCGAGGATGATTGTCAAAGGGTATTCTATAAATAGATGGAAAAAGCTCATTTGTACGGGTAATCATTCACTAATGAAAAAATTTAATTTCACATAGTCATTTTCCTTAGAGTGTGTGACATAAGTGCCTGTTCAAAACCATGAGTTATTTGTGTTGGGTGGTTCAGAAGGAGGCTGAAGATGACCTGGTCGTTCAGGTCGAAAGTGTGCACTCCCTCTAGCGCTGATCCTTACAATTTTTTCCATTGAATAAAATAAATTAGTGTTTACTATTCGTTAGTAACATTAAAAATTATGATCTTGAGCCTGATAAAAAATTATAAATATATAATTAAAACAGATAGATCAAATAATGTACAAAATTTATCTGTGTTTTATTTAAAATTTAAAAATTGCGTTCTTCTTGGGACACCCTTTATATTGACTAAACGTTAGCCACACTTTAGTATTTCACACTCAGAATTTTACTTATCAATTGAACTACTGCGTCACCAAGTACCCGTATTTATATGAGTAGTCAGTTATTCTAATTATTTCCAGTTTATTACGACACTAGATTTTTCCAGCTGTCAAAATTCGCGTGAAGAAATTTCTCGTCGTATAAATTTCTTGTAACACTACCGTCCACTTAAGCCTGTTCGTCCCGAACAGACATAGCTATTCCTTTTCCATAGTTGGCTAGTCGTTCTAGATGAACGACCTTCATTTTGGACCTTGGGCTCTGATGTTTTTGTATTCTGTATACCACATCATTCAACCTTTTAATTACTCTATAGGGGCCGCCCCAATGCGTTTGTAACTTGAATGATAGTCTTTTTTTCCGTTGCGGGTTAAATAGCAGAACCAGCTGACCCTCATTAAATCCTTCAGAATTTGCTGCCCTATCGTACCTCGCCTTCATCTTATCGCTGACTATTTTAATTCGATTGTGAACAAACTCATGAAGCTCATTAAGGTCTTCTTGTTCCCGGGAAGCGTTGTCGTTGTCTTTATCTATAGCGGCGGGCTTAACTCCAAATCGCCAGGCAATTTAAGTTCCGTTCCGAAAATAATTTTTGCAGGTATCCGGGAGGTAGAATCGTGAACAGCCGATCTATATGCCAGCAGAAATTTAGGGATGTGTTCGTCCCAGTCCTTCTGATGTGCACTGAATAAATTTTCTTAAGTATTCCTCTAAAGTGCGATTGAATCTTTCTTGTTTTTCTTATACCATACAACTCACACATTTCCTTAAAGATAGCAGATTCAAAATTCCTTTCCTGGTCAGAGTGTAATTCTAATGGAACACCGTAGCGGCCCAAGAAACATTTTTGCGGACTCTCCGACATAAATCCGGTTCTACTACACTTTTACGGACCGTAAATACGTATCCGTCAAAGCATGTACGTAAATGGAACATTAACGGACCGTATAATTGAATTTTCGAAAACAGTACGTTTTGAATCCGTTTTGGTGCATCCGTTTCATTAGTATTTCTTCCGTTGCTTTTAAATTCGTTTTGGTGTCAAAAACGAATAGTTTAAACATGTCTGTGATCATTATACGGGTCGCACGCTAAAGTTTAGAAAAACAGATACACCGAAAATAAATTTAATTTGAGGTAAATATTTATGAAATTTAAAACAATGCAATTTTACAAATAAAAATATTGTCTGCCAGTTCATAATAGATTTTGTTAAAAAATTTGCAAATTTGCGTTATATGCTACATCATTTCGTAAACGCCACTAATTAAACCAAAATTAAAATTTTGTTTTATTTTTTCATGATATTCAATGGGCCATAACCGCAGTAATGGATAGAGGTGCTAGTTATGCTGGAGATGAATATTTCATTTAATTAAATTTGTAAACGTTTTATTTTGTTATTTTATTTTATTACATATCTATATAAATACATTTAAAGAAAAATACTATAATTTGTAATTCAAAATTAAAAAATGTTGGCATTTACATAAATCCGTTTTTTGTTGGAAAAAAACGGTAGGAATACGGATCCGTAAACGGTCTGTCATTGACGGACTTTCAACGGACAACTCCGTTTTTCATCCGATATATCCGGTCCGTCATAGACGGACTTTTAACGGACAACTCCGTTTTTCATCCGATATATCCGGTCCGTAAACGGTCCGTCATTGACGGACGGATCCAGAATCCGGTACGTAAATGGAATTGGATTCAGTTAATGATGGACCGAAAACGGTACGTAAACGGAACGTATTGTTTGTTGGGGGCACACCCAGTTGTTCACAAATGCGCTTATTATCGTTCTGGCTTCCTGGTTCGGTATAGCGTATACCTCAGGCAATTTACTTAAATAGTCGATCACCACCAGCACATAACGGTTTCCGGAATTACTGACGGGTAGGCCTCCTGTCTGCTTTGGCTGACATAATTTTTGACACTATGGGGTCATTTTGTTGCGCCGCTGACCAGGCTTCACTTGACTCAATATGCGTTAGTCTTATATCAACGATGTACTCTTTTCCTTCAGCCCTCGAACAATGTTTGCACTCTAAATTGCAGGGGCGTCTTGAAAGGGCGTACGCATTGCAATGCTTTATGCCTTTCCTGTACTCGATGCTGAAATCATAGCTTTGAAGTCGTTCAATCCAACGAGCTAGCTGCCCTTCTGGTTGTTTAAATTGCAGCAGCCACCTGAGTGCAGAATGGTCGGTTCTTAGTTGAAAGTGCTGACCATACAAATACTTGTGGTAGTGCTTTACACATTCTACCGCCGCCAAGAGTTCCCGTCGCGTTACGAAGTAATAGCATATGACTTTTTCGGTTCCATTGATCACCTGCGAAAGCACACACATAATAACTCCTTGAGCCCACGACTTCTTGGGCTTCACCCCAATGAAATGTAGACTTGCAGCCACATGGCAAAATTTGGTGCAAATCGTCGGTAGTATGTGCAGAAAGCTGCGCAACTCGTGAAGATTTTTCGGGCGAGGCCAATCTTTTACAGCCCGAATCTTATCTTCATCGGTTGATATACCCTCTGCAGTTACGCGGTGCCCTAAATACTTAACTTCCCTCAGGAACAGTGTACATTTCTTTGTGCTAAGCTTGAGTCCAGCCGCATATATTCGCCTTAAAACTTCTGCTAAGTTCTTCAGGTGTTCATCGAAAGTTTTTCCCATGACAATTATGTCATCAAGGCACACTAGGCAAGTTTTCCAGTGGAGTCCTTTCAGCACATTTTACATTAACCGCTCGAATGTTGCTGGAGTATTGCAGAGTCCAAAGGGCATCACATTAAACTGCCATAATCCCTCACCTGTGCTAAAGGCAGTTTTCTCCTTGTCTTGGTCACAAATTTCAACTTGCCAATAACCACTTTGCAAGTCCAATGTGGAGAACCATTTAGTTCCTGCTAGCGTGTCTAGAGTGTTCGCAATTCTCGGTAGCTGTCCTTTTTGGTGATATCGTTTAGTTTTCTGTAATCAACACAGAATCGGGTGCTGTCATCTTTTTTCATAACTAAAACTATAGGCGAGCTCTATGGGCTAAAAGATGGTTCAATTACTCCACTACGCTCCATTTCGTTGACTAACTCCTTTACTTCATTTCGTTTTGCTAGAGGAATACTTTTGGGCGCCTGCTTTATTGGCCTCGCTTCACCAGTATTTATTCGGTGTTTTACAATTGCCGTTCTTCTCTGACTTTCGGTTTTCATGGCGAAGACAGAGCCGTATTTCCTGATTAGCTGTTTGGCTTTATTTCTATCAGGCGGCGCCAGTTCTTTTATCCATTTTTCCACATATTCTGCCAGCATTTCTTGATCTTCAACGGACGTACTAGCAGGTCCAAGTTCTTTTTGCAACTGATTATTGCTTCTGGCGCAGTACATTTGGCTATTTCAGAGTTCGCTTTGACAACTTTTTCATAATTTCATAGGTTCAGTACTCTTACAGGAACTCTTTTGTCTTTGCTGGTTTTCACGAGGGCTTTCGATGTTATTAGGTCACTTTTTATTTCTGTTGGTTCTACCACCCACAAGCTGCTGTCCTCACAATCTCCCTCCATACGCACCCATACTAAAGTTTCTGCCCGTGCTGGTAGTTTTTGATGGCTGATGGTAACTAGCTTTCTTACCTGATCCTCGCGTTCATATCAAACACAAAGGGGTATTTCAACATTCTGCCAAATCATAACTTTTTGCCCCATATGAAGGTTAATGCCGTGCCTAATTATTAAATCTGCACCAATAATTATTTCATCCACAATATCGGCAACAATAAATACGTGACTGACGCTTATGTTGGCAATTGGCAAATAGTTTCACATTTACCTTACCATAGACAGAAGCATGCTCTCCAGTAGCTGTTCGCAAACTTACCCCGTGCAATGGTTCAACTGGCTTTCTAATTATATCGGGCCTGATGATGCACTGTGATGCCCCTGTATCTATGGTTAAAATGTGCTTTTGCCGGTTGATGCACCCATAAGCAGTAAGATTGCTTTTCCCCTGCTGTGCTACTGATATGGAGATTGTGGGGCCATCGGTTGTGGGAGCTAGCTCATGCCCCGTAGTGCTAGCTCTTTTTGGTTTAACGGTGACTCTAGGTGGTTGCTGATCGGACCCAGGGCTTCTCGGTGCTTTGCAGTTTCGCTAAAAGTGTCCCACTTTACCGCATTTGTAGCATTTCTCCTTCAGTTTGCCTCACTTTTCACCTAACTCCCTCTGTTAACTTCGTGCTCGAGGCTACGCACCTTAAATATTTGTGGCTTGGAAATCACCTTCCAAGTCTCTTGAGGCAGCGCGAATGAGACAGTTTCATCAAAATTCGATTTCTGCCTAGCACACACCGCATGTCTCATATCAGAATCCCGAATTCCATTCACAAATGCTTCAATTTTGATTTTCACCTGGATAAGTTAGCTGCACCAACCGCTCAATCTCTGTCGCAAAATCTTGCAATGACTCATTTGCTTTCTGCAGTCTACCTCTTCGTTCCATTCTGTATATTTCTATTTAGTGTTCGCCACCATACTTTTGCTGCAGTGCCACCATTATGTAGTCATAATTATTTCTGCAGGTGATTGGCACACTAGAATTTCTGCAGCGTTTCCTTTTAAGGCCAGAATCAACTATATAGCTTCTTCTTCGATGTTCCACATATTTCTGGAGACAACTGCCTCCAACTGGAACTTAAAAACATTAAACGGTATGCTGCCATCGAAAGTAGGGGCCTTTGCTCTTCCAGAACTTTTCTGAATAATTCGTACTGGACCCTCTTGACATTGGAGATTATTTACTTTATTTTCTAGATCTTGTAGTTTTTTTTCAACATCTTTGGTTTGTACCTCGAATCTATCTACGCCGTTCTCTAGGTCGGAAACTCTTTTGGAGACCTCAGAGATTTTCTCATTAGTGGCTCTAGAAGTTTCTTGAAGTTTTTCTTCCACCTTAGCTAACAATTCCTCGTTGTCTGCTCTCGACGTTTCTAGCAGTTCCATTTTTATCTTAGCTAAAAGTTTTTCGTTGTCTGCTTTCTAAGCTTCTAACATTTTCATGTTGTCTACTCTAGAAGCTTCTAACATTTTCATGTTGTCTGGTCTAGAAGTTTCCAACAGTTTCTCATTTTTTTCCATCTTAGTTAGCAGTTTCTCGCTGTCTGCTCGAGAAGTTTCTATTTTTATGATAGCAGCAAACATTGCGCTTAACTCCATATTACCTTCTAATTTACGGGTACTAACCTCCATTTCTTCTTTTCATCACTGCTTCTAATTTTGCAATCTCACTTTTGACACCAATTGTTACGATTTTACCCTTTAATCGTTGATCTATTTACCTTTTAAATAAATCGAGTTCTTTCTATATTGCAAATAATAAACACTGTTTGAAATTATTTATAGCTCTATTTATTTACAACATTAACTAAAAATTTCAGAAAAACACTTTAGTAGTACACTTTATTTACACGATGTTTATAGACTAAACGTTAGCCACACTTAATTTCTTCACACTCAGAGTTTTACTTATCAATTGAACTACTGCGTCACAAAGTATGAGTAGTCAGTTATTCTAGTTATTTCCAGTTTATTACGACACTAGATTTTTCCAGATGTCAAAATTCGCGTGAAAAAATTTCTCGTCGTAGAAATTTCTTGTAACAATATGTTAACACACGTAAATATTTTATGAAAATCGTTACATTTAAAAACATTTTTATCAATTATTATATATTAAATTTTGTTTGTTTATAATATTTTTGTTTTGCTAAAACGACTTAATTAGGACCTCTCCAACATACACTTCAGGATGCACGAATATTTCAGGATCACAATGTTTGGGATTTTTCTAATACGATTAGAATGCAGAAACCTGAAATTTTAGAAATTAGGGATATAAATGCTGAAAGAGGTGCGATACCAAAGACATCTAGACCTAACGTGGCAGTTAATCTTATTGACGGTCTCGAAGAAGAATTGCCAGAACAAGGAGCCATGAATTAACAGTCCACTGTGGAGAATGAAATGAGATCTCTTAGGACTGAAATGTCAAGGCTAATGAAAGAAGGTTAAAACGACATGATGAGGCAAATCAATGAGGCTATAGAACCACTGAAAAATCAACAAAACACTGCTGCAAATACTTTAGATTCTGCCTCTAATAGAAGTAGTTTTCCCGGGAGGAGAAAAGTATGTTAATTCAATATGGAACAAGGAATAGGTGATCAAATGCCGGCTATACGTCAAAATAATGGTCAGTACAATATTAATAATAATAGTTATTCGGAAAGGTGATTTAATTTAAATTATAATCCACCTGAAAAGCCAGCTGAATATAGTTGTATAAATAGAGGTTTTGATGAGGGTCAGAGATTTTCAAATATTTTATCGAATGCTCAAATGTTTCCGCATATGACACAAACCGCAATGTTAGACCCGTGGAGGGCAAAATAAGAATTGATAAATTGGATATTTATTTCAAAGGTTCAGGTAGTGTTTCCATAGAAGATTTTATTTTTCGAGTTTAGCTTCTATAGTCACAATATGCTATACCTTGGGAGGAAGTTCTTCGAGACTTCCATAAACTGTTAAAAGGCCAGACCAAAGAATGGTTTTGCCTATATTTGAAAACCCAAACGGTTTAACTCTGCGTTTAAGCCTATTAAAACAATTCCAATAAAATCGTAGTGATTTTGAAATTATGCAATAAATAGTGAAAAACGACAACAGGCAAATGAATCACTAGACAATTATTTTCATTCATTACTCATTCTCCGTTCTAAACTTCGTACCCCAATCCCAGAATATGAGATGATCAAGGCATTGAAGAGAAACGTTAGGGAACATGTAGCCAGATTGATTTATCCAATGGCTATATATAACAAAGAACAATTGAGAGAGGAATGCAAGGAAACTGAAAAGCGATTCCACAGGGTTTAAGATATACCGCTCATAAAAATATTAATGAAGTTTTTTGTAATACCTTAATGCCTGAATATGATGATTCGGATATAGCTATAGCTGAAGTCGTGACTCAGCGGGATAAAAGGGAACTAAAGTGTTGGAATTGCAAACTTTTTGGCCATACATATATGGAGTGCGAATACACAGTTAACAATATTTTCTACTAGTGTGGTTTAGCAGATACAGTGCTTTCCAAATGCCCCAAATTTCACCCGGAAAACATTCGCAGGGGCATGACAGCAGCGGGCGCGTCACGCTCCACTCAAACGTCCGCTCACCAAAAGCATAGGCACCATGACCGAAACTGAATTACCTGTAAAAAAACATAGCTTAAGTATTTAAAGTAAAACATATAAAAAAGATACTTCACCCATAATAATAAGGAAATCCTATGAGGATAGATTAAGAAACTATATAGCTGTTAGGAGTAAAATTTTTGGCAATAAGGGTTCGGAACCACTGGATTTTTATACATCTGAATATAAGAAGGCCAGATCAAGGTATTCGAACAGAAAGGAAATCAGAAAATCCGGTATCGCGTCGATTAAATCCGTTTATAGAATCTATGACAACGATCCCAGAGTTTTTGCAGATATTATCCTGGAATATAAGAGTATAAAAGGATTATTAGATACTGCAGCCTCTCTGAGTGTGTTGGGAAAAATTTTTTAGAGTTGTTAGATGAAATAGGAGTTAGAGCAGATAGATATTATTCAAACGTTAGGACAGCGGCAGGTCGCGCCCATAAGGTCTGTGGCAAAATTACGCTACATGTGAAACACCGTGATCAGGAACATAGCATAATATTTTACTTGTTTCCCTCGTTATAGCAAAATGTTTATCTTGGTATAGATTTCTGGCGAAAATTTAATCTTGCACCAGGTATTTTCAGCGTCGATGAAATAGAAATTAACAAATTAGCCATGAACAACAGAACAACATAAATTGAGTCCGCAGCAACATCGACAACTAGAATATTGAATTAGGCAAAACTAACCTTTAAAAACATAATATTCAATTGATTCCAGATTCTTTACTTTTTAAAGAAAGGCATTACCCTGTTTCACTGAAAGGCCAAGAACTACTTTATGAGGAAGTTGATAAGATCTTAGAGTTAAGTGATATCGAAGAAAGTGAGAGTCCTTGGAACAATTGGGTAACAATTGTGTGTAGGCCAGAAAAAAATAGCCTGTGTTTAGATGCCCGTAAACTGAATGATATTACGGTAAAGGATGCGTACCCCATTCAAAATACCGAAGGCATTCTCAGCAGAATTGATGAAACCATTTATATCCGTAGTGTAGATTTAAAATTCGCCTTTTGGCAAATATATCTGGAACCAAAATGCAGGGAGTTAACAGCTTTTACAATACCGGGTAGGCCACATTTTCAGCATACAGTAATGCCATTTGGACTCTGTAATGCGGCGCAAAGACTTTGCCGACTCATGGACAAAGTAATTCCACAGAAGTTAAAAAATAGCTTGTTCATATATCTAGATGATTTGCTGATAATATCCAGGGATTTTGATACCTGTTTAAGAAAGGCAATTTAAAAAAGTATTTTTTGTTTTAAAGAGAAAAAATATTTAGGTTTTGTAATTGGAGTCGGAACATTACGCACTGATCCGCAAAACATAGAGGCCATTGAAAACATACCGATTCCTCGAACACCATGGCAAGTTAGAAGCTTTCTAGAAACAGCTGGGTGGTACAGGAGGTTCATTAAGGACTTCGCTGTAATTTCTGCACCACTCAGTGACACCCTGAAAAAAGGCATCAAGTTTAAAATGTCTGAAGAAGCATTGGCGGCATTTGAAGAATTAAAAAGAGCATTGACAACAGCTCCTGTACTGGTCCAACCCAATTTTAAACGTCCTTATTTTATACAGTGTGATGCGTCACATGTTAGTGTTGGAGCGGTTCTTTATCAAAAAAATTATAATAATTGCGAAAGACCGATAGCTTTTTTCTCCCAAAAATTAAACGGCGCTCAGCTAAATTACACAGTCACAGAAAAAGAGTGTTTGGCAGCGGTCCTTGCAGTTAAAATATTTAGACCTTATGTGGAACTAATGCCTTTCACAATAATCACCGATCATGCCAGCTTAAAGTAGCTGATAACGCTCAAAGATTTAAGCGGTCGGTTGGCACGTTCTGAAAATATGGTCGTTCTGAAAATATGGTCGCTGATATGCTGTCACGATCAGTCAAGGATCTAGAGGTGGAAAAAGTAGATTTATTAGATTTTGAAATTTAGAATTTGATTCCCTAAAATAAAAAGAATTGATACAGAATATAGAGGAAAATAGTGATCAGTTACCTGACCATACTTTTGGTACCCCAGAAATCATTCACTCAGATAATGGCAAACAATTTATATCTCAGGAGTTTCAACGAATAATTTCATCTTTCAAAATTAACCATATGAAAACACCACACTATGGCCCGCAATTAAACGCCTCTGAGGGTGAATCAATCAGTTCTTGCCGGTATTAGAGCCTATCTGGAAAACGATCATTGTGATTGGGATGCCCATTTAACGGAAATAGAGTATGCATACCGTAGCTCGATACATGAGGCAATTGGAACTAGTCTTTATATGGCATTATTCGGTCAGCACTGACTATGCGCTAGTTCGAAAACTGCAATCATTAGGTGAACCGGATGTTAATATTATAGAAAGGAAAGATAATTTACAATTAATAAGAGAATCCATGAGAGATAACCTACATAAAGCGAATGAAAAAGGAGAAAGACAATATAATAACCGTAGCAGAGAAGTTAGTTTCACACCAGGTCAAGAAATATTATGTTCTAAGTGATTTTAAGAAAAACTTTAACACTAAATTCAGAAAATGTAGGGTACTTCGCGTTATTGGCAATAGCATGTATGAAGTCGAAACACCTCAAGGGAAGGGAAATGGAGTTTTCCATGTAAAAGACTTAAAGCAATAATATGTGATATTTAAGTAATCGTGCAATACTTACAATTATTTCTTTACACAATTTTGTTGAATGTTTGTGCCGTCTCCTTTTACAAATTTTACACCGAATATTAATGTTTTGGTTGTTTCGTGGAAAGTCCTATTTGCCATTCAGAATCTGTGATATTTTTTTAATGGCTCCTACAATATTTACAATTAGAATTGATTATTTATTTAAAATTTTATTTTCATGTTTGTGATGTCCCGTTTTACAAATATTGGATTGGACGGATTATATATCTATTGGATGTGCACTGAAATCTGTAATATTTTTTTAAGACTTCTTGACGATTAGTAGAACATACTAGCTAGTACCTGAAATGGAAAATAAATTTGACACAAAGTACCATATCCTTTTATAATATATCATTATAATACTTCCCGTAAATAATTAAATAATGATATAAATTCAGGTACCAAGAACAATTATGCAATCAGGTAGTATTTTTTTTAGCGTCAGCAAATTTGCATTATTATTTTCATGGTCCTACGCTCTGAAAATTTCTTGGTCATCTCTTGCTGCGAATATAAAAAAATAGAAACTATTTGGTTGAAATAGTTTGTCATTTTGATTGGCGTTATATTTATTTTTATGAATTCATCATTTTAGAGTTCTAGTTTTATTTCTGGTTATTTGTTGCATCGTTATGTTATGCTGTGTATGTGTGTTTTTTTTTGTGTTGTTGTGTTTGGTTGTTTTGTACCAACAATTGAGTTGCATCACACAGACAGATTTATATGCTTATTACTGAAAAGGTGAAAAATATTTATATTAGATATATTTTCTATTATACTATATGTTAAATGCAAAACTCTTAAATTTATTATTTTTAAAGGTGGTACCACTTTGGTACCGACTGGCCCACCAGGGTTAATCTTCAGTTTGAGTTACACTAAATCTAACTCATAGAACCGCTTATGGCTTATAAGGCATTGTCTGTCACCTTCTCTTTCTCTGCTAGTTTTTGTATTAGCTATATTTTTTCTGTATCGTTTTGGCTGTACATACTGCACGACGTGTTACATACTCCAGCTACACTTTGTAAAAGGTAACCTTATATTTAATAATAGATTGAGAATTTGTCTCTTTATTAACCATTTAACTTTTTTGTCTTTTTATTTGCTTTCTCGCATCTACGGCAAACACTATACATATGTATAGACGAAAATACAAAGCAACCATATTTCTTTACTACGGTTAAAGATTTATTGGTTTTACTAATATGATACTCAGAGCCATCAACGAATATTAAATTAATTTTCGGTTGTAATGGATCTGTAGCTTCGTTATGGTACGACCTATTTTTGTTTTTTTGTAGTTGTAAATAAAAAGATGTGTTGCCTTGCACTCAAGTGCGTTCGTTATGTCTGGTAGTTCATTACAATTTAGATATACTTTGAAATTGAAAATTTATTGCAATTTATGATTAGATTCCTTTTAGCCTCTGCTGTGTGAAGTACATACTTTTAACATATGTATGCTTCGTTGTTTGTTTTGGTTTTGTCTCAATAAGACAAGTTTAGGTCTTTACAATTTCTCTAATTGTTAATGTTCTTTTTTACGTTTTTAAAATGATCGATTCAATTGTAGCAAAATATGCATTAACAAAACGATGCAGTTCCTTTACAAATTGATTGTTCGAAGACATTCGGATAACGTGGTTATCATCTGGCTACAGCAACAGGAAAATATTATTGGTTTTTGGTTTTCCCATAAATATTCTTGTCAAACCCACAAGAAAGAAATCAGACTAATAAATTATTGATACTGGTGCTGTTCAGAAACCCGTTTTCCAATATTCCGCGATATACCTAAGACATCAAATATTGTTTTTATACCTAAGACATCAAATATTGTTTTGATCAAATTTGAAACAAGAATTAATAGAGTTTAAGCCTTGGTTATCACGTTACTAGAGGACTACTTTTGGCGTATGCGTCAAATCAATAGGTAAATTCGTTTACTATTCTCAGTCAAGTCCAGTAAGAAGTACTCGGTAACAATTTACAAAAAGCAAGAAAAATTTATTGGAATCTTGAAAGTCCTTAATAATATTGTTGGCCACAAAATGTTGCTTTTACAAAATCTTTATTAAATAACAATATATGTATTAAAACAAATGTTTCAAAAGGAATGAAAAATTCTTGTTGTAAAATATTGGGAAGAAACATTGTGTAGGGTTTTCTTTTACCTGTCCACATGCGGCAAGGTGCTAATACAATAATCACTGAAGGTTGGAAATAGCATCAATAATTCTGATGTCAAGTTTACATGGGGTTTCAAACATAATTTACCTGTCGTTAAAATTCCTCCAGATCTCTTACATATAATTTGGATACGATAATGGCACCGTGTGGCCATTATCCAAAATAATTTGTACTTTTATTTGTGCACTGTAGAGTGTTTATATTTGCTTTGTATTTGCACGTTTTGTATAATTGTTATATTTTATGTTTTTTTTTTGAGATTGTCACATTTTTGTTTATATACATAAGTTAGATTATGTGTCCTTTGCACATATCAAAAATTAATAAAATAAATACAAGTGCCTTTTGGTCGCTTTGTATAACACTAGGCAACAGCCATTTTGTTATTTGGTTCTAGCATACTTTTTCTCATGGATTTGGACCTACTGAACACGAAAATGAATTTTAAAAATTTTTCTGTCGATTGGTTTGCGAGATACAAATTTTTTAATTTTTTTTTTTTAATTTTTGGAGGTACACTTACTATTTTGAGCATATCTTTAGTCTTCTTTGACCTATTTTATCCTACTACTACTCAAATTAAAGACAATTGAGCCGTCTACAACTTATTCTCAGAAAATTTTCAAATCGGGTTAGTAGTTTTGATGTTGGCGGCTTAAAAAGGTTAAAAAACTGCGTTTTTTTAGTAAAAATGTGGCTGAAAAATTCATATAAAAATTCATATAAAATGTAAAACGCGATGTTAACAGCGATTTTAATTTTTTTACGTATAGCTGACACTTTTCCAAAGAAAATAAGCCCTTACTTAACAAAATCTGATGACAAATGGCCGACTTATTATTTTTTTGGTAAACGACCGAAATTCCGCTATTTCACGATTTTTTGATTTTCATTATTTGCACAGCTTACCTACCCAACGCAAACGAATAAATACATTTGAACTTAATTTAAAATAAACAAATTAGTCTTCGTATATTATTTTTTAATTTATTTACAGCACTACATGCTCAATGTATCGCACAATTAGCTAAACTTCATAGTTCATAGTTCTTTACCAGATCCTCAACTATGTCCTTATAATTCGGGCTTTTGTTGTTTCCTAAAAAGTTTTCCACAACAAGCCTGAAGGAATTCCATGCTGCGGCTTCGATGGGTGATAACAGCTTTGGGAATTTTTCATCTTTCAACATTTTTTTTATCTCGGGTCCTGCGAAGACTCCTTCTTTAATTTTTGCCAGCGAAAGGTAAGGGAAAATTGACCGTAAATAGGCAAAAGCTTCACCTTCTTTGTCTAATTTTTTGGCAAAATTTTTAATCAAACCCAATTTTATGTGCAGCGGCTGAAGTATTATATTTTCACGGTTCTCTATTAGTGGTTTGCGCTGAACATTCGCTTCTCCAACTACAGGTTTCGTTCGTACCGGCCATTTTTTTTTTATATAATGCTGATCATCAGCGCGGCTATTCCAAAGGCACAGAAAACAGCAATGTCGCGTATAGCCTCCTTGGAGTCCACACAGAATGGCCACAACTTTAAGGTCGGCGCATATTTTCCAATTGTATTTCCTATACTCTATGCATTTCAGCAAAATGTCCATAGTTTCATAGTTCTCCTTTGAATGAACCGCATGAGCAATAGGAACAGATGGCTTTTCATTCCCATTATGTAAGAGAACTGCCTTCAAGCTCTCTTTGTTGCTGTCAATAAACAACCTCCATTCGTTGGGGTTGTGAATTTGGTGAAGCTCTTGGAACAAGCCTGAAATGTCGCTGCAAAAACATATTTGGTCTTTCTTTGTATAAAATTTTGCATACTCCTTGTGACGGTTTCTGTACGCTGATACTTTCACTTCTGAAGCCGCAAATCCACACTGTATCATCCGAGACGCAAAAAGTTCGGATTTCTCCTTAGTGAGACCAAAATCGCGCACCCAATCGTTTAGTTCGGCCTGTGACAGTAATTTTCGCTTTGCACCCGGCTCAAATTCGCTTGCATTTGACTCAGACTCTTCTTCTGACGATTCTGCTTTTTGAAGAGATGCACCAGGGCACACTGGATATGGCACATCATGCGAATGTGGTACTGGAAGCGCAAACGATCCCACTTGAGCGTAGTTCCATTTAAAAAATCTTCCTACCCCACTGTTTGTGGTGAGGCAAAAATAACAGTCTGTGGAATGGCATAGCGGCTTTTTCCACATCATTGGTGTATCGAATTTCATATGGCGGCTAAAATTAAAATAAATTACTATATTCGCTATGTATAATGTGTTTAAATAAAAATTCTTACCTTCCGCCAGCTGCCCAGTTGGTTAAGATTATATAGCAAAGATCACACAGCGACTTAGGTGTCCATGGTTCGTGATATTTGGTGAAATACCAAAATAATTCAAATAGTGCAATTGTACTGCTGGAGTAAACTTGTGTGCGTGATTTTTTTTTATAAACTGGCCACAAACATTGCAGAAATTGTCTGGATCGTTCAAACACTCGAACACACGTAGTCTTTTACTCATTGTCTTCCTTGCGTTTTCTAAATATTAACTTCTTTACACTTTCACAGACAGTTTTGAAATGCAATTGATAACCGTGTCTCCTTATGTTTAAATATGTATGAGCATGTAGTGCTGTAAATAAATTAAAAAAAAATATACGAAGACTACTTTGTTTATTTTAAATTAAGTTCAAATGTATTTATTCGTTTGCGTTGGGTAGGTAAGCTGTGCAAATAATGAAAATCAAAAAATCGTGAAATAGCGGAATTTCGGTCGTTTACCAAAAAAATAATAAGTCGGCCATTTGTCATCAGATTTTGTTAAGTAAGGGCTTATTTTCTTTGGAAAAGTGTCAGCTATACGTAAAAAAATTAAAATCGCTGTTAACATCGCGTTTTACATTTTATATGAATTTTTATATGAATTTTTCAGCCACATTTTTACTAAAAAAACGCAGTTTTTTAACTTTTTAAGCCGCCAACATCAAAACTACTAACCCGATTTGAAAATTTTCTGAGAATAAGTTGTAGACGGCTCAATTGTCTTTAATTTGAGTAGTAGTAGGATAAAATAGGTCAAAGAAGACTAAAGATATGCTCAAAATAGTAAGTGTACCTCCAAAAATTAAAAAAAAAAAATTAAAAAATTTGTATCTCGCAAACCAATCGACAGAAAAATTTTTAAAATTCATTTTCGTGTTCAGTAGGTCCAAATCCATGAGAAAAAGTATGCTAGAAACAAATAACAGACAAAAGTTTGTTATTTGTGACCTAGTGTAATTATTTAAAGACAAAAGCCTAGTGGCTTGATTGAGTTCTGTAAATTAACTGCCTACTTTATTTTTCGTATTCTTTAAGCTTGCGCTGACACAAGTTACAACGTAAGCAAATAAAGTATTTGAGTCTACAGCTAAGCAAGTTTCATGTTACGTTAAATAAACAGAAAAATATTAAAATAAAATAAACAGAAATACAAAAGAAGGAATTCTTAACTATTGATAACTACTCCCCTCCTTGAATGAAGGCCGTCCTCGGTCTTCCCAATGATCTCTTCCAATGATTTCTTGATGCGGTTCAATTGTCTTTTCTCTTTGATGTTTTTATATATTTTGAATGCGATGAAAAAGACCCCAACTATTATAATGAAAGCAGTGGTCTCAACACAATATCTTCTTGTAGCTCCTGGAGATGTTCCAAGTTCTGGATATGCATTTCATGCAGGTAGGGTAGGCTCAGTACGTGTTCATGTTCCACTACTTAAATTTTTTGAATACTTGCCATTTCTGGGGTTCTACCAGTAACGCCATTTCGATTGACATATTTCGTAAAGTTGATGCTGACCTCATTTTCCAACAAAATAAGGAAAGTGCCTTGAACGCTTTGGGTTTCCGTCGTTTCGGTCACATTTGCAGCAACATCGTTCAAGATTATTATCCCATCCTCTATCACTGATATTTTTTCGAGGAGATCGAACTCCGTGTTGCATTTTGCAGGTGTGTTGGACATGATTTGTTTCGTACATGTTTCTTCCATGTTTAGTTTGCAGAACGTTGATGAAATGGAAGGTTTGCATTTTTCAACAGCGATTATTTGGTTTCCGCATTTCGCCACTATGTT
This sequence comes from Eustalomyia histrio, assembly GCA_949748255.1. Lineage (NCBI taxonomy): Eukaryota > Metazoa > Arthropoda > Insecta > Diptera > Anthomyiidae > Eustalomyia > Eustalomyia histrio. The sequence goes on from OX456524.1 coordinate 115,520,730, forward strand.
GCCTTCCTTGAAAGAAATTATTTTTTTATGGTGGGAGACGGGGAATGAGCTAATTCTTTTGCAGGACTGTTTTGGCCTTGGAAACCTAATGATAAAACTTAATATTTCATTATTTTGTAAAATCTTAATACCACTAACAACCATGACTTCTGTGACATTGGTCCCGGTAGAGTCATCACCTTTAACAATCGAGTTTACTTCGTCGCTGTCCAATATTGTTAAATCTATTATATTCGACTTGGCCAACCCGATAGACAAAATTAGACCTTCAAGGTTTATGATTGTCATTTTATTTCTAGCCAATAATATCTCGTATAAATATTCAGTATTCACTCCGCCTTTACTGTTTTCAGACAGCATTGAATTTACCACGTCCGTTAGTTTTTGTAATTGTTGGGCTGGCTTTTTCGAAATCGGGGGTACCTGCTATAATTTTCAGACCCGTTCCCAAAATGTTTAAGCTCCTTGAATGTCTATGATGAATCCTCAAAGCTGATATTAAGGTAGAAATATGGTCGACATCTGCCCAAATGATCTTTCCCATGTGGGATTGAGGAAATATTTTCGTCAGGTTCCCTGTGTCTCTAATTATTTCGTCATAAAAGGTAAGGTTTACGGTGTGTTTCATGTAACCGTACTCTTCCCACACTATGATATCTCCATCATAAATGGGGATGTATTATGCGTCTGAGTAATTAATTATCCTTGCCCTTATGGACAGAAATGCGGTGAGCAAGATAAGTCTAAAACAAAAGAAAACAAATAAATTAAAGTACTCCTTTCATTCTATCTCAGGTTGTCCTTATGGACCACCCTCCCTTTAATGAGAATCGTTGTTCCCAAATCGGCCTTAACGATTCCTTCCTCATACAGCGGAATCAGTTTGTTGCCCAATCTTTTGTTCGCCTTAACAAAAACCCTATCGCCCACTTTAAATTGTCTATCAATTCTGTCCCTATTGTGCGTCGACAGAAGGTTTGTTTGGGCATTAATTAGTCTTTCCCTAATAAAATCCCTCAATTCAAGTGGAGTGGTGTGGATTACCTCCAAGGGTGTTTTTCCCGTAACCGAGTGAATGGTCCTTTTATATTCTACGTTTGCTTGCAGTACCAGTTCCACCGTATCGCTAATATTCCTATCGATTTTAAAACAACGTGCAATTTCGCTAAGTGTACTGTGAAATCTCTCTACCTGACCATTCGAAGTACTATGCAATGGCGGTGCATTTATGATCTGTATATCGGATGTTTGTAAAATTGCCCTACTAGTTTCCGAGTTAAGAGACTTTTCGTTGTCGCAGAAAACAGTTTTCGTTCCAGAGTAAAAATTAATCAGCTGAAGTATAGGTATCTTTATATCAACTATTGTACGGGACTGGATTGGTTGAACAATTGTAAATTTTGAGAACTTGTCAACACAAGTCAGAAAATACTTCTTATCGGTGAAATAGATATCAACATGAAGAATTTCCCCCACATAGGTAGGAATTTGCGTTTCCTCAATAACGTGGTGTTTCGGATGTCTTTGATATTTAGCCCTTGAGCAGGTTTTACAGTTCGATACAATCTCCTTTGCAATTCTATCCATTTTGGGAAAATAATACTCTTTAATAGTCTGTTTTGAAATCTCTTGAGCCGCTCTATGAGCTCTGTTGTGTTCCATTAGGAGGATTTCCTTTTGATCGTTTGGATCGGAAATATCGATTACAAAAAGTTTACAGTGCCAGAATTTGAAATTTCCTTACCAAATCATGCTGCAGTATTGCCAACGTTGGCAAGGTACAATATATGGCATTTACGACATTGGGATTTATGACTTTTTCGACTATTTTAAAAAGATTTTGCCTGTTCGAAAATTGTAAAATATGTCTAATTTTTTTCCCAAAAATTATAAGGGTACGCGACGATCTGGTTTCTATAACAATTCATAGGCTTGTCAGTACTTGGAATGGTATAAGATAACGATACCTCGCTATGAATGGTTATATTTAAATCCTTCACGCCATACAGGTAATGCCGAAGAGTCTTTAGGGCCCAGACTATAGCCAAAAGTTCCCTTTCATTGGCTGCATAGTTTGTTTTGGCATGCGTGAGTGTTCTTGAAATAAATTGATATTGGGATAATACTGTGCTTAGCCCTAGCGCTGAAGCATCTGTCGTCAGATCGAAAGGTTTCCTGAAGTTCGGATACATTTACATAACATCTTCTGAAATGAGTATATCTTTTAATTTGTTAATTATCTGAACTTGTTCCTCGTTAAAATTATTTGGTACCTTTTTTGACTGACTAGCGCTTACTTTTCAGTTATCTCCTTTGAGTTCATCGGTTAATGGCTTTGCCATTTTTGCAACACCTTTAATAAAACATCTGTAATAATTTGTCAAGCCTAAAAAGGATCTTAGCTGAAAAAGATTTTACGGTTGGGGGTAATTTCTTATCGTATCGACCTTACTTGGAGTTGTACGTATGCCCCCTCTTGAGACCATAAAACCGAGAAATTCTACGTTAGATTTAAAGAACCTTGATTTTTCGGCTGAAACACGCATATTAGCCTGTAATAATTTTTTCAGGACCCAATCAATGTGTTCGTTTTCGGTTCTTGAGTAGATTATCACGTCATCTATATAGACATGACACGATTTTCCTATTTGGTCCCTAAGGACATCATCTATTGCCCGTTGAAAAATGCTGGGTGCGTTTTTCAGTCCGAATGAGTCTACAAAATTCATACTTCCCGCTGTTGACAGAGAAAGCTGTGTTCTCTCTGTCTTTTTCTAAAAGTTCTATCTGGTGAAAACCAGATTTCAAGTCAATAATAGTGAAATATTTCGCTTCACCCAAATTCGATAAAATCACCGATATATTCGGTGATTTTCTATGACAAGACGTTTCTTCCTATTTCCCTCATCGTCTAGACTCTTTTTGTCCACTACCCAAATTGGGCTATTATATGGGGACCCTGATGGTCTTATAATTTTGTTTCTTAGAAGATATTCTATCTCTTTGTTCACGAAATCGGATACCCCCATTGGATAGGGATATGACTTTGAGTAAATTGCGTCATTTGTATTTGTTCGGATGGTAGCTTTAATTTTAGTATTATAGGGCAGTGATTCATTAGCATCTGCGAAAACCTTAGGAATGTACTGTTCCGCCAATTTTATGTGGTTAACGTTTTCACATTGTAGAAACTTAATTTTTTCGATATTAGAATCAAATTTAATTTGACCCCTTGTAAGGTCAATGTTTGCGTCGATTTGTCGCAATAAATCGAGCCCTCTTATAGCATCGAAGGTTGGTATGTTATCCAGAATAAAAAATTTTTACCGAATATATTAACAACACATTTTTCAGAAACCGTATTGCGACCGTGAATTGAACGAACAGTAAAAGGTTTATGGACTCCCATGATTCCCTTTAATTCTTTGAAAGGTTTGATGTAATTTTTTGAAGCCCCCTTATCGACTAGGATTTTTATGTTTTTCCCAGCTAACGTTTTCTCTACGAATGGTAGCTGGGATTCTCCCCTAAAAAATTAATATAATCGACGTCGTCTTCTATATCTTGAGCTGCGCCCTCAGAGAGGTCACAATAATTTCGCCCCTCTGATTCCACGGACATGTTATTTATCCTCTGCATTTTCTGTCCCGTTTGTCTGTCGGATCCAGCTTGCCTCTTTTGATTATCCCGGAAATGTCCATAATTAGTTTTCTGTTTGAATTTGGATGATGAAGGGTCGACCTCCATTGGTTCTACATGGTTTTGGTTTGAGCTGTGGGTTTGGTTTTTACCAAAATGGGGTTGTTTTGGATGACTTGAAGTTTTCATGAAATGTGGATTTTTCCAATGACTTATTCCCGTTGTGGTTTCCGTTGGATTGATCCTTGAGAAAAGGAAAATTCTTAGTATTTAGACCGCCTCGAGTACGAAAGGCGGTTTTATTTGCAAAGGACGTTGCAAAAATGTATCTTTCATGATTTGATTCGACTTCTTGTGCCAAAGCTAAGGCGGTCGGCAAATCTTTCGGTTGTGATGCGAACAAAGTATCGCAAAGTGGTTTCTTTAAACCAGAAATGAATGTCCTAAGAGCATCCATTCTATATTTATCATTGAAGACTTGTGCCATGTCCCTTTCATCTGTCATTGTCGTTTTATTAGTTAATAGTGACAATTTCCTCTATATAGGGTCGAAGAATTCCATTACAGAAAGATCACCCTGTCTCAGAGTGCTCAACTCTTGTTCTATTAGGTAAATAGGACGTTTGTCCGCGTATGTGAAATTGAGTCTTGCCATAATGGCATTGAAGTTTAACACAGTGCCGAATGAGGCCAGAACGGCATCTGCCGCACCTCTTATTTTGTTCCTAATTATGGCCACGGCTTGGTAGTGCTTCGAGGAATTAGTATACCTCTCGAAAACTTTATACGCAGTATGTGCCGCCTGCCGCCAAGACACATATTGTTCTATACTCCCGCTAAATTCGTGTAGTGACTTCACCTCTTCAAGTGATTCATCACAAATAATACGAGGCACAAACCTTATTTCCTCATATTTCTCCAAAACCGGTGGTTTGAGAGGTTGAAATTCATTAAGCTTTTTTGTTAAATCACTAATTTTCCGGTCATACTCGATTTTTTGCACATCGACTGCCGCTTTCACAGCGGTGTTAATGAGAGCCTGAATATCAAGGGTCGTCGTAGTCATAGTGTCAAGTTTTAAAGCACTAAGTAAATTATTTAATTCGTTCATTAAAATTCACTGCACTTGTTAAAAATGATGGCTCTACTTACAATAGTTTCATTCTTATTCTGATATAATAATTATATTATATATTGCTATAATTGTTGATATTATTGTTGCCTCCCTCGTTGTTTGCTGTTGAGTTGATGAACTGCTTAATTGATAACTGATATAATTGTTGTCCGTTGTTTGTTGCTGAGTTGATGAGTTGCTTAAATAGTTGAAATTTTGATAATTGCTATCTCCAAATTATCCAGTTGGGCGCCAGTTAGATTATGTGTCCTTTGCACATATCAAAAATTAATAAAATAAATACAAGTGCCTTTTGGTCGCTTTGTATAATTATATAAAGACAAAAGCCTAGTGGCTTGATTGAGTTCTGTAAATTAACTGCCTACTTTATTTTTCGTATTCTTTAAGCTTACGATGACACAAGTTACAACGTAAGCAAATAACTTAAAGTATTTGAATCTACAGCTAAGCAAGTTTCATATTACGTTAAATAAACAGAAAAATATTAAAATAAAATAAACAGATATACAAATATATATATATATATATATATATATATATATATATATATATATATATATATATATATATATATATATATATATATATATATATATGTGCATAGAGCATGTTGCGGGGACGGGTTTTCGTTTTATATATATATATATATATATATATATATATATATATATATATATATATATATATATATATTCATTGCCCATTCTTTGAAGACATCTGTATATACAGCCAAAAAAGTCCCTATAAAATGCGCTGTGTCCAGTAAAATGTCTTCAGAGTAAACACTAGAATAACTAAAAGTTTGGCTGTATATACAGATGTCTTCAAAGTATGGGTAATGCATATATATATATATGTGCATGGCGCATGTTGCGGGGACGGGTTTTCGTTTCACAAGTTACTATGAAGACATTTTGTTACTTTGGGGACTGTCCACAAAGTTTTCATTATTCTACTGTTTACACTGAAGACATTTTACTGCATACAGAGAATATTATAGGGACTTTTTTGGCTGTATATACAGATGTCCTCAAAGTATGCGCGATGAATATATATATATATATATATATATATATATATATATATATATATATATATACATATATATATTACATATACTTTGAAGACATCTGTATATACAGCCAAAAAAGTCTCTATAATATGCGCTGTATCCAGTAAAATGTCTTTAGTTTATACAGTATATTAATTAAAAGTTTGAGGACGGTCCCCAAAGTAACAAAATGTCTTCATAGTAACTTGTGGAACGAAAACCCGTCCCCGCAACATGCTCTGTGCACATATATATATATATATACATATATATATATATGTGCACAGCACATGATGTGGGTTACTATGAAGACATTTTGTTACTTTGAAGACTGTCCTTAAAGTTTTCCTTATTCTACTGTTTACACTGAAGACATTTTACTGGATACAGCGCATATTATAGGGACTTTTTTGCCTGTATATACAGATGTCTTCAAAGTATGGGCAATGAATATATATATATATATATATTTATATATATTAGGGCGGGTCAAATTGTATGGAACGATTTTTTTGATGAAGCGTATAGCAAAAACGTAATATATAGGTGATTCTGAGAAATTTTTCTCAAGAGACCATAGCTCTAAGTCGGATTTGGAGCCCCCCAAAATTTCAAAATATATATTTTTCCATATATACATAGAATAATTTAATTAAATTCGTCATAAAATCGGAGAGAATAATAGTAGATTTCTTAATCTGGGCTTGTTTGAAAGGTATTTTTATCACCTTTCAGAAGCTGCTGGCAGCATTGTTCAATTGAACAACTTTGTAACACTGAATAATGACGGTACAAAATAATGACGTTTACCAACACTAAACGCTGCCAACCTTGCTCTTTCCTTCTTCCTTAATCGTTCATCGTGCAATGCGCACGCAGTTTGCCAAAATACTTAAATAAAAACTCGGTTATCACAATACCAATATTTTTTTTTTTATTTTTAAATTTAGTGTGACACAATCAAAGAGTGCAGTGATAGTATCAAAGTTATTATGGATAATCAAGAACCGTCAACATAGTATGCGGTGTCTTGGCAAATGGAAGCAACATCAACAAGTTTTGACTCTAGATTGACTAACATGCCTCGTCAAGATATTGTTGTTTTTGGTTTATTAAGTGATTTAAATGATCTTAGTTTGCCTACTAAATGTGACATTTTAAAATATTATTTTTTTTTTAAGTGATCGTGCTAAATTTGAAAACAAAATGTTCTCGTAAAAAACTTTTACTCCTCACGTAACAGATAAATTGATTCAAATTTGGTGTAAATTAAATATTGAAATCATTAATAGAAAGAGTGTTTTAAAACAATTAACTGGTTTGCTTGATAAATACCAGAAACATGTACAACAAAGAAACAAAAGAAATGACTTTAAAGCATTTGTTGATTCAATAAACGAATTATTTTATATTGGCAAATGTAATTGCAAATTAAAAACAACAGAATGACGTGTGGATTGATTCCAGAACATCTAAAAGAATTTATGATGGACCAGCATAATGATAGAAAATTCACAATACCTGAATATACGGAAGACGTTGAAGAAGTAGCTACAACAATACCAATACTTACAACTGTACCGATGATCCAAGTTACGAACCACCTGAATTACACATGGATGAAGATGAAAATGAAGCAACAACAGAAGTTCCAAAAGCAACTGTTCAAATGAGACGAGGTCATTATACTCAAAGATACGATGCCTTAAATTTTGCTATGATGTGTGATAGATTCGGTGTTTCAGATAGAGTCGCTTCATGCTTAGCAACAGCTTTATTCAAAGATATAAATTTTAGAGATGTTCATGGTAATCTTGTTATTATGGATAAATGAAAAGTGGCTAGAGAAAAAGTTAAATCTAGAGATGCAGTACTTCGTACACGACATACAAATTCTTCCATAACTGCATTCTCTTTTGATGGTAGAAAAGATGACTCATTAACTACAGAGAACAATAATGACAAATTTCATACCACTATGGTAATGAACCGCATTTAGTTGTTCTGAAAGAGCCCTATAATGAGTTACTTGGATATGTAAATTTGGGTACTCAAGAAGATGCAAAAACCAAACACAGAAAACTGAATGAATTTTTCAACAATAAAACTTTAACAGTTGATCAATTAATTGGCATATGCAAACACTGGAACAGAAAATGGTGTTTTACGATTATTTGAAAAACAGTTAAATAGACCAATTCACTGGTTTATATGTCTGCTTCATTTCGTCATTTATATGAAGCATTGGACAAAACAGTCACAAGTGTACCACGAGCAGCAAGTGGAAAGTTATTCAAAGCTATTCAAGAATGTGAGAAATTGCAGGTATGTAACACTTTATTTCATTTAATATCATAATTTATTATCATTATTTATTGTTATTATTTTACTTTTTCGATTGGAATTAAGTTAAAATAAAATAATTGCATTTTAATTGATCTAAACATTTCATTTTTCAGGTAGTAGCTGATTTTGATCCAATACAACTGGAGAATATGCCTGCAATTATGGATCTTGAACTATTTACAGATGTTAAATATTTATATCAAATAGCTAAAGCAATTTCGAATGGTATTGTTCCAGTTGATTTAGCTAACATTAAACCAGGACTAAGTACACATTCTCGTTGGATAACCAAAGCAAGTAGATTACCACTATTATATGTAACAACTAATACACCATCGACCAATTTAAAAACTTTGGCAGTTTATATTATTACAGTTTATGTGCCGATGAACTTCAATGTGAAGTTTTATAACTCTGTTGTGTTGTTGCAGTGCACTTTTATTAAAATTTATACGTTGAACACGATACTTACAACCAAACTTTCGTAATATTGTAGATGGTGTAATTCAAAACAACTCATATTACGCACATCCAGAAAATATCTTATTAACAATGTTATTTGATGATCGAAAAGCAATACGGGATAGAGCTATCAAAAAGATTTTACACTATCGAGAAAAATTGTACGATCTAACTAAACTCAGGGTTTACAAAAAATATATCTTAAATTTTGATGCTACCGATTATGTCAATATGGTTGAAATGAATAACGACGATATATTATTTGAACCCGGATTTTTCTCGACAGATTCCATATGATCACTTGGTAGAATACTTAGATTTCGATGAACCACCACTGGCTGATCCACAAATCACAATGCACATACAAGGAACAGAAAGGCATGTACAATTATTAACGAGTGTTTCAAAACGAGTTATAGAAAAGAATCGTAAAGAAGTTATGGCAGTGACATTAGAAAGTCGTAAGAAAACTCTTCGAATGGAAAGTAAAAAGGACCTTAAAAAATAATATTACCACAATCAGAAGGTTTATATTGTAATATGTTTCTTATGCAATACTCATTTTCCTAATCAACAATTTCATTTTGCTTGCAAAAATTTATCTTGTTTTTTATACCATAGTATTTTTCATTACACTTCAATGCATCTTCAAAATTAATTTTTAAAATTGTTTCATTCTTACTTAGTAGTTTTATTTTAAAAGAATTACAAATTTCAGTCCCCGTTTTTGGCAACTTTATAACATAAATTAATATATCTTCTTTAAAAGCAATCTGAACTTCCGCGAAATTTAGTGCTTCCTCTAGGGAATCAAATGGGATATTTTCCTTCATAAGAAAAGTATTAATTCTATGAGCCTCTTGATTTGATAATATGAATGAGTTAATAATGTTAGCTTTTGTGAGGTGAATTGCTTTGTTAATGTTTTATATTTCTTCCCGTAAAATGTCAATTTTGAATTTATACTGGAGTATCAGTACAGTCTGAAAGTCGCTACTACTTTTTAGTGCCTTTATTATTGAATTACTTACTCGGGTGACATTGTTAATTCTCTCGAAAATATTTTTGTTAATTACAAATTGTCGGTTATTATTATCTACTACCTCTTCGAACTTGCTATCTATGGCGACGAGATCGTCGTGGTCTGGGTTTCCCGCAATCCACTTCCAAGCGGAACCTATGAAGCTTAATGAACGTTTCTTTTTGCTTTTGGGAATGATGTTGTTAATGCTTATGATTATGTTGTTAATTTCCTCTGAGATGAATGGATGTAATGGATGAGATGATGGTATGTTTTTGCCAAAATCAGTTTTCAGCTCCTCTATCAGTGAGGAATATTCCGTTAGATTGATAGTATGCAGAATTCTATAGGTCCCCGTTTGGATCTTCCCAGTGCCATCTCCAATATTAATGACTTCGGCCTGAGAATAGTCCAAGATTTCAACTCCTCCGTAGCAGAAAGGAAGATTCAAAGAAATGAATGCTCTAAAGAATATATATGGTTTAATCAGCTTCTAATATGGTCTTTGTGTACTACTTTCCCTGATTCTGTTGTTACTGTGGAATTCTTGTTTTCCTTAACTACTTCTTCCTTGAATCTCTTTGAAAGCTTAGTCCCTAATCTTTTATTTTGTTTGAAAAAGATTTTTTTCCTACCTCGTAATCGACTATCTCCTGTCTATTTCTGTTATGATACTTTAAGTCCCTTTCTTGTTTCGCTGTTAATTGTTCGAATATTTTCTTTCTAACCTCTTGTATGTTATTGGGCTCAGATGAAGTGGGTCTGCCAAAGAATACATCGACGGGTTTTTTTTTTCGTGACAGAGTGAATGGAGTGATTATACTCATTAACAGACCACTTAAGAAGTTCCCTAAAACCTTTCTCAGGGTATTCATGCCTTAAGCACCTCATAATCTCTGCCAAGGTCGAATGGCATCTTTCTATCTGTCCGTTCACCTCGCTCTTGTAAGGCGGTGCAGTAAATATTTTAATATTGAATTCATTTTCTAACATAAACTTTATTGGATGCGAACTAAATGTTTTCTCATTATCACAAATTATTACCTTTGGGACTCCAAAGTAAAATATTATTTCCTTTAATGGTTTCATTATATTTTGAATACACTTCCCATCCACTTCTTTAACCACAACCAACTTGGAGAATTTGTCTATGGAGGTAAGTACCCTGTGTTTGTCTGTTGACAAAATGTCAATATGAATTGTATGACCTGGGTATTCCGGTAAAGGTGTGGCACCCAATTTTGTATTATTTGGTTGTCGGTCATACTTATTTTCCCTACATACTTTACACATTTTCGTGATTCTCTTAATTTTCCTTGCCATAGCGGGAAAATAAAATTGTATTTGTAGTCTATCTTCCTTTTCGTTCCTATGAGCGCGATTATGCTCTTCAATTATAATTCTGTCTTGGTCCTCTTCATTGGCGATATCTTTTACCATCTGTTGTGTAAAACGAATCTTATAATTTCTGAGATAAATTGGATAGATTGTTTGGATTTTCAGCATTATTGGTTCCGTGGTCTTTATACCATTTATAACCGATGGATTCAAGTATTTTTCCAGAAGCGCCTTCAGTGATTCCTCGGATATCAGATGCCTATGGTAAGTAGGAAAGATAATTTCGAATTTATATGAACTGTCGGTGTCTTCCGATATGAAAATCTGATTCTTGAAAACATTGACAAGTGTTTCCACTGATGGTATCAAATCTTCGGACGAGCTATCGCTACTGTGGACAGTAACAGAATTAACATTTGTTATTGGTGCCCTTGAGAGTAAATCTGACACTATGTTCATGTTGCCTGGTTTGTAAATAAGCTTGTGATTATATTCCTCCAACTGTGCCTTCCACCTCTTCATTTTAGCATTCGTATTGTTTTTGCTGAGATACGTACAGGAAACATTTGAGGGACTGTAGAGCCCAAATTATCGCCAGCATCTCCCTTTCATTTGCTGCGAAATTTTCTTCGGCTCTACTTAAAGTTCTAGAAAGAAAGCTAATTGGCTTTCCGTCTTGGGAAAGTACGGCTCCCAAAGCATACCCAGACGCGTCTGTAGTTAACTCGAAGGACTTATCGAAGTCCGGATAGTGAAGCATTACATCATCTGATGTCAAATATCTCTTTAATTGATTAAAAGCTTTCGTTTGTTGCTCCGTGAAATTTATTTGTGTCTTTTTAGACAAATTCTTGGATATTCTTCCCAAATCTCCTCTAAGTATTTCAGTAAGGGGTCTGGCAATCTGAGCGTATGCTTTTATAAATCTGCGGTAATGACCTGTCATTCCCAAAAATGAACGCAAATCGTGAACATTTTTTGGCTTTTGATGCAATTCGGTTTCATCCTTCATAAACTCACATTTATCGCACTGCACTTTCAAGCGAGCTTTCTCCAGAGTGTCAAAGATAATATTCAAATTCTCAAAATGTTCCTCTTTAGTTTTGCTAAAAATAATTATATCGTCGATATAAATATAACAACGAACACCAATGTGTTCCCTAAGCACATCGTCTAAGGTGCGCTGGAAAATAGCGGGAGCATTTCGCAACCCAAATTGAAGCCGAGTGAACTCAAACTTTCCATTGGCGATAGAGAAGGCAGTTTTCTCAATATCGGCCTCATTTAGAGCAATTTGGTGGAACCCACTCTTGAGATCAATTGTGGAGAAAAAGCTATTTTATCCCAAATTTGCCAAAATAGTGGTAATATCCGGAATCGGATATTTATCCGGTATGGTGTCTTCATTCAGTTTACGATAATCAACTACCATACGAAACTTTTTTTCGCCCGAAGCATCTTGTTTCTTCGGTACTATCCATACCGGGGAATTATAGGGGGATTTTGATGGACGAATAATGGCATCCTTTAGTAATTCCTCAATTTGTCCGTCTATTTCCCTCTTTAGGGGCATTGGGTATGAATACGTTTTGGAGTAGATTGGTCTGTCGCTTCTAGTTCTAATTTCTGCTCTGACATTCGTAACATAAGTGAGTTTCCTATCTGGTTCGGAAAACAAGGTTGGATGGGATTCAAAGAGTTGCTTTAACTTTTCGGTATCCTCTGGAGACAGGTGATTCAATCTCAGTGTAGTATGCGCTATAGAATTAATTTGTAATTGGTGAATAGGATATCGATATCTATTTAACAATGTAAAATTGGTTTCTTTAGTAAAAATAATCGCATTCAAACTTTTCAAAGTGTCATTGCCTATTATGACATCGAAAGTCTTAAGATTGAGTAGCAGATGAAAATTAAGTTTACCTATTTCGTCATTGAAAATACTAATATTTGCATGGTGGGTGATTTTAACAGTTCCGTCTACTGAATGGGCAAAAAAAGGTTTGTTCGGAATGGGATTTCGAATAAAGTCAGGTTTGACGTAATTTTTATTAGATCCGGTATCCAGGAGAAATTTCAACTCATTGCCGTTTTTCATCTTAAAAAGGAAATACGGCAGTGAGGAAGAGCCTAATCTAAAAAATTAATATCGTCAGTAGCAGGGTTTATTTGCTCACTTTCGATGTTCTCTACCTCACATTCAAGAGAATAATTTTGTAAGTCCTCGTAATATTCCTCTTCATCTGCACCATACTCAAACGGAATGAATTCCGCTGCTTCCGTGTTGAATACGCGTTGAACTTTGTTGGGTTGTGGAGTGTTCTGTGATGGTGGCCTTTTCTCGGCCTAGTTACCACCAGCTTGGGGAAAATTATTAGGGGGATTTTGCCAGACTGCCCGTCCCAAATATTGTGTTTGCTGATACGCTGGTCCATTTTGGTAATTGACGTGTCTTGTCTGAACTGATCTATCCACCTCCATTGATGGTGAAAAATTTGGTGGATTTGGACCAACTCTGTTTTGTCTATATGGGTAGTAGGTAACTGCCCCAGGGAAATTCGCATGTGGGTTAATGAGTTCTGGGTAAAATGGTCGTACCACAGGGGGAGATCGCTGCTGACCAACAGATCTAACATTTGGTCGAACCCTTTCCATACTATTGGCATGGACTGTCCTATAGTTCAAGTTGCTCAATTTCAGACACATTTGTACAGCCTGCGGTAAACTCGTTGGTTCCCTTACGCTCAGAAGACTTGGAAAATTGCCATTTAATCCCCTTATAAAGGCGTCTGAGCCTTTCCTCTGTACGCTGCAGTCATTGCGTACAGAGCTTCCTCTCCCAAATCGAGAGAGAGAATCAATCTTGTCTAAAATCAAAGAAAGGTATTGGTAAACTTTTCGACAAAATTCTTGAACGGAGTTGCCGCGTTGGGCAAGAGTCGTCATTTGGTATTCGAGGGTACCGACATCCCTCTTGTCCGCGTAGTGAAGCATTAAACACTTCCTAAATTTTTCCCAGTTTAGTGGCGTTCGGTATGATTCGAGCGCCGCATCGGCCACTCCTATGATTTTGTGCCTAATTGTGTGTAGGATAGCAAAATATTTAGGTGTGTTCCCATTCTGTCCATACATTAGGAGTATCCGATCTACGGACTTTCTCCATGAATTGAACTCTTCTGGTTTCCCAGAAAATTCTCTCAGACATTTGACTACACACGTTCTGACAATTCAGGGTTTCTACTAAAATCTTCTGTAATTTCTTCTTCCCCTTCTGCCACAGGATTTAAAATAGAAGTAACCGTTGCTGATATTAAATTCACAAGTTCCCTTTTCTGACTGTTAGTAAATGAAGATGATGAACTAGAACTACTTGAGGATGCACCAAAATTTAATTTCGACAAAGTTGCCGAAAATTGGTCCTCTTGGCTCATTTTATCAAATAATTTCTATATCTCCCTGTTGCCCTTAGCACTAACTTAATTTAATTCAAATCGATGAGGAATAAAAAAAAAAAATTTTTTTGACGTGGCTATTTGATTCCCTATCGGAAACTATAATTTCCCTGCACAACTCAATACTCTTAACTAATTAATAATAAATTCAATCTTACAAAAATATAATCCGGATCATGTTGGTTAGTCTCCTGTTGTTGATGTTGGTTTGTTTGTCCTCCAGTCACAGTTCACTTGTTGCGTTTGTTATGTTTTTCCGTTCTTTCCTTTTACGATTTTGGCTTTTATTCCTCTTTTTTTAAGGTTCACTTGTTGTGTTTGTAATTTCAAAAATTGTTTTCTTAAAGTTCACTTGATTCCGGTTTTTTTTCGATAAACTTCGATAATTCATTAAACGCATTTATTTGGTACACTTATTTGGCTTGTTTGAGTTTTGTTTTTTCGAAAATGTTAGAATTTTATTTGTTACGCTTAAAAAAATGTTTTCTTCTGTAGTTTAACTATACTTAAGGTTCACTTGTTTGAGTTTTATTTCTGTATCACTTTTTTTTTGTTTCTATGATACGTTAGATGAATTTTATTTCTTACACTTCTTTCTAGTTTTATTTTCTTAATTTTTTTTTAAAGTTCCGTTTACCGGGCTTGACTGGCCACGACAAATACGTTCGCACCCGTTTGAATTTCCGAATTCTATTGAGGAGCCACGCCAAGGCTTTAATTTTGCCCCTACAGGATCTTTACTGATTACAGTTCAATATTAGTTCTCCTTTTAGGGGTCCCTGCTCGGGCGCCAATTAAACACTTGTGTTTTGGTTTTTAATTAATCGTCTTTATTACAGCACTATGTGCTTTTTATTTTGGTCTGTACCTTAATAATACGAACTTAAGACTAACTACAAAAGAAACAAAATTATTATTTTATTTTCACAGCTTAATAACATTCCCGTTGAATCATCAAATAAATGGTTGCGCGTGTAGCGCGAACAAGGTACTTTTGTTTTGAACAAAAGTGCAGACGCAAACGTTAGTGTATATAGTAGATTAATGTAAAGTTTGAGGTCAGTCTCCAAAGAATCAAAATGTCTTCATAGTAACCTGTGAAACGAAAAACCGTCCCCGCAACATGCGCTGTGTATATATATATATATACATATATATATATTCATTTCACATACTTTGAAGACATCTGTATATACAGGCAAAAAAGTCCCTATAATATGCGCTGTATCCAGTAAAATGTGTTCAGTATATATAGTAGATGTAAAGTGATATATATATATATATATATATATATATATATATATAGTCATTGCGCATACTTTGAAGACATCTGTATATACAGCCAATATATATATATATATATATATATATATATATATATATATATATATATATATATTGGCACATATATATATATATATATATATATATATATATATATATATATATATATATATGTGCACAGCACATATATATATATATATTTCGCATACTTTGATATATATATTATTTCGCATACTTTGAAGGCATCTGTATATACAGCCAAAAAAGTGCCTATAAAATACTCTGTATCCAGTAAACTGTAGAATAAAGAAAAGTTTGAAGACAGTCCCCAAAGAGACAAAATGTCTTCATAGTAACTTGTGGAACGAAAAACCGTCCCCGCAACGGAGCACATATATATATATATATATATATATATATATATATATATATGCACGGCGCATGTTGCGGGGACGGTTTTTCGTTTCACAAGTTACTATGAAGACATTTTGGTGCTTTGGGGACTGTCCTTAAACTTTTCGTTATTCTACTGTTTACACTGAAGACATTTTACTGGATACAGCGAATATTATAGGGACTTTTTTGGCTGTATATACAGATGTCTTCAAAGTATGTGCAATGAATATATATATATATATGTGCATAGCGCATGTTGCGGGGACGGGTTTTCGTTCCACAGGTTACTATGAAGACATTTTGTTACTTTGGGGACTGTCCACAAACTTTTCATTATTCTACTGTTTACACTGAAGACATTTTACTGGATACAGCGCATATTATAGGGACTTTTTTGGCTGTATATACAGATGTCTTCAAAGTATGAGAAATGCATATATATATATATATATATATGTGCACAGCTCATGTTGCGGGGACGGTTTTTCGTTCCACAAGTTACTATAAAGACATTTTGTTACTTTGAGGACCGTCCTTAAACTTTTAATTAATATACTGTATACACTAAAGACAGTTTACTGGATACAGAGCATATTATAGGGACTTTTTTGGCTGTATATACAGATGTCTTCAAAGTATGCATAATGAATATATATATATATATATATTATATGCATATATATATGTGCTCTGCACACATATATATATATATATATATATATATATATATATATATATATATATATATATATATATATGTGCACAGCACATATTGCGGGGACGGGTTTTCGTTCCACAAGTTACTATGAAGACATTTTGTTACTTTGGGGACTGTCCTTAAACTTTTCATTATTCTAGTGTTTACTCTGAAGACATTTTACTGGACACAGCGCATTTTATAGGGACTTTTTTGGCTGTATATACAGATGTCTTCAAAGTATGGGCAATGCATATATATATATATATATATATATATATATATATATATTATATATAGGAAAAATTTTTTTTTTAAATTAAAATTTTTTTTTCCTTATTTTTTAATTTATTAGACACCAGTCGAATGGAATGCATTTTCTGGTCAGCTACGACTTTCATCAACATTCTTTGTGCCGAAATACCAATTGTAAATATCTCTATTTAACTCACAAATCAACGGAAAAAGCTATTTTATGCTAACATACAGTTGATTTTTATTATTGAGTACAGATGAAATTTACTAACTATTTTTGTGTTATTTATAATCTCCTTTGTTTACCGTATGTCCAAATTAGCTATTAGCTAATACTAAAGACATTAGTTTTTTAAAATTGTTTTTACATATGTTTAAACAATTCTTTTAACCGTGCCAAGTTATATTTTAATATTGACGTTTATATTTTATAGTTGATCTTTTTAATACTTATATGTATGAAAATGTATTTTTAGTTCGCCTCGAGATCATAAGAAAAGTTTTTTTTCAAATGAAAAAAATTTTTTTTCCTTATTTTTTAATTTAAGTAAACATAGAGAATACACAGAAAAAGTTATTAGACACCAGCCGAATGGAATGCATTTTCTGGTCAGCTACGACTTTCATCAACATTCTTTGTGCCGAAATACCAATTGTAAATATCTCTATTTAACTCACAAATCAACGGAAAAAGCTATTTTATGCTAACATACAGTTGATTTTTATTATTGAGTACAGATGAAATTTACTAACTATTTTTGTGTTATTTATATTCTCCTTTGTTTACCGTATGTCCAAATTAGCTATTAGCTAATACTAAAGACATGAGTTTTTTAAAATTGTTTTTACATATGTTTAAACAATTCTTTTAATCGTGCCAAGTTATATTTTAATATTGAAGTTTATATTTTATAGTTGATCTTTTTAATACTTATATGTATGAAAATGTATTTTTAGTTTGACTCGAGATCATAGGAAAAGTTTTTTTTTCAAATGAAAAATTTTTTTCCTTATTTTTTAATTTAAGTAAACATGGAGAATACACAGAAAAAGTTATTAGACACCAGCCGAATGGAATGCATTTTCTGGTCAGCTACGACTTTCATCAACATTCTTTGTGCCGAAACACCAATTGTAAATATCTCTATTTAACTCACAAATCAACGGAAAAAGCTATTTTATGCTAACATACAGTTGATTTTTATTATTGAGTACAGATGAAATTTACTAACTATTTTTGTGTTATTTATATTCTCCTTTGTTTACCTTTGTTTTAGATAGTAAAGAACAAAAATAGTGAGAAGAGTAAGTATGGAAAATAAAAAATTATAAAAATTTGCGGAAAAAGAGAAACATTTTAAAATGGGGAAACCAAACTCTAAAATAGAAAAACCGAACGCAAATGTAGTGAATAACGTAGAAATTATAGATCATACCACACAAATTGATTCGTTGTGGACACTTTTCCTCGTAGCTATAATTATTAGTACAGTAGACTTACTTTTAAAATTTTACCTACTTCATAAGAAATCCCTTAAGAGAAAATATGTAAGTCGAGCAAATGACTTAGATAAAGTATAGAAAAAGAAGATCAGAGAAAATATAAATAACCAAAATAGAGGATTTAAATGGAATGGAACCAAATTGTAAACAAAGCCAGATTAATTAAGAAAGAATTCGAACGTACATACAAATGCCTAAATGTTGACAGACCTATCAGAGAAGAAACAATAAGACTTCATTTTAATACCCTTTTTATGAATCTCGAGAAAATACGAGTTTTATTTAACGTTTATTATAACAGACTTACATTATCACATCAGGCTAAAGCAGATGCATTTTTTTAGATTTAAAAAATAAAATTACAAAAATAGCAGCAAAAAAGGCTATAACAATAGAATTACCTAATTCAATACACGAAAGTGAACCTTATAACTTCACTATACCATCGACAACATACAAAATGAGCCAAACAATCGTTGAATTTCTCAATACAGCTTCCAAGCTGATTACAGACTTCGATGGGAAGCCTGAAAATCTGACATCCTTTATCGATTCATTAAATTTAGTTGATACAATAAAGGGTCAACATGAGCTAGCTGCAGTATCCTTAATAAAAACCAAATAAAAAGGAACGGCTAGAAATTTAATAACTAATGTATCAAACATATCAGATATAATAACCAAACTTAAAGTTAGCGTGAAGGGCGAATCTGTTGAAGTCCTTTCTGCAAAAATAATGAGTACAAAACAATTCAATAAAACACCAAACGCTTACTGTAACGAAATAGAAAACCTAGCGAAATCCTTAGAAAATGCATATATCTCAGATGGTTTGCCAAGCCAATTAGCAACCAAATCTCGACGCAAGTTGCTGTAAAAGCACTTACTAAAAACTGCACCCTTGATGAAGTAAAACTTATCATGGAGGCAGGACAATTTAACAGTATTAATGACGCTGTTGGTAAATTCATAAATAGTTGCACAGAGGCAACTGGGCAACAAAATGCCATATTATATTTTGGACAGAAACCAAACAATAATTTCCGAGGAAATTATGTAAAATTTAATAAAAGAAAAAATTATCCAAGATATAATAACGGGAATAATAACACCAACAATGGAAATGATACTAATAGGAATAATTTCAACAACAGAAGCCAATAACAATCGTAGAACTAGAAACTACGTCAGAGCAACAGACTCAAACGAAAATGATTCGGAAAACTCGAATCATCCCCTAAGAGAAACTCAGTAAATAATAATGTATATAATCTGAACCTCAGTTTTTGTTTCTTCGTTAATATTCAAATAGATAAATCTAACACCACAGTAACACTACGAATAGACACAGGAGCTGACATTTCACTAATAAAAGAAACACATTTCAAACTAAACCAAATAAATACTAACATAACAACCACATTGACGGGAATAGGACAAGGTAAAATTAAATCAATATGTACTACATTTTTCGATTTAAAATTTCTTGATACCCCATAACTTCCAAGTAGTACAAAATGATTTTCCAATACCCTGTGACGGAATCATTGGAATGGATTTCATAAAAAAATACAATTGTATATTAGATTTTAATGAAAATAATGATTACCTTATCCTACGCCCCTTTAATATACCACAATCAATAGAAATACCGATTACGAATAACTGCAATGACATTATTTTACCACCAAGATCTGAAGTAATACGGCAAGTTAATTTTATTAACTGCGATAATGAAATACTAATTCCAAATCAAGAACTTGAACCAGGTGTTTTCATTGCAAACACATTGGTAAAATCTAATAACGCATTTATTCGTATTCTAAATACAAATAACACTATAACAACGGTTAATAAAAGTAAAATAAAAACAGAAAATCTTTTCGAATATGATATAATAAAAAGAAATCCAACTAAAAATCTACACGGAAAATCAGAAATATTAAAAATTTTGCAGGAAAATTTTCCCGAACAATTTAAAAATACATTAACTGAGCTTTGTGCCTCATACAACGATATTTTCGGTTTAGAATCAGAAACAATCACAACTAACAATTTTTATGAACAAAAATTGAGAGTAAAGGATTTACAACCGGTGTACATCAAGAACTACCGTATACCACATGCACACAAAGAGGAAATAGATAGGCAGGTTAAAAACCTAATAGACGATAAAATAGTTGAACCATCAAATTCTGAGTACAACAGCCCAATTCTGTTGGTACCAAAAAAGTCACTTCCAAATTCAGGGACAAAAGGATGGAGACTAGTAGTAGTTTATAGACAGCTAAATAAGAAATTAATGGCGGACAAATTTCCATTACCGAGAATAGATGACATTCTAGACCAACTCGGCAGAGCAAAGTATTTTTCATGTCTGGATCTGATGTCTGGATTTCACCAAATTGGATTGGAGATAAACTCTAGAGATCTGACTTCATTTTCAACAACAAATGGATCTTATAGGTTTACTAGATTGCCCTATGGTTTAAAAATAGCACCTAATTATTTTCAAAGAATGATGACACTCGCTTTTAGTGGTTTGCGACCAGACCAGGCATTCCTTTATACGGATGACTTGGTTGTGTTAGGTTGCTCAGAAAAGCACATGCTTTCGAATTTAAAAAATGTTTTCGAATTATGCAGGAAGCACAATCTTAAATTACACCCAGAAAAATGCTCATTCTTTATGAAGGAAGTAACCTACCTTGGACATAAGTGTACTAACAAAGGAATACTCCCAGATGATAGTAAATATTCGATAATTGAAAATTATCCAGCACCAAAAGATGCTGATAATGCTAAAAGATTTATAGCTTTTTGTAATTATTATCAAAGGTTTATTCCAAACTTCTCAGAACACTCGAGGCATATAACAAGATTGTCCAAGAAAGGTGTACCCTTCGAATGGAGTAATGATTGTGATATCGCGTTTAAACATTTAAAGAAAGCATTAATGAGCCCAACACTACTACAATACCCAGACTTCCAAAAAGAATTTTGTATAATAACAGATGCAAGCAAATATGCCTGCGGCGCAGTTCTAACACAAGAACATGAAGAAAATATTTACCAGTTGCATATGCATCAAAAACGTTTACCAAGGGCGAGAGCAATAAGTTAACCATTGAACACGAACTAACTGCCATACATTGGGCCATAACGCATTTCAAACCATACATTTATGGAAAAAAGTTTTTGGTACGTAGTGATCACAGTCCACTTTCTTATTTATTTTCAATGAAAAATCCAAGCTCAAAACTAACGAGGATGAGACTCGACTTGAAGGAGTATGATTTTACAGTGGAATATCTTAGGGGAAAAGATAATTACGTTGCCGACGCGCTATCGCGTATAACTATGAATGATTTCAAAGACATGAATAAAAAAGTTTCTTCAGTATTAGGGGTCACGACTCGATCGATGGCCAATAAAGGAGAAAAAATCAGTAGTTCTAATAAACAGCATAAAGATAACACTAATAAAGATAAGCCCAGCATATATGTACCTTAACAAACTCTGACGTCAGAAAATACTGTAAACTAAAGATTTCCCCCGGGAGATGTTATATCAAAAAAAATCTATAGTAACATATATACAAATAAAAGATTTGTTTACTAACGAGAACTTTGACTTTGGACAATTTTTCTCTAGGCTCGAAAATGTGGCCGGTAAACATAATGTTTACAAATTACAAGTGGCACCTAGTGAAAAAATTTTTGAATTTATCTCTATATATGAATTCAAAAATATGGGCAAAAAATTATTGAATAAAATTAAAGTAGCGCTACTAAATGAGGTGACCCAATTTGATAGTAAGAATGCCAAGGCAATTCTCGATATAATGCTGAAATATCACGATGATCCCATAGAAGGTGGACATTGTGGAACAACGAGGACAACTAAAAATTTGAAAAGTCCAATGACCATTACAGAAACACCAAATAAACCATTTGACACGGTGTATGTAGATACAATAGGTCCATTTCCAAGATCAATTTACGGAAATGAATATGAAATCACGATAATATGTGATTTAACCAAATTCTTAGTAACTATACCAATACCAGACAAAAGCGCTAAAACAATAGCTAAAGCTATATTTGATAACTTTATACCTACCTATGGTCCGATGAAGACGTTCATTTCGGACATGGGAACAGAATATAAAAATTCTATCCTATCGGAAATTTGTGATTTATTAAAAATTTAAAAACTAACTTCAACAGCTTACCATCATCAAACATTAGGAACAATAGAAAGAAGTCATAGGACTTTTAATAAATATGTACGTTCTTATATTTCAGTGAACAAAACAGACTGGGATGAATGGTTAAAATACTTCACATACTGTTTTAACACAACACCTTCAATAGTGCATAATTACTGTCCATATGAATTTGTTTTTTCAAAACTTCCAAATAAATTTCAACAATTTGATAAAGTAGATAGAATTTCTCCACTATACAATATAGATGACTATGCCAAAGAGGCAAAATTTAGGTTAGAAGTAGCACATAAAAGGGCCCAAATATTATTAGACAGAAATAAAAATAAGCAAAAACTTTATTATGATAGGAAAATAATAGACCATGATCTTAAAATAGGAGATTTAGTTTTACTAAAAAATGAAGCAGGACATAAGTTGGATAACCAGTACAAGGGACCATATAAAATTAAAAAAATAGATATAAGAAACAATATAACCATAGTAGATAATAAAACAAAAAAGGAACAAATAGTTCATAAAAATAGAATTAAGATATATCATACTGGCTAACATAAAATAAATATAAGAAAGAAAATGTTAATAAAATAATATACTTTAATTAAACAATTAAAATAAATTTTATAAAACTACTAATAAAAACCTCAAATTGTTGTAAAAGAATGTCCATAGAACAACATTTTGTTATATGAACATTCTTATGAAAATGGAGGTGTAGCATGATTGAAGTATTTCAGTAATGATGAACTTATTACTAGTGACTGACATCCAAATATCGTATGTCACACTAGATATAATCATGTTTAATGTTAAACTGTTACTTGAAACCCATTTGTTTCCAACGTGGGAAACTATTTAAAATACACACAAACTTGTATTATTATTAGGTTAAGCTAAATTCTCATAAGTAGTATATAAGCAAGAATAATTTATAATTTAAGTCAAATAAATAAACAAAGACGAAGAGTGCAAGTCATTTGCACCTTCGAATTTAAAAAGTAATAGTTTTAATCTACATCTGTACTCAATAATAAAAATCAACTGTATGTTAGCATAAAATAGCTTTTTCCGTTGATTTGTGAGTTAAATAGAGATATTTACAATTGGTATTTCGGCACAAAGAATGTTGATGAAAGTCGTAGCTGACCAGAAATGCATTCCATTCGGCTGGTGTCTAATAACTTTTTCTGTGTATTCTCCATGTTTACTAAAATTAAAAAATAAGGAAAAAATTTTTCATTTGAAAAAAAAACTTTTCCTATGATCTCGAGTCAAACTAAAAATACATTTTCATACATATAAGTATTAAAAAGATCAACTATAAAATATAAACTTCAATATTAAAATATAACTCGGCACGGTTAAAAGAATTGTTTAAACATATGTAAAAACAATTTTAAAAAACTCATGTCTTTAGTATTAGCTAATAGCTAATTTGGACATACGGTAAACAAAGGAGAATATAAATAACACAAAAATAGTTAGTTAATTTCATCTGTACTCAATAATAAAAATCAACTGTATGTTAGCATAAAATAGCTTTTTCCGTTGATTTGTGAGTTAAATAGAGATATTTACAATTGGTATTTCGGCACAAAGAATGTTGATGAAAGTCGTAGCTGACCAGAAAATGCATTCCATTCGGCTGGTGTTTAATAACTTTTTCTGTGTATTCTCCATGTTTACTAAAATTAAAAAATAAGGAAAAAAATTATCATTTGAAAAAAAAACTTTTCCTATGATCTCGAGTCAAACTAAAAATACATTTTCATACATATAAGTATTAAAAAGATCAACTATAAAATATAAACTTCAATATTATTATATATATATATATATATATATATATATATGTGCACAGTGCATGTTGCGGGGACGGTTTTTCGTTTCACAGGTTACTATGAAGACATTTTGATTCTTTGGAGACTGACCTCAAACATATATATATATATATATATATATATATATATATATATAAATATATATATATACATATATATATATATATATATATATATATATACATATATATATATATATATGTGCACAGCACATTTTTCGGGGACGGGTTTTCATTCCACAAGTTACTGTGAAGACATTTTGTTACTTTGGGGACTGTCCTTAAACTTTTCGTTATTCTACTGTATACACTGAAGACATTTTACTGGACACAGCGCATTTTATAGGGACTTTTTTGGCTGTATATACAGATGTCTTCAAAGTATGGGCAATGCATATATATATATATATATATATATATATATATGTGCTGTGCACACATATATATATATATATATATATATATATATATATATATATATATATATATATATATATATATATATATATAATATATATATATATTCGTTATGTATACTTTGAAGACATCTGTATATACAGCCAAAAAAGTCTCTATAATATGCGCTGTATCCATATATATATATATTTATATATATATATATGTATATATATATATATATATATATACATATATATATATGTGTGTGCACAGCACATGATGTGGGAACGGGTTTTCGTTCCACAAGTTACTATGAAGACATTTTGTTTCTTTGGAGACTGTCCTCAAACATTTCTTTATTCTACTGTCTTCATAGTAACTTGTGGAACGAAAACCCGTCCCCGCAACATGTGCTGTGCACACATATATATATATATATATATATATATATATATATATATATATATATATATATATATATGCATTTCACATACTTTGAGGACATCTGTATATACAGCCAAAAAAGACCCCGTAATATGAGCTGTATCCAGTAAAATGTCTTCAATGTAAACAGTAGAATAATGAAAAGTTTAAGGACAGTCCCCAAAGAAACAAAATGTCTTCATAGTAACTTGTGGAACGAAAACCCGTCCCCGCAACATGTGCTGTGCACATATATATATACATATATATATATGTATATATATATGTATGTATATATATATATATATATGTGCACATAGCTATTAGCGCATATTATAGAGACTTTTTTGGCTGTATAACGAATATATATATGGGCAATGCAATATATCAAAAAATTCAGTTTTACATTTTTGTTTTGCCTCAGCGTCTAAAAGACATTATTGAGGCGAGTTGGCATTAAAATATGTACATAGAAATAATAAATTAAATTAATGAGTTTTGTTATATTTCATTAAATATTAGAAAAAAAAATAAAATAAAAAAAAATAATACAAATTACGATCTTAATAAAGAAGTATTTCTAGATTATTCAACAAATATTGTTTTAAGTTTGATTTAAAGGTCGAAATTCTAGCAATATTTTTTAAGTTCTGTGGCAAATTATTATATTCCCAACAACCAATATATTCAATTCTTTGTTTTGTAGTTTCAAGTCGGCATCTTGCAATCCGTAAATTTGAGCTGTTTCTGGTGTTAAAAGCAGCTTGGTTTATTTCAAATGTTATTGTATTATGACCAATATTGTGTAACGCTTTAAAGACAAATACCAGCAACTGAATTTTATAGAAACCATAAATAGGTAAAATGTTTTTCCCAACATCTCTATATAAGGATAGAGTATGATGCATAAGTGGCAGATCAAAGACAGTTTTAAGTGCCTTGTTTTGTACTCTCTGCAAAGACTTCATTTCAGTACTATTTTTACATCCATAAACCAACACTAAATAGTTCAGATGACTATGAATTAGAGCTTGGTACAGTATCATCTTCGTCTTTTTATCAAATTTATTCTTAAATTTATAAAGAAGTCCAACAACTGGAGAAATTTTCGTTTTCAGTTCGTGAATATGCAAATTCCAAGACAAATTATTTTGCAACGTAATTCCTAAATACTTAATGGACTGGCTTTCAAAAACTTCTTCACCGTCAACAAATATACTAAAATTACCAGCATTACCACTTGCACGAGGTTTAAACCTTAAAACTCTGGTTTTCTTCGCATTTATAACTAATTTGTTTAGGCGTGAATATTCAAATATTAAAGCCGCATCTCTCTCCATATACGCTTTTATAACCGTTTCATGTTTGTATGGATAAAACAAAGATATGTCATCAGCATACATATACACTTTTCCAGAAAGTTGAAGGTTCTGCAAATCATTTATATAAATTGTGAACAATAATGGACCTAAAACACTGCCTTGAGGCACACCATGTTCAACAACACCAATATAACTTCGACTATTATTCAGTTCAACGTATTGCTTTCTATTATTTAAGTAACTTTTAAAGAGATTTAATTCTCTACCAATAATACCATAATATTTCAGCTTTTCAAACATGATTTCATGGTCTACTAGATCAAATGCTTTTGAGAAATCGTAAAAGATCCCAGCCACACCAGTAAATCCATGATCCAATCCTAGGCATATAAAATTCATTACATTCACCACAGCATTTTCGGTGCCACTACCCTTTTTAAAGCCATATTGACAATCATATAAAAGATTATTATTCTCCAAGTATATTGTTAGTTGTTGATGAATTAATTTTTCAAAAATTTTATCAATTACGGGCAATAACGCAATTGGCCTATACTTATCTTCCGTATTGGCATTAACTTCCTTTGGTATGGGTATAATCTTTGAAATTTTCAATATATTAGGATATTCAGAAGTATCAATGATATTATTAAAAATTTTCAATAAATGTGGCGAAATTTCGTGATTGCATTCAATAAATATTTTTGGAGATAAATCATCATAACCAGGGCTCTTGTTTGCAGATAGGTTCGAAATTATCATAAAAATCTCTTCAATCGTAGTAGTATTTAAATTAAAATAGCTATTGTGGTATCTTAGAGTTCTGAGACTGTTACATGTATCAGTTGGAGACGTATGAATTTTTTCCTTAATAGTTTTAGAAACTTGCAAAAAGTATTTGTTAAGACGATCACATTTCACCGAATCATCAGTTATTAATTCACCATTATCATTTTTTAAATCAAGTTGATTTTTACGTTTTCTGCCAAGATTGTCATTCAAAAATCTCCAACATTTCTTTGGGTCATGCTGAAAATTACAAATATTATTATAATAGTAGTTATTCATAGATTCACGACATGATTTCTTTATAACTTTGCTTATTCGCTTTAATCTATTTTGAATATCAACGTTTTTTGGCCTTCTTCTTCTTTGTTTTAAAATATTTTCTTTTAGTAAAATTAGATTTTGTAAATGTTCATTCATCCAAGGGGCTATTTCATGTTTTAATAACTTTTTCCTTTTTGTAATAGTGGTAGAATTTATATTAGCATTTGAAAGACTACTTATTAACTTAGAAGTGTCAACAGATGGATTTCCAGTCAACTGAAGTGAACTATCGTTTAAAAAACATTCCTTTAATTTGTTAAAGTCACAGTATTTTTGAGTAAATTCAATGTAATTTAAATTTTGTACATGGTTTTGAATTCTGCATGAAATCATGTTATGGTCTGATATATTGCATTCAATAGAATCAATATATATATATATATATATATATATATATATATATATATATATATATATATATATATATATATAGATATATGTGCACAGCACATGTTGCGGGGAAAGGTTTTCGTTCCACAAGTTACTATGAAGACATTTTGTTACTTTGGGGACTATCCTTAAACTTTTCGTTATTCTAGTGTTTACTCTGAAGACATTTTACTGGACACAGCGCATTTTATAGGGACTTTTTTGGCTGTATATACAGA